>PRKT01000080.1:229202-291022 GCA_003671525.1 Saccostrea glomerata
GCGCAACTCTTGCTGTTATGTTTGTCCCCAGTGCATTTCCTAAAAAAACATATAATTCTACATCTATAGATTAAACATGCAGGACTGATGCATCTATTCATATTCAGTACATGTACCAATAGTGCTTTGGATGCTGCATCTGATCTATATTTTCTGCATCAGACTGACCTGTATTTTCTGTATCTGACCTATATTTTCTGGATGAATGGTCTGCTGAGCTGGTCAACTCATCAACCATATATTTTATTCAAATTTAACAGGCTTTAAGCTTTTAAATTGATTTTTCTTGTCAAAGTTAGACAATTTCCCCATTAAATGTCTATAACTATTACATTACTATCTGCCTTTTTATCAGCAATTTTATTTTTGAGTTATAGATTTTAAGTCATCATTTCAGCTCAGAGATGAATTATATCATTTAGAGTTTATAAGGTCATCTACAATTTCTATTGAAAAAAAATTATTTGTATTTTGACAAGGGAGTAAAAGAAATGCATGTGATCATATTCTGGATTAGTTCGAAAATGCCTTTAACGTAATTAATAGAACAATTTCGGACACTGCAAAGCAGAGTATCTCCTCACATCTCTGAGCAAAGGGATATCTATAAATCAAGACAGCATTTAACATTGGTCTATATATAACTTGGTCACTTCCGTTTCACACAGGGACAAACTAATAACGCACACACACATACAAGTTCATTGACAGCATACGCCCTCCTATTCTGTTTGAGGAAAATTCTTGTATGATTTGTTGTGCATTCATGTTTACATGCATTGGTATGTGTTTTACTATGTCCTGTTTTAATTAAAAAAAGATTTGACTCGATCTGTAGAGGAAATTACCAAAGTTGCCATACATGCACTAAATAAAGCACATATATAAATATAAATATATAAATAGCAGGTGTAATAAAATTATGTCGTGCAATTTGTAATTCTGTTGTTTAACATGTAAATTATGATGTCTAGTACAAATTTTTTTGCGTAATTTTAATAGAAATTAAGTTGACAGGATTAATTTGAATACATCTTATGTGAATTAACTCCCTTTATTTCAATAATTAAGCAGGCAATTACAATAGTTGAAGAATTAGGAAAAAAAAATTACGAGAGAAGAAATATTTATGTCTTAATTCTGAAATTTATTCATTTAAAGATGTGTGAAATTGCTTCATTCGCTCTCTGATATTAGATTTTGGCGAATAAGAGTTTTAGGAGAAAATTATGATTTAATTAGGCTATATTCCTAAATAAGCCTTTTTGGAGACTGAGTTATGCCTTATTAAGGTCTCTACAGTCGTCAGTTTTCAAACAAGTTCTTTTGAAAGGAATAATTCCACAAAACTTAACCCATTGAAAGCATGCCTAAGTGTACTAGTATATCTTATTAAACACTAAACATACAGTGGTTTCAATGAAAAGAGTGATATGCCTGTGTAAGCTAGGGAAAATAATAAAGGGTAATGCAAGGAGGAATTATTTAGTCATAGAGTTTTCTTTCTTTGACGTTCCAAAACCAGAAAGATAAAATCTTTTCAGATAAATATGATAAAGATTGTATAGTTTTTCTGGATACCAGCAGATTTATATAGTCTCGATGGACTTGATCATTATAAAATCGTAATTATAATTTAATGCACTTGAAAACGCTTCTCATTAATTTTATAGATTAGACATTTTTTAGGGGAGTAATACTGTAATAGCAATTTTATCCAAGCAGTATGAAATTATTTCTTCAAAGTTTGTTTTACACCTTAAAAAGTATTATTTTTATCTTTTAATTAGATAATCTAAAATTTTAATTAAATGAAGTTTTAGATAATAAGGAAAAGGTAAGCGCATTGTTGGCAGTAAATTCTAATAATAAAATTTATCATTGTTTTGTAAATGGCTTTAAATGCATAGCCAAAAGATGAAGTTTCCATGTTTTTACTAATTATGTATGCCGTAAAAATTAAAATTTCTCTCAAACTTGCATCAAAATTAATAACTCTGTGTATTTTTGGAATCTATTTGCTACATTATATAAATTTCTATTTATACAGATATATCTTATTAGCCTGTCAAGCTTGACCTCACACATTGGAAAAGGTCAACTTCGTTCTTGACAATAAAAAATATCTGCCATTAACGAGCTTAAAAATTTCTGTGTCTTCCGAGTCACGATTTAAATGTGATTTATAAGATGTACGTGTAATTGTAAATTGTAGCTATATTTTCTAATTAAGTTTTATATTACTGCTCATTGATTTAATTGAAAAAGTGTAAATTAGGCTGCATATTAAAAGAATTTTTAAAGTTGCATCTAATCAAATATTGTCTTACTGTAAGTCAGTCAAGCAACATCTTGTAATGTATTAAATAGCTATATGCTTAGGAATATACCAGTTCCATGTGCATTTATCATGATGGAATTAAGACATGTCTTACTTTCATGAAGGGCATTTAAGTAGTTTTTTTTTTTTTTAAAAGTTTTATTTGTTTTACCTGTTTGTTGCGATGATTTTGTAAATCTAGGTGTTAAAGGCAATTATATTGCATATTGTTTTCTCTATAAATTGAAGCACTCTCTGATGCTCCTTCAAACTTTTCATTGAATTAATATGTTTAGGACTTGTGGAATTGGAACAAGGATACTTAGGAGGAAAGCATTTAGGAGCAAAATGTAAAAGGGGACACTGTCACACTGAATTGGGGAGAATATGGTACAGTTATATCCTGCACAAAAACTTACCTGCCCTTACTGGCCTAAGCTAGTGTATTGTGCTATAATGCAAGCAAAACAAAAATTCCTCATTCAATATTACAGTGTAAACCTGCTTTTTCAATTAAGGTTTTTTGTTCTTACATTAACATGGAACGTGCCTAAAGACAAGGTTTGATGGTAACAAATCTTGTCACGCCTTGGTATCCCTCTTTATCATAACATGAATGCACACTAAAGCTCTTTTAAATACAAACACATTTCATTTGGTTATTACATCAAGAATGATTTTTTTAAATTTGCATAAAGAAAAGCTTTATGTTTCTTGGTCATGACTCAAAACTGCATGCTTTCCAAGTTTCATTTCAAAGCATTTTAAAGAATAAGATTTCTTTCTATTAAAAGTGTTTGGTTTTTTTGGGGTCGAATTTGTAGTCAACTTTATCTATAATGATATTTTTTCCTGGATGTTGATTTTGACATGATAATGTGTTATTTGAGCTTGCTATGTTTGAAATCAGGAAGTAGTTTGAAAGCAGGAAATGGGCCTCATCACCAAGGAACCCTGGGAACCGGAGCGGATGTAATCACGTGAATTGTTTTGTTTTTTAAATTCGTATTCTGCAGGAGCAGACGTGATAAAGTGCTGATGTTGCATACCACAGAATGTATTGTGTCTGATGGTTGTATATCCATCACAAGCTGATCAGGATAGATTAATTTGATTTATGAAAAGATGTAAATGTCTCGATTCATTCTCGGACTCTAGTCTTGGTTATAGCGTATAGGGACCTTATAATTTGGTTATATCGGGTTGATCATGTTGATATATATGGGATTTTATTAGAACCACAAAAGGAGGATCTCTAATGGTAATCACCCTGTCTGTCTGATTGCCCAACCATGTATCAGATGTATTGTTCATAGGCTCACCTCAATTCATTTGATTTTACTAAAGTATAGATATTAATCATCAGCTCAGCCAAAAATTTGCTTCATGATATATTTTTTGGTGCATAATTCTTAAAATGAATACTTAGAATATATATACCCCCAATCTGTGGATGCTTTCATTTGTAGTGAGTCATTGCTTTCAGGTTTGTTTTGTTAAACAGAATTACCGGGTAATGAAGAAATATTTTTTTTAAATTGAATTGATTTTCATGAAGAAAGATCTGTATTGCAATTAGCACTGGTAAACTGATCTTATAATGGAAAAAACAAAATGAACAAGTTCCAGACACAAAGATCAATTTACAAAATGCAATATTGAAAAAATAGAACTACTTACTATTAAAGTTTATTATAATAGAGTATAGGTTTCACATTGTGCTTATAGATTTCATAAAGTACTGATTTCCCCCCAGAATTTACCTGTTATCTGGTTAATATTGCTTGACATATGGTTAGAGATTTATATCAGAACCAGTAGGCTATATCCTTCAATTTATCAACCAGTAAATTCAATGTGCCTGCTGCATTTGCGTTTTTTCGGTGTCAGTATTTGGACTTTATAGGGGACTTTTATGACGGGATAGTTAGCTGTCACTCACACATTAAGCCATCAGTGTTGACAAATTAACGCTTTTGTTAATTACAGGAGTGGACAATTAACATGCTTTGCCTGATGTCTGAGAGCCTAACGTACGTTTACTGAGTCCACGCGGGAAGGAAACATCGGAAGGTGTCTGGGTAACGTACGTTGACCGAGTCCGCCGGGACAGAAGGAACAGGAAAGTGTAACATACATCGAGAGCTTACGGGGGGAGGATCCATTGGGAAGCCCCGGGTTAGAGTGTACCCCATTCCATATTCAAGGTAGGAGCCTGATTCATTACTTATATACTAACAAGGTGATATATTTCCTCACCTGTATGACAGGTAGACAGGTAGGCAAGACATGAAATATATACCCTACAGATATATTTTAATTGAGAGCCCTACTGTGATTGGGTTTAGATTTGTGCACGAGATCACAATGACAACCATGTAATGCAGTGATATTCCTAGATATATGGAAGTTATTGTTTACATGGTTTAGCTGTATGCTTTGTTTTTCCTAGGTAAATGTATTTAAAAAATGATGCATTGAATGCTCCACATTGGTTTTATTTCATACTGAAATTCTGTAGAAGAGAATAGTATAACGTGTGTAATCTATGCTCATGTTGTACAAGGCAAGAGAAAAAAGAATTTTGAGCCATAACTTTGAAAAAATGTGAACCCAATTGTTTATTTGAATCTGGACTATTATTTGAATAAAGATAAATTCTTTAATTTTATGATTTGAGATTAAAATCTTTTACGAGAAAATATTTAAAAAGGGATACAGATTACACAAAAATCTTCAGTTTTTCACATGTTCATTTTGTAAATTTATAAGTTTGAGAAAGTGATGGCTTGTAATATATGTTGTATCTATTCAGACTAATTCCCTGATTTATAATTAAATGAATCAATCATAGCGTATTATTAAAGTCATCAGAAGTTTGCTTCATGGTGGCATTTACAGTCAGAAATTATAGAATTGTAATGTGTGTATGTATGTTACCTAGTATAAAGAAGGAACTCTTGAATTGAGATTTTAATCCTCAATACTTTCAATTTTCAAGACGTTTTGCTTGAATGAGTTTACATTTTATAATGGCCAATTAAAAAAATGCCCCTCCCCTATTTTAATTGATTTGTTTAACATTCAACATTTAGCCATAATGGTTCATTGTATGTGTATCAGTTATTCATCTTGAGAAACCAATTATACCTTAGATAGAATAATCTGTTTGTTTATTTTGTTATTTCTCATGAAGTTTTGACCTGATTTTTTACTTTAAAAAATCCTTATACAGTAAGTTCCAATTAGTGGAGTAGCACTTTATCTCATCAGGATACTAATGGTTTATTTTTTAGCTCACCTGAGCCAGAAACCTTAATTTGGACTAATGAGCATAAATGTGACCTTCTTGGTCTAATTAGGACAGGAAATAATTTGTTTATAAATCTTGAATACTTATAAGGACTCAGCAGCTCAATTTACAAAGAACTACATGTACTATGCATGTTTATAGTCTTTGAGCTCATAAAAGCACATTTTCATTCCATTATGTTGAAAGGCATGCTTTAAACTACATAGAAATTTTTGTATTTCTGTAACATTTTAACTTGATCAAAACTTTTTCCATGAAGATCGATCCACATTTATCATGTATATTGTAATTCACATTTGAATTGCATTTCTAAACATCTGAAGAAAAAGATTTCACCTGCCCATGAAAAAGATTATAGCAATAAAATCAGTGCTTTGATTTTCAGCAGGTTGCTGAGTAATGCAAAATATATGAAATGTGTTAAGTTAATGTTCCCTGGTCAATATTTGATGAGGATAGAGCCTAATTTGAAGGGCTTTGATCATCTGGATGATCAACGGAGCTTGGCATGTTCTCCACTCTAAATACAGTGAATTTAATTCTTCTATGCTTCCATGTGTTCATTGTACCAGCTTTCACTTATAAAAATCAAAAAAAAAAAATCAGATCAGTTTATTTGATGCATCCATTTTTAAAAAAAAAATTATACATGATTGAGGTGATGTCGAAATCTTTAAAGTACAAAGTATGCAGCATATTCCTCACTTAATTCCAGACTTATAGTCTTAAGAGTTCTTAAAGGAGGTGTTTATTTTCTTTTATTGTCGTCCAACAATAAGAAACTCTGTAGATTCCCTAAAGGGTTCAATGGTTAAGAAGTTTTCAATATTAAATGATGGAAGATGGACGATATTTCCCCAGTCCCTCTAGATACGCTGTGAAAGGAGAGAGAAATTGATTATAGTTTCACCGTCTGCGTAGATAAAGTGTTTTCGTATTTTCTGTCCGGGACACCTGAGGGGGTGAAATGCATTAATTATTGATCGACAAAGAAAACTCTAGATGGACCTCTTCCGAGAGTGAAACTATAGGTGCGAGAAGATATTTCATTAATTGAGGAAGACGTGCGAATCTAGAAGAGATGCATTTGATAGTGATTTTTTTTTCCACCTTATTTTGGTTCCAGTGAAAGCCCAATCAAAACCATTATACTTATAAGTATACTTTCAGCACTGTCAGTTTTATTTGAAAAAGCATTTCATTGAATGAGAATCAGAAAAAAAATTGTATATTTCTTAATAGCTATACGTTAACTTTATGGATGTTTTATTGGGCAAAAAAATCTTGATTGCAAATCCGATATCATTTTTGGCAATAAAATTTCTTTTCCATTTGATATTATTGTATAAACAGAGTATCTTCATAGATCTCATGATGGATTATAGATAGATAATTTGGTTAACGGGTCGAGTGGCGTTCCCTTTTATAGGTCCCACGTAAAAAAGCTCTGGTGTGAGATCGCAAAAATGAGGTGTTTTATTGACCATTCCATTTGTCTCCTTCTACAAAAGATAACCCTACTTAAATAAAAAACAATGTAGGAAAAAGCATTAACGTGATGAAAGTGTTGGCCAGGCCAGACATTGATGAGTCTTAATTATGTTAGTGTGTATAAGAAGGGGAGACAATCGCAGACCTTATATAAATTATATTCAGTCAAAAGTCAGGCCCTTATAAATCATACATAGTGGAGTAGGAGTCCAAAGGAATGGCCGGTTCCTGAAAAAAAGTTAATCTGATTATAGACTTGTAATACATTAGTCTTAATGGTCTCCCTATCGTGCATACTTTTCTCATTTAAAACTGTAAAATATGAGGCAACTGCATTATCTTTCTTTATAGGAACATTAGCTGCATATTTCATAAAGCACAACCTTATTTCTTGGAAATCATTAGGAAAAAAATATGTTATGAAATTTTAATTGCAATCAATTTGCATATTTTCATTTTAATTTTTTGCAAAAAAAAAAAGAAGATGTATGAGAGATAATTGAATTAAAAAAATCTAAATTCTTAAAGCAGTTAATATTAAAGATATATTTAAATACTTACATTTAAACATGAGTTTATATTGAGAATGATTGCAAACTCATTGTATGAAACAAAAATTAAATTTTGAAAACATTTAAAAGTCATGTATATGTTTTAATAATTCTGAAATGTATAATGATCATGCATGATCTTAAAAGTAACAGGAATTAAAAGTGAGAAGCCGAAATTGATTGGTGGAGTTATTGGCCTTGAAATTTATCTTGGAGGTAATTAGAAGTGATGTGTTTGGAAACTAACGCAATCCTGTCCCCGCTTAACGTGATTACGAATGACGGCAGTAAATTCCCCCTAACTTGATTGTCACATGACAGAAGGATAGCTACTATCAGCTGATCTGACGAAAACTCAATCCGTTTCGGATTACTGAACCAAAAATCCAACCATTCTAAGGACTTAATGTTAAATCGAGCCTTGTCTGGTACTTTTGTTTTTTCTTTTATAGATTTGTATTTAGTTGTTAAATGCAGCTGATATTAAAAAAGAGAAAGTTTAATCCGCACATTAATTTTCGACATCATTTTTTTTTTCACATGCTTTAATTGATCAAAGGAATCCACAAATTAACTAATTAAGAAGCAAGATTTACCTATTGTCCAAGACACCTGCTTCAAAGAAGGATATGATTATGTCGGTTTTTTTTTAAACATTACTTATTATGCATCTTTTGATCATTTATATCACTTTATTTTCATGTGCCAAACTATGATTTATTGAAAAACTGTTAGTTTATGCATCTTCACCCCATTGTTTTGAGTTTATTAATATTAGATTTCATTAGGTCTAAAATTACATTATAGATTTATAGAAAATATGAACTCCTTGTAAATATTGCCCTGACCATTTACTCCATACACTACTGTACAGGAATAATGCGATGAGAAAGTTAGAGCACATACTTGTTAAAGCCAAAGCTTGAATTCATGTACAGCTTAAGAACAGGACGTAATTTTAGCAATCCTGCCATCACCACTGAGTAGAACAGATTTATTGTCATCATCTCAGTAAACTCACATAGCGTTTCCACTTCTTGCTTGGGTAGATTTACATCGGCTCCTTGGGTCCATAATTGGAATTGGTGTGAAGACAATTACTACTGGGGGGATAACTTATGAGGTTATTGAATGCTGGTTTTGCAGAGATGTTAAAGTTTGGATGTATGATGGATTCTGTAATATTCAAATGTTGGTCAAATGCGCTTCATCAATAACGATTTTATTATTTTAATAATTCATCTACATATCTTGTTGCATTCTGAATTTTAACAGTATTGATCATGTTGATTTTGTTAAATATATTGTATGTACCTGTATATTATGTTACTGGTAATTTTTTCCTTTTGAGGTGGATTTAATTTAATTTGGAGAAATTAAATGTCTTTTTTCAAACATTGCAAGGAATAGCAAGGATAGCAGGGATTATATACCTATATTTGTATTAGTTTTATAGTTTTGATTGATCATGTTGATATATCATGCAGACTCTTTAGGGACAGTAAGATGAAATGCAAAAAGCAGTGGCATGCAATATGTTCTTAAGTTGATTTGTTACAATACAATCATCTATGTAAAAGACTGCAGAGATGAAGGAACAATTTCTCTTACCAAGAGATCAGGGAAACATGGATATAATGATAATTATCTCTGGTATTAAGGTCCTCAATGCTTGAGAGAGTCAGCCTGACTAGGAACCGATAGAGTAAATACGAATTTCCTGACTGTCCGTCTCTAAGGGACCTCGTGTTCATGTATGTCCTAAACCAGTCTGTACAGTTCTAAACAGGAATGATAAAAATCAGGACCGATTCCATAAACTAGAATCTGATGGGACCTTTATTATTTTAGACAGATTGTCTCCCTTGAGACAGTTGGCAGCCATGTTGTTTTTCTTTTTAAGTATGTCTCTGGATCCTTTAGGTTTATTAAGGAAGTTTTTCTTTGATAATAAAATCTTGATCATACAGAAGAAGTCCTATGGGAATTGTGTTTATACATAAACTGATCTGAGTTGAATGAACAATTTCTTAGCTGATTGGAATAATTTTTCCCCTGCAATTAAAGGCCATTTTAGTTTGATATAATCCATTGGTCCAGGAAGAGTTTACATTGACCCATTTCAAAAATATTATAAGGAATCTGTAAATTAAAGCTCTTACAATTTAATACATGATGATATTCTTTATATATCATGTGTTGTTTTTAAGTACTGATTATGTAATCTTACTGAAATAAAAGAAAAAGAAAATAATTTTTTTAATTTTTACTTTTTTCTCCAAGAAATATAAGTGAGATGTGCTGGAATTTCCAAGGACCTCCAACAGCTTTATAAAGGCTATTAAAGTAAATAAAATAGGTAAAAAGACAAGCAATCTTTTAACTTTCAATTCACCACTATTTTTTAAAACAAATTTGAATAATGAAATGTATTAGCTTGATTTTTTCCTTGCATATATAATTTGTGTATTTTATTGTGTATAAATGTCATTGATGAATTGTGGTATATATATTGAAAGTTCAAAAAATTGATACAATGAATTTTTGACTATAAACAGATATTTTAGAAATGACAAATTTAAGTGGTTAATTTAATGTCAAAATTGACAAAGCATCTGACATAATGATTAAAACCAGAACATATATTTTTAAAAGGTAAATCCCTTCTGGCTTTTGACTTATAAAGACAATTGATTAAAGATTTAATAAGTTGAAAGCTGTGTTACTCACAGCTGATCTAACTTTGAACTGTACTTGGAAAAGTCCAGAAAAAAGATAAGGAATGGGGTTCCTGAACATGTGGCATAGAAGACAAAGTTTCCATATATAGCCTGATAAGAGACAACAAAATCCGGGTTATTTAAAAGTTTAAGTAAACACTGAATAATCAATTGATAAAAAATGTATCAAACTAACCTGGATCTGTTAAAAGCGCATTAAGTGGAGCATTGATTTCAAAGGGGATTTCAAATAAAATAATGAGAGAATATTTTCATCACATATTGGCCGACTACACGACTCAGCTAGAGGACCATTGGAATCATTTCTGTTATTGACACTAGTGACAATATCTGTGTATTGTATTGGGCATGTTAAACGTATGGAAAGAAAGTCTTCACCTCTGCTTGTCTTATAGGACATTATTAATTGATCACTGGTATTGATAGGGCCTCACGGTTTTCTTTGCCGGAGATCCAGCAGTGAGTGAGAGCCAGTCCGTCTAGCTAGGTGTGCTTTACCGAGCCTTTGTCCGTGTTTAATTTCCGATTGATGATCAGATTTCTTATTGGATCTTCTAACTGAAGGTCTTCTTTTAAATCTTTTAACCCCTGTGTGTCGTCCCTAGGATTTTTTCTTGGGTGTAGAACAAGAGGGAATAATTAGAACCTCTTTGGAGGATTTTTACCATTTTCTGGGCTGCAGGGCATTTTAGCATATATTTTCCAATTGGTAAGACAATAATAATAAATTTTTGATTTTGTCTTTAAATGAAGCAGTATTTAAAGGTATATTAGTTATTAATGGTAATGCAAATTCAGTATTTTGCATTTATGTAAAAGATGTGCAATATTTTGTTTGATAAAAAAGGATTACTTGTTTTACTTAAATGATGTGGATGTAAATTTTATTCTTTCATGCAGTTTATTTCCAATCAATAATGCCAGTTTTAATGACCAAAACATATAAATTTGATAAACTCATGTGTCCATTATTTATTGATCAGGTCTTTATTTAAATTTGAAGTAAGCAGGTGCTTAAAGTCGGACTAGAAATTGTGAATAATAATGAATCAGGTATTGTTATTGATTGATCAAGTATCTTTATAGAAAATCACGCAGTATTTGTTCTGTGCAAATTAAAATAACTGTATCATGTTTAAAATCATTGATCTTTAAAGAAATATTTTGCATAATCTCAAAGAAAAAACAGTAATACAATAAGAAACTTTATTAAAAATTTCTTTGATTACAAAATTAAAGCTTTATATAGCAGAGTTTTATTATTAATTTGCCTAAAGATATTTTATTTTTCAAAATTTTATAAATTATTACATTTATGATGTAATTCAGATACACTGAGACGGTTACATATACCATGCACAATATTTCAGTCATTATAACTTTTAAAAAAATGTCTCGGTCTGTTCTGAATTGAGAAATATTTATCCATCATAATATGTGAATAAGGAGAAAAGATGTGAATACCCATACCGAAAAAAGTTATAACTTAGTTATAACTTTTGTAACTAAAAAAAGTTACAAAAAAGTTATAACTAAGTTATCGGAGTTTGGAATGGCATGTTTTAAGTGAGGTATAATTTAGTTATAACTTAGTTACAAAAAAGTTATAACTTTTGCATAACTTTTCACCTTTTATTCAACATAAATACAGCAAGTACATAAAAGTTATAAAAAAGTTATAACTACAAAAAGTTATACTTATTAAAAGTTACACAAAAAGTTATAAAATAGTTACAAAGTTATACTTAAGTTATACCCAAATAAACAGTGGAAAAGTTACAAAAAAGTTATACCCAAAAAAAGTTATACCCAGGAAAAGTTATAACTAAAAAAAGTTATACCTATTATAAAGTTATGAAAAAGTTACAAAAAAGTTATACCCATTAAAAATTTATAACTCAAAAAAGTTATACCTATTATAAAGTTATGAAAAAGTTACATAAAAGTTATACCCCAAGAAAGTTATGAAAAAGTTATAGAAAAGTTATACCTAAAAAAAGTTATAACTGCAAAAAGTTATAACTATAAAAAGTTATACCTACGAGGGTTGATCCAAAAGTAATGTCACAACTTCGATAAAATTTCTACTAGACGACGTAAATCAACGAAATTATACATGATCGAAGCTATATTTATTACAAATCAGTCCTGAAAAATTAAAATTAAAATGATTTATACTTTTTAAAATATCGAATTATATACAAAGTGCAATTACGGTAGTCGCCGCACCTAAATAACGTCATAATTATGACGGATACGCGCCGTCATACACTCGAACGCTTACCCTTTGTTTCGTATACAAATATTTGAGATTTACGAACACATTCACACATCTTTTTATAAGAATTATTGGCACCCATTGCACACTCACTCTATATATAATTTAGTCTTCTGTCAAAATTCTTGAATAGTACCATAAGACAAACTTAAAGTTTCTCATATCGCTGTAACTGTCTAACCGTCTTTATTTTTGGACACCGTCAGACACAAGTGAGCGTTTCCGTCCAACCTCCCTTATTCGGTCTTTCTGTCTTTTGCTGATCATTCATTGACCCATGACCTGCTAAAATCGCTGAAACCATTTATAAACAAGTCTTTTATTTATATTATCTCCACTGTATGTCTGATTAATCATCGTAACTGGTTTCTACGGGCGATTTCCCCATTTTGTAGCAAAAATGCTTCACACAGCTCGTTTTAGCAGTTATTCTCCATTTCGACATTTCCTTTGTTCAATACAGCAGACTAAAACAACAATGTTTATTATCAAAAAGCAATGACGTCATTTTATTTTTAACTTAATGCTAGAAAATGTCGAAAAATTTTATCTTTTAAAAATATTGGGCGATTAGATGCTTTTATAGATGATTTTTAATGCGTTTGTCTTTTTTCATTCTAAGAATTTACACTTTAAAACGTGACGTTTACTTGTGACGCGGCGACACCCCTTATGTTTAATATTTTAAACGTCTATAAAATTAATTTAATTAAACATTATTCAATGAAAATTTCAAGTTTGATTAGAATCATTTTTATGCATCTTTTGGTATAAAATATTTGATGATATGACGCCAAATATTAAAGATATTGACACAGTGACATTACTTTTGGATCAACCCTCGTATTAATAAAAACTTTCGTAAAAGTTCCAGTGAAATTATACACTGTTTGTTAACCTGTTGTGGATTTACTCAGTTATAAGCTTTTAAAAAGCTACTCATTAAAATTAAAAAAAAAAAAGAAGATTTTTGAAATTTATACAAAAAAGATTATTTAAAACATATTAAAGGCAATAACAATTTTACCTAACAAACACGATAAAGATAGCTTGGTTTATTGTCAAATACAACTAAATGAATGCACATGCAATTGTTTTCAAAATTCAAGTGTACCTTATTTTTCATCATGTCATCTACAACAGATTGAAATTTCTCTGGTTGTTTTAAAGAATACATTTTTAGCATATAGCAATTAGGGTCTTTGTAAAATTACCTAGCAAACTGCATTCTACTCTTGCTAATTGTATAAACAGACATCACTAATTTTTAAATATTAACACCCTATTTATTTTTGATCTAGCTGTATTTCAAAAAAAAAGAAAGGTTCTAAACAGTGATTTCAGTTACAGTTTCTAGCTGCATACCACCCTCCTTGCACAGGTATCCTTGCAGGTGTACAGTTGTTTATCTTTATTATTTGAAGATAGGCTGCACTGAAAGTTGGCTGAGTTAGCTGACAGACTTAGCCATCGTTTGACAGGCCGCACTGGTAGTAGACCAAGTTAGCTGACAGACTTAGCCATTGTTTGACAGGCCGCACTGGTAGTAGACCAAGTTAGCTGACAGACTTAGCCATCGTTTGACAGGCCACACTGGTAGTAGGCCAAGTTAGTTGAAGGACTTGGCCATCGTTTGACAGGCCGCACTGGTAGTTGGTCAAGATAGTTGACGGACTTGGCCATCCCTTGACAGGTCGCATCTGTAGTTGGTCAAGTTAGTTGACGGACTTAACCGTCCCTTGACAAGCCGCACTGGTAGAAGGCCAAGTTAGTCAACGGTCTTAACCGTCCCTATATTGACAGGCCGTACTGGTAGTAAGCCGAGCTAGTTGACGAACTTGGCCATCTCTTGACATGCGGCACTGGTAGTAGGTTAAGTTAGTTGACGGACTTGACCATCCCTTGAAAAGCCGCTCTGGTAGTAAGCCAATCTAGTTGATGGACTTGGTTGTTCAATGACAGGCCGCACTGGTAATAGGCCAAGTTAGTTGAAGGACTTGACAGGCTGCACTGGTAGTCAGCCGAGCTAGTTGATGGACTTGGTCATCCCTTGACAGGCCGCACTGGGTCAGCCGAGCTGGCCGAGGGACTTGGCTGGTGGTCTGCGTCCCTCATTTTAGCTGGTCAGACGTCTTGGCTGGCGGGCAGTGTGACTGGTAGTCGGCTAAGTTTTCGTTGAAATATGCTTGCAATTTTAACCTTTTCTTCAATTCTGCAAAAAATTGTAAAGGTTCAAAATTTAGATTATAGATATTTAGATAGTATATTTCCAGCACTCATTTGCATATCAAATTGAAAACACTCTTCCATATCAATTAATTCAAATTCATTAATTCATCCAAAACATGGAAAATACAAGACTAATTTAAGATCTATACTTACAGGAATCAGTTTTAGATTGAAAGATTTATTGAATTTTGAAATGAAAAAAAAATTTACTTTACCTTAAACAAGTAATATTGTGAAGAATTTCATGTACTCCAGGGCAGGACAGATTCAGCTCATGGAAACATCATGTACCAATATTCTGCTTTATAAAAAAAAAAAAGAAAATTAATGTTAAATTACTCATTTCATTGCATTAATTAACATTGCAGCTAGATCATGTTATGATCATGCTGATGCGTATAAGGCTTCACAATATTTTAACAGTTCAGGGAATCTATAAACAATTGTGGGAATAAATATGACAAAGAACATATTTGATTAATAAACTAAATGCTAAAAAATATTATGCGTTTCAAATACTTTCAATTTGTTTACTTCAGTCTTTGTCATTCGACATACCAATCAAAACAAACAAGAAATCTAAGATTCACACGCCTAGAATTGTGTTCATTCCCAATATTTCTTCTTTTTGGAATGTTATTCCAGAGGTACTAAGTCTACTTTACCAAAATCAATAAAATGTTAGCATAAATATCGCCTTACCAACTGGTTTTATCTCCTTTTTTTTCTATCAACACTTTCAACATCCAAACATTCAAATCGTCCATGGAAAAATCCGCGCTCTGTTATTGACCAATCATAGAACTCAAAAACGTCACGTGATCGAAAAAAATAAATAAATAATTCATTATTAATATATTTTAAATGCAAATAAACCTAATTATGTAATTTCAACCTTAAATTAAAAATATAAATACCAGTTGGTGTTAAAATTTTGAATTTATCTTAGTATCAACAAAACGGACATCGGAGGCCGGCGGCCGCCATATTTGCCGCCATTTTGAATTTAATATTTGTTTATTTGTGAAAATAACTATTATAACTGGGTTATTTAATTATGCAAACAATAAAATCTACATGTACTAGTCATCTGCTTAAATCTTAATATAACTGGCAGTCTTTATTCACAACATCGTAATATCTGTTCAACATGAACATGCACATACTCTATGCTGTTGTTTATCTTTTTAGCCACCCATATTACGACTGATTTTCTTCAGATTTCAAACAACCTGTGTAGAATTGTACCATTCAGAGATTGTGTAATACCCAAGCTGAAATATTTACATGTGTTGACCACAAAGGTCACCTAGTACAAACACCTGTCTCACAGAAAACAATAGGGAAATTTACACAGTTTTGCACACGAAGAATCCGTGCAAAAATTCACATGACTTCAGGAGATTACATTTCATACTGTTTATATCTCTTGCAGTACATTTATATTTCCCCAGAATTATGAAATATATTCATTCCCAACTTCAGATGTAAGTGCATTATTATAATTTACAAGACAAATATTATGTCTCATCAGGGTCTCAATAAATACGTATTTTCTAAGAGAGAGAGAGAGAGAGAGAGGAGAGAGAAATTAATTATTCTCAACTTTAGTTGAAACTTACATGACAAATATCATGTACAATTTAAATAGACAATAATATTTATTACACACACATGACATGTACTGTGTACACACCCTCAAACACCACAGAGAGAGAGAGAGAGAGAGTTTCATTTATAGATGTAATTCACAAGATTTTATTTCACATCCCTTCTGTTGAACTTGACATGGCTGTGGACAGCATATTTATTATGAATGAGATTTAAGTCGATCACTGGTAGTAAACAATATTATTGTTCAGGAATTGACAAAGTTTTCTGCTGCAGTGTTTGAAAAAAAAAACAATTTTGAACACGATCAAAATTCATTCAAATTAACACTTAGTTTATATGTTATTTTTGAAAAAAAAAAGTTGGTGTCAAGTAGTATCCATTAAATAACCCCCAAAACTTGTAAATTTATACTGGTAATGCTTGAAAATGGCTAAGTTCAGAAAAGTTATGTTTTAGTTATACATGAAAATGACAAAGTCCAGAAAAGTTATGTTTTAGTTATACATGAAAATGGCTAAGTCCAAAAAGTTACATTTTAGTTATACATGAAAATGACAAAGTCCAGAAAAGTTATGTTTTAGTTACACGTGAAAATGGCTAAGTCCAAAAAGTTACATTTTAGTTATACATGAAAATGACAAAGTCCAAAAAAGTTACATTTTAGTTATAACTTTTTTGTACCTCACAGGCTAGGTATAACTAAGTTATACTTTAGTTATAACTTAGTTATAACTTTTTTCGGTATGGGTATATATAATAATGAAAAGCACCTCCAAATCATTCAAACAAAAGAAATAATGCAATGTACTCATACTTGTCAGACATCATTGTGAAGAACTAATTATTATAGGGTCCCAGGAATTCTTTTATTATTCATTTAATACAAGATTATTATAGTGAATTTATGTACAACACCAGACATTAGAATCCCTCAGAATCAAATTTGAAATGCTGAAAATATATGTGGACACATCTTGATATTTGTTAGGTGTGCAACAGTCCCTTTGATACAATTTGTTGTGTATTGTGGTAAATATAGTTTCACTCATATTAAGTTTAATCAAAAAGGATTTTGTCATCAGTGCTATGCAGTCTTCATCCTTGTTAATTACTGTATGGTCAATCATATAACTATATCTGTAAAGTACATGTTTTATATCATATCAGATTACTTTCATATATCATATCTGATTTTGAAGTCATTCATCATACACTAACATATGGTGCCTCTGCCCAGGATTATTTTTGTTTAGTAGCTTGTAATATAGTTCACATTCTTGGAGCACCATAGGAGCTTTGTTTGTTTTTGTTTTTTAATATAAAATATGAGGGATTAATAAGTTATATATATAGTTACAAATGTGTTTCCTGTGGTTCTTTGTATAAGGGGTTTACCTTGATTGATTCACATACTCACACACAGCTGCTGATTTTGATTTTTGATACATGACTACTCCTGATTAACCAGCTGAGTGACTATGTGAATTACAATTGAATGACTGATTGATACATAAAACTCCTACATCTCAAAACAGTTAGGCTTTTTATCATGTTTATGCCTTGGAAAAATGGCTGAATATTATGTAGTTATTCTTTATAGTTGTGTTTTTAAAAGTCTTTTTATACAAGGTTAAAATATTTGAGACATTGAATTAAGGATATCTGTACCATAGCCAGGAATGATAACTCGATCTTAAACATTATTATTTTATGTAAAAAGTCACAAAATGGAGCTTGAAAATGAAAACAAAAACCTTTTTTCTTGCACACCTTTTTCATGGCACCGAACTGAATGCACATTACTTTGAGACTTCAGGGAGAACATACTACCTTAAATTCATGTGCCCCCACCCCACCCCTCCCTTCCCCTTAAAAAAAAATAATACAGGGAGTACAAATTTGAGTCTGCAGTTGAATTTTTTAAAAGCCATTTCAAGGAATACAAATAAATTTTCATGTTTACTACGGTAAATATTGGTCAATATTTCAGTTTGATTTAGATTCAGGAACCAAAGGACAATCTTTAATCAGTCCATATATTATTGATATGTTTGTACAATAAATTAATGGCCGACCATTTATGTTTAAATGTATTGGTACCGTCCGGAGAAATTCACATGCTTAGAATATGGTCATAAAAGTAAAGGGGTAGGCTTCAGTGAATTAAGGTGACAAAAAATAGCAGTATACATAAGAAAATGATTGAATCAGTGCTTAAAATTGTAAAATTAACCTATCAGATCATAATGAAATGAATTTTTGTTGAGATAAAAAAAGTAATTTCTGAATTATGAAAGAGTTCTTTAACATTTGAAAAGGTTAGGAGTTGAATTGTTGGGCAGGTAAAACAATCTTAATGAGAAAATAAAGCACAAAATGGCAAGATCATGTTAATGACTTTACCAAGTATATAGAAGTTTCTATGCATGCAGCCGGTTTTTTGATAAAAATGATGACAGTCTTATATGTTAATTAATCTTTTGTTACAATGTTGCGGTAAGAAAAGAGTGTCACTCATAAAAAAAAAAAGCTGCTTTCTGTATGTTTGCATAAATTATTTTGGTATTGGTGATATCGCAGTCCAGATTCCAGTGAGTAATTTGAGACTGTTGTTTGAGAAGGTGCTAATTTTCATTGAATTTGTCTCAATTTGAGAGACATTTTGGATGCAAGAGAATTACTTGGACAATTTAACTTAATTGCGAGGATTTAATTTTTGTCCATTTATTAAAAAAAAGGTATGTTGATGATGGTGTTTTGAACCATTTTGAACAAGATTGAGGTTTAATTTATTATAATTATTTGTTTGATTTAAATTCACATGCTTAGAATTTAACTATTATATTTTAAAAAAGCTCTTTTTTTCTGTATTTATACCGACTTTTAAGTTTTAACTTGTTAGAATATTAAATAACGTACATTGTCACATATCTGATGGGATTAAATTCAATTAATATATTTCATCCTTTTATGCATATCTTAATGTTTTGTCAATAAGAAACAGAATTATAAATTCAGTTTTTAACTATAAATGTCATGATCTTGGAGTGAGTTTTGCTATTAATAGATTCTCAGTGTTTATTCATACTTAATAGAGTAATGAAAATAAGGTGAAGGATATAAGTATCCATGTCATGGTGCGTTAATTAGTACGGAATTCAAGACAAATTTCTTTTGGATTGCAAATACAGTTGATCTTGGATATCTCAAACTCTGATATCTTGAGTATCATGGATTGATTTTGAGTTTTTAAGTACCAACCACTTTTATCATAGTTATTGTGTTGCTCTCAATACTTCAAGTCATTAGATATCTGGAAGTTTTACTCAATCCCTTGGGTTCCAGATAACAAGGTTTGTCGGTACATGTTCATCTGACAGTTTCACACGTACAGTCAAATCTGCTTATAAGGAACTAAGATATCAGGACATTTCATTTAAAAGGAAGTTATATTAGTTCCCCATCCTACACATTTTAGTTTTTTCTGATATAGATAAGAGGGAATATTTAAATAGAATGATGTTTATTGGACTGGGAACATTTAACTTGGAGTTGTACCTAATCATGCTAATGATTACATGCAGATCCCAAGGTATAGTTGAAGTAATTCATTACACTGTCCGAGCTGTCAGTATAAGACTTAGAATTCCATGAATTCTGTTTATTATTTAGTACTTTAAGATTTTTATACTACCAGTAATTATTAATCCCCTTTGGCTGGTCTGATGCAAAAAAAAACTGTTAGATCAGTCAACTTTTAATAGGCAGCGTGTCTGTCTGTAATGGTTGAATGTTGCATAAGATTGGATCCTTGCACCATTATTGTTTATATTAATTAATTTACCTCTCTTGATTATCCTTAAAATCTAGGGTCATTGACTCAAACTTGATTCTGGTGCTTATTAATTCATACATCATGGGACATTGACGTTAGTAGGTGAAATATTATCATTAATGATAAGTATGTTGTGTAATATAACAGATATACAGTTGAACTTCTTTGTGTTTTGAAAACTGATGTCTTGAATAGCTTGGATCTGTAGAAGTGATTTGGATTAGTCCCAACCACTTTTATTTTATAAGTATTTTACCTCAAATAGAGCTAAAATCCTCACATACCTTGATTTTTTTCCCACTGCCCCATCAGGTTCTAGATAATGAAGTTTGACTGTAAAAGATTTTGCAGATCAAAGCTTAATTGTAGGCTGTACAAATAATATAACCTTAGAGTTAAGAACCTTTTATGTGAGAAAATAATTTAAATTTGAAGTTGTGAAGTTTTCCCACTTGAGGTACCTTTCTTACCATTTTAAACAGGAGAGCTCTAGCATGGGTGACTGAAATGATGGAACCATTTCATATTCATAGCATCTCAGATTTGATATTCAGATCTGTAAGCATTATTACAACCATTTGCAAATGTGTCTTTTACTAATCTACCAATAATCATTGCACTTTTGAGAAAAGTTAACTTTTCTGAATAGAAAAATATGAATAGTATTTAAATGACCTTGATCTCAATCCTGGACTTCATTGGTCCAGGTTCTTGTTCCTTGTAGGTGGGTCCCCCAGCTAATAAAGGAAACCAAAATCACCTTGGTTTGCAGATTAATGAATAAATCTTCAAATTACATGACTTTTACAAATGGGTTTGCTAATGGATAGTCAGGCATTGTGGTTTTACATATGCACTGGGAACTGACTAATTTTTTGCAGGAAAAATAAATCTTGCTCACAACATGTTAGACATTTGTGAGTTTCAGTTATGTGCATGCCTAAAACAAGCTTTTTTTAATTTGGAGACAATTATCTTTGCATTATTCAAATATCTTGTCAAGATTTGTGTCAGTTAATACAGCTGCAATAAATATGCTGCAAATTTGTTATGTCACATATGGTGTAACTCATATTTCAGAGGAAAAACATGTACATTGATTTGTTTATTTAAATCATTTGTCTCTGTATCTTTGTGATAGACAGAAATTTTCCTTTGTTGTAAAATATGACTAACTGTGAAGTTAAACTAAACTTTTGACTGCCACTATGAACTTTGAAAGCTATCGTCAGCAATATCTTTTTTACTCAATTATTTGTACATTATGAATCTTTATATTATAAGGGAACAACTTTGATTTAGAACCTTTAATCCATTAACTTTATAACCATCGTTTGTAATAGCATACCATTTTCAGAAATTTTTTTGTGTAAGTTAGGTAAAATTATTCAAAATATCCACACACAAAAATGTGTTGGGGAAATACTGATGCCCCTGTAATGGCAGTTTAAGGAAAAGGTTAAAGTTTCTCAAATAAAAATCAAACTCCATGGTCAAGGTCAAATAATAATACCCAGGTAAATGTAAAAGAAATGTTAGCAAAAAGACAGGACTTTGGTATTGCCTCAGTGTCAGAATATACCTGTGCAATATAAAATTAAGCTAGCCCAAGGCCAACCATTCAAAAGTTATAGCCAATATGAACGTTTTTCAAAAGTAAGTCAAACTTTGAGGTCATGGTCAAAGGGTCAAAATTGTTGGTATCCTAGTGAAGGTCTTATCTTACGAGTTGCAGTTATGTGTACATGTACCAACTGATCAAGAGAAAAGTATGGCCAAAGGTATAGGTTTTTTTTTAATTGGATAAACATCTCAAGGTCAAGATCTAAAATGTTTATATTAAGCAAGGGACTTATGTCATATTGAATACAATATTCCCACGACATGGGAAGAATGAAAGCCCTCGCTAAAGATCAAACTGTTCAAAAGTTATGGGCAGGGTTAAGGTTACACAAGTTTAGTAAATTTTTGTAAACTTAAAGGTCAAGGTCAGTATGTTAGTAGCCAAGGAAAGTTCTTGTCACAGTGAATACACATTTGAAATATGAAATCCATTGCTTAGACCAGACAAGGGTTATAAGCAGAGTCTGAAAGACAAATAGAGGGACACTGTCAAAAATTATCCCCCCCCCCAATCTTTGGTTATGCTAAGGGCATAAAAAAGCCAAACTGAGAGATAACTGTAACCATTTGACTTTTGATTCCCATATCCTGAGCTTACATACAGTTTTTGGTAGACCATTTCCAGATTCCTGAGGGGCAAACATTAATTCCAAATTTGGAGAATGTTCCATTGGGAATCCCCCACAACTGCAGATAATTACAGCATTTCTATAATAATGGACGTAATAACTATATATATAGACTTAATGGCCTCAGATGGGGTTAATGTCCCAACCTCATGCTATACAGTAATCGGTCTTGAAAAATGGCCATGTATTATTCAATGGTTTTGAAAAATGGTCTTGTATTATCTACCGAATTTTATAATATATTCATTATAACACTATCTGATAATCTTCTGGTTTGTTATAAATAACTTTGTTGTTTTGCAAAGCATTTTTTCACATATAGACAATAGAAAGAACTTATTTTATGATTAATTGTGCTTTTGAACTACTTAAAATACCAGCATTGCAAAAAGATCTGAACAATAAAAGGTCTTTCCATCTTTTTTGAAAAGTGTTTCCAAGTTCATCTCATTATCTCTGGTACTATTTTAGTTTAATTAAAAAGTTAACTAAATTCTCCTTCTGTTTGGCCTGATTAATCTGTATCCTAATCGCAGACATTCATTTTAATAATTGCCCCATTGTTAATGTACTTATTACTATGATTATATAAGTATCTTCTGGGACTTTTATGATCTAGCTTGATGATAAACCAAGAATTCAGATGGTATTAAATGTTCATTTCATATTCATTTCATATCTATTAAATTCAAAAATTTGAATTCATTCATTGTTAAAGTCGGACTGTAAAAACTGCTGGGAAAATCCCACTGTTAAGTTCAAATAATGCTGACTACATGCACAATACCTTAAATCTTAATGTGATGAGAAATACATGCCTCTAGATATTTAAATATAAACAGAAGATTTTAAGTTCAGTGTACTTTCCGGGAATTTTATTATGTTAATTTTAATACTTATTTAGAAAATTTTTAACTACGTATTTCAAAAAACACTGCACTTAATAATAAAGTAGCATTTTATAATTATGAAGTGTGTTTTTCTATAGTCTCACACAAGAATTTGGGCAGTATCGTGCTGAAACTTATTTAATTAATAACTTGTCCAAATGTGTCTCTCGTAGTTTCTGCATGTTTTTGTTATGAAGTTACTCTGCTCTTATAAAAAAGGCATGAACTTCTTTTGTCTAATGGGATGATAAATTAAAAAATCTGTTAAAATGTTTCTTCTGATTTTAAATGGAAAATTCATTTGTTATATATTATTGTTTGATTTGAATTATGTGTATATAATGAAAATTTTGAATTTCTAATCATGAACTTTGAAAATCAAATGTTATTATGAAAAATCTATCCCATAAATTACTACATAATTAAGGTATTTAGGAAATAGAATTGATATACACGTAGAAGTAAGAATTGCAATATAAATACAGAAAAAAACTAATGACTGAATTATTTTGCAATATTTTTCAGATAGTGAAAGAATAATGTCTTGACAGTACAAGAACAAGGGACACAACTCCTGATCTAGCAGGAACAGATCTCACCAAATACTTACGCAATGGCCAGTCTCTTCCGTAGAAAACGGGGCCTCATCTTCAAACTCATTATAGGAATTCCAGCCTTATGGTTCTTAATTGTGATATTTACGACATATCAAGGGAAACTAACAGACAGTGATAGTGACGCCGGAAAACGGCAGGAGCGAGAAATAATCCACCGCGAAAAGGACATAGTGCCCCCTCAAGATAATCATATACATTTTGGCAATCATGATAATTTAAGACATGATCGGAAAATTCACGAAGAGGAGAAGCAGATCTTAGCCAATAGAATTCAAGCCGAAAAACGAGAGAGTGAGTTACGACAAGCGGAAAAGGTGCAGGCACCTGTCGACGAAAATAAAGACGATACGCTGAGATTTAAAAAGAAGGAATCGTTACCAGAAAGACCACCTGTAGATCCCAATGCACCAGGTAATATAGGGAAATCACAAATTGTCATGGGGGTTTAATTTTCATTGCTTTTGAGGTATGAAGAGACCCACAAATTCATGTCTACCATGAAATGTAAAATTTTACATAATTATAACTACTCAACAATTCTACATCCACGAATTCAAATCCCCATGAACCAAGAGTAATTTACTCAACAAAAATTTGACCCAACAAAATATCTGATTTAACAGAATATCAAAATTGTAGTAAAGCTTAAAAGCTTAAATGTGTTTCGTCATAGCTGATATATAACTTCTTATTTCACTTTAATACTAGGGAATTTCATGTGTCATTTCCTTTCTTGGTCAGATGAAAAATAATACTATATACATGGATTAAGTTCAACTACTCTAACATCTGGGAATTGCAGCCAGGATGATATTACATATTTCAAGATCTCCTTTTCTTTTATATGTAGTTGATTGAGAAATAGTGTCTATATAATTTGCATGACTTTATAAACAATTTTATACATTACTCTTATCTTTATCCAATTGGATTAGAAAGAAATTAAATATTATGCACATGTAGTTCATACTTGTAAACTGTGACCTGATTATCCTCAGATTTCTTTGTATTGGAGATTCTTTTAGAAGTACCTGTATTAGAATGGGATATAATGGTTATGAGATAATTAGAAAAACCTTGAGTTGCACTTTTGAAGAAAAACTCCTGCATTAAGTCAAAATTGACAAAGATCGTTAGCAGTTCCTTGATAGTTTCCTGACAAATCTAACATTTTTTTTTTGTTATGTACAAAAATGGTGAAGCAATTCAAATTCATTATAGACCTGGGGATCACAGTGAATAAAAATTTGTCAGATCAAACAATATAATGGTCCACAACACTGGGTTAATACAAAAACTGTACTCAGACCCCTAGAGGATATCAGAGAAAGAAACTGCTAATAATGCAACTCGATCATTTCTTTCATTTTGATAAATCATAAAACACTCTTGTTGGCTGTTGTTTTGTTATTGAATTTTACAAGAGAGATGGCTCTTTCAACTTCTTTTTTCCCTCCGTTCTTCTAACGAGTTTTGAAATCTATTTGATTATTTGATGCAAGCTCGGCTGAAAGTCGACAGCATTAATGAGGTTTGATGTATTGCTATGACAGTCTAAACTGGGGGGATTGAAGCCCCTAAGCTCTGGTATTGTCATCTCCTCCTCATCCCCTATAAATCTTCTACAAAGTGTCTTCCTGTTTAAAGCAACAGGGATATCTTGAATGCAAAGCCAGCTAATGGAAACAGTGAGAGAAAACACATCATTCTTGTACGTTGATTATGATGTTCACATTCTTTGAGTGAAGGAATAGTAGGAATATAAATGGGGGGACTATCATCCACAATATTAAGTAATGAGAACTGCAGAATCCCTTTCTTTTCTTAAAATCGTAAGATCTTTTAAAATACGTTAATTTTGATATCATTAAAAAAAAATCTATAAAATTTTAAGAAGAATTTTTCTAGCCCTTATGGATGGACATTGCAACCTTTTACCACTGAGCTCACACAAATATTGAAAAGCTGAAATACATAGACTTATTGCTTTAGGAATATTAAGAAAAGTATATGAACAAATGCCTTTTAAAAAAACATTATCATAATAAGCCAAATCATTGCGATAACTGTTATTATATAAAGAGGGCTATCCTAAAACAAAGGAAAATATATTATAATAATTAAGTGAAGTATATGTTTATCAAAATTCTCTATGTAATTTTAGGTGAGGGTGGTAAAGCCGTTGTGATAGACAAGGACAAGCTGTCTCCAGAAGAGAAGAAGAAGTTTGATGAAGGTTGGCAGAAGAATGCCTTTAACCAGTACGCCAGCGACATGATCTCCCTCCATCGATCTCTCCCCGATGTCAGAGATCCAGAGTAAGGAAGGCTTAGATATCACTTAAAGGGGGTAAGCCCCCTGTCCACTGGGAAAATCTGTTTTCATATATAATTTTTTTAGAGGGGGGGGTATGATTTAAAGAAGATTCAAGCCCCCTGTTAAGGGAGAAAACCTGTTTCCATTTGAATTTTTTAGGGGGAAAAGGAATAAGTTCATTTATTCAAAATGAAAAAGCATTAAATCATTAGGTGTGCCCAGTAGACAGGGGATGCTTACTCCTCCATGTCACCTGATCCCACCTCTGATGTTTTGGAGGTCCATGTTTGCTCTTACTTCTGATTTGTATTGTTTTATTGGACCTTTGAACTTGATAGTTGTTCTTTTTCTCCATATTTGGTTTTAAACTGAACGAAATTAAAGCAATAAAGATGTAAGTAAATGATATGATGAAATGGCCTTCAGAAAATACTGGTGCAATAAAATTGAAACATTGCTTTCTCTTGAGAGTTTAAAATTCATTTAGTTTTCCATTATTTTTATTTTTTCATGAAATTGGAGTATAAAGTGGCAGTCATTAGTGCATATTTGAAAAAAATAATTGTCCAACAATTCTCAAAAATATTAGGTATGCACCCATCATAGTTTTAAGATATCAGCTTTCTCAACCATTTTAATCCCATTATCAGAAATTAATTTCAGCGAAATTCTGTTCCTTGTTTCCTTTTATTGCCATTTCTCCCACTAGTTACGTGCATCAGAGGAATAAAATAAGAGCCAGAGATAGTTGAAAAGTGAAATTTGTTCAATTTATCACACTCAAGGTGTTTGTGTATGAATCAAGTAGTGAGTAGTTTTCCTTCCAGCTGAAATAGCAATTTCCCGGATTACAGCAAAAGCAGGGCTCAGCAATGAACATGTGCTGTTTATGGCTCCCAGTTTGGTCTCTGACTTTGTGTGTTATGTAACAGGATCTATTCTAATATGTTCCCAGTCTTCTGAATTTGCCACTTCACAGTAGTAACTAGGGAACTGTCAGATCAGTTTCATGGAGATGACTCTCTTTAAGTTCAGTTAATGATCATCATTCAGTATAAAAGTCCATCTCACTTCAGATTAGATCGGGGGCAATGGAAGTTTGACAATTATCTCAAAACAGCATATTAGGATCTTAATGAACTGTGAACTCAGTTCCTTCAAAATGTTTTTATGCCATTTATTTTTTTTTTAAAAAGGGGGGATGTCAAAGGTTAGGGTTCATGACCTGATAATTTTTAGGCTAGGATAGATAGGGAGTCGTGTAGGACAGATCGGAATTTTCAAATCCCAGAACTTTGTAACAGAGAACATTGTGTATAATTATGCAGTTGGGTTTCAAAAGGGAGGGTTCAAAGGTCAGACTGCTGGCCTGGTGTCAGGTCAAGGTCATATAAATAATAAAAGGACTGAAAATGAACAGTTTCTATCATACAGAACTTTCAGCTGCAGAGTTCAATATTTCCTTGTACTGATTATGTAATTTTTGGTGAAAGAGATGTACTGTAAGCATGAAGCATTACTTCATCAAGATTAATTTGCACAGAAATACAATGTCCAACAAATAGATTGCCAGTCTATGTATAGAAGTAACAGACACCATTGTATGAGGTGAATATGGTGTGAATTCTATTATTGTGCATGCATAGCAGATATCAGATAAGGCCGATTCTAGCTTGTTCAGCAGACCACAGCTTACCAAAAATATATTCAACTGGAATTGGAGATGTCCAATCAATCAATAGATTTCTCTTCTTTTTTCTTTCTTCTGCTTCTTTTTCTTTTCTTTTGTACATAATGTTTTATATAACTTTGTTAAACATATATGGTGAGAAATTAATTTTTTAAGAACTTTTGAAAAAAACTTATTAAAGATTATATTCTCCATTATGTGAAGGCAGTTCAAATTTAGTAATAGCATTTGAATTTATATTCAACTCTCTGTGTAAAATGAGCATATTAAAGTAAAGAAAAGTTCTGATTAACAGTACATAGAATTTCTTAAATGTAAATACAAATAAATTTCTATTTTAGATACTTTTATATACGATTATTTGAATTCTTTGTAACTCATTGTAGATGTAAAGACTTGAAGTACCGTGACAACCTGCCTGATACGAGCGTGGTGGTGTGCTTCCATAACGAGGCGTGGTCGGTACTGCTACGTACCGTTCATAGCATCATCGACCGATCCCCGCCCCACCTACTGAAGGAGATAATTCTAGTGGACGATTTCTCAGACATGGGTAATCCTAACTTACAGCATGTTAACTCAATCTATACAAATCAGATAGATATTACATTCAATATGCAATAGAGATGTGTTTGTTACATTCAAAATGCAAAAGATATGTTTTTTTACGTAAAATTAGAATGAATGATCTTCGATCTCTTTGTAAAGATGATGTACTACTTTGAAGCATATTGTCTTGAAAAATGAGCAGTTCGAAATTTTGTTTTCTTTTTAAATATGTGGAATTATGAAATGCAGTAGGACTCAATAAAACTGTTATTGCTCAAATTACATCATATTTGGTAAATAAGAAATACTATTTTATGAAATTTTCAGCATTTAACAAGGTCAATGCAACTGGCAAAGAGGAGGGGGAGGGTTGGGGGAAAGAATTTGTGATAGAAAATCTTAATTATCTTGTGGTGTGTATAGGGTTGAACAGCATTTTTTAAATTACTATATCAAATATGATGACTGTAAACTGTAATTAGGCAGTGTACGTGTTAAAATAGATTACATGTCAAACGACTTGCTATCAGCCCCAATTCTTCAATAATGTGAAACATACAGAACTGATTGATTACCATTCCCACAAGGAAAGGCCAGGCCTGACAATATGTTCAGTTTTAATTGATTTCTACAAACCCTAACATGTACAGGGATCAACCACAGAGTGACATATTGAGGAATTGTCAAACATTTGCATGTTAATTTGACACCTTGGGAATATTCAAAATATTTTTCACCGAAGAGCCATCAGCACATGGAAAACTTTGTCAATTTGGCATTTTTCTGGCCTTATGGTTGCTACTTTTAGGCTCCAGGACAGTTTTTGATGTTAATTTCAGGATTTAAAATTATAATTAAATATATTTTAGATTATTTTTTAATCTGTCATACTGTGGATATGTATAAAGATATATTAAAGTTGACATTGTCTGTACAATTTTTTTTTAAATGATTAAATGAATGCAATTAACTAATTGAAAAAAGTATTTCAATTTTGATAATTAGAAACATAAATCTGTAGCTGTCATAGGCCTACAATCTGTTATCAAAAATATATCGCAATTTAAAATTTTAATAAACTGACAACTGACTTTCATTTTGTAGATCATTTAAAGCAGCCATTAGAGGACTACATTGCCAAGCTGGAGAAGGTCAAGGTCGTAAGGACAAAGAAACGTGAGGGCCTGATCCGAGCTCGTCTCCTTGGTTACTCCGTGGCGACAGGGGAAGTGCTGACTTATCTCGACTCCCACTGCGAATGTGCTGAAGGTTGTATTATAGTTTCTCCATCGACTGAATTATATAAAAACGCACAGTTTGAAAGTTTCTAGCTAAAATCTAATAATTTGATGAAGACAAGTTTAAATTTATTAATTGGAGTCAGCAAATGTGATGTTGATTGTTTAATTTGTTTGTTTTGGTTTGAAACTATTTGAATTGTCTTAAGACATTTGTTTTATACAATTTGAACTGACTTTAATAATGAAAAAGTACTTTTGAAATTTTACTCAATAACCATGTTAATACATTTAGTGTTGTTTTTCAGCTTTGATGATTATAGTTTTCTAATGAATCTTTTACAGGCTATTTTTAATATATCATAAACTTTTTAATATTCCAAAAGTTCCTCAAATGGAATGCTACATCTTGAGTAATGTCTTATGGATTCTAACCAGAGTTGTGTGCCCTTTATAGGTTGGCTAGAGCCCCTCCTTGATCGTATCGCTAAAGATAAGACCATTGTCGTCTGCCCCGTAATCGATGTCATTGAAGACGACTCATTCAAATATCAGTATGGCAATGCCAGGGCCACAAGTATTGGGGGTTTTGATTGGAACATGCAGTTTAACTGGCATGCTATCCCTGAATATGAGCGCAAACGTCGAGACTACAAAGACTATATGCCAGTCAGGTATTTGGCCACGCTGCACGATCTGTCCAATGGTGTCTGTTGTTGTGTAGGAGCTTTGATGTTAGGCAGTTATCCCCCCTAACCAGAGACAACGTATAAATTGTTGCACTTCCGTAATTTTTAAATGCTGCATGCGAGATATTGAATGTTTGATCTGCCAATTTTTGATGTCCTATTTTTTAACTGCATGGGGATGAACAATTGAAATGTAAATATAGAGGCAGGTTAGTTAATAATTAACAAGCATGAAATATTTAAGAGCTATTTTGCAGGGGGAAGCATTTTTTGTTTAACTTTGGAGATAAAAGTGGTCTCTGCTTTAAAAACATATATGGGATGGAATTGTGTTCTTTGATCAATCTTGAGCTTTAACCATGCATCCAAAGATAAAAGTTTTGAGATGTTATTTTTAATTAAACATGTTTTGCATTAATGGGATTCGTGAACATTGTTGATAATATATTCTACACACTTCCTTCAAATTGATTTGAAAGTGATAGTTTTAAAGAAATCAAAGTTAATTAAGAAACACTGTAAAAGAATCAGGTATACACTCCTGTGACATTTGGTTTCCAGTTTAAAATTTAACCTTTAAATTATTGAATTTTAATTTTAAAAGTCATGAACCTGAATCATCACCACCCTTTCCTTATTTTTTTTTATCTGTATCTTGATGTATCTTGCATAACAATTAAAGCCTTGATCGATCCTGCCCTACTAGTAAACCCAGTTCCTTTAATTCTGAAAGAAGTGCGACAATTTTAGCTTTCATTTAAATCTTCATGCATCTGGCACTATCAGTTCTACCCAATAAAACTAATATTTTAAACACTGAAAATATAGATCTTTACAAATTATTTGAACTGCCTCTTTATATCAATAAAAACACACATTAACAAAAAGTCTACAGTATATCATTGCTTTGTAGTGCATAAAATGTATCTTTCAGAATCTCTCAAATTGATTTTGTGACATTAATATTTTGAGTACAATTCAACCATCACAGCACCTAATAAAACATAGCCAGTGGCCTAACACACAGGGAAAATGTACATACAAGAAGTGTGACCATAGAATGTATCTTAGAAACACCCAACTCCCCCCACCCCCCACCCCCCCTTTTTTTTTTGCAGTACAAGGATACTAACAGAACCATTGATTAAGCAATGTATTTTGAAGAGTTTGGGCTTCCTGGAGACAACTAATCAACTCGTCAGGAAGTGACGAGCATGGCTCATTAACCTTTCAAGTTAGAAAAGAAATGAGGTTGATTCTCTTCCCTGTTATATTGGCAGGCTGGCTCGAGCCCTTGCTGGGTCGTATCGCGGAGGACAAACGTCATGTCGTCGCACCAGTTATAGGCAACATAAACGACGACACGCTACAGTTCGCCTGGTTTAGTCCCGATCAGATTCACGTGGGAAAGTTTGATTGGGATCTGACATTCAATTGGATGCCGATCCCTTCCTATACAAAGGATAAAATGAAAACTAATGTTAGCCCAGTTAGGTTGGTGTCAGATTCGTAGATTTTGGGGGGCACATGTCCCCAGCTTCCTTGACTAGCATTCACTTCTTCAACCTCCATCTGCTAGACGAACTTTCTATCATGCAAATCTGCTTCACTGATGCTAACCAAAACACTTATTCCCCCCTTCCAAAGCCAAACTTTGCCAAGCCAGCTAGAAATCACTCGGGCATGTGATGTCCAGCTAGAAGTCACTTAGGCATGCTGTGGCAGTGAAATCTTGTTTGTTGCCCTACTTACCATGCTGTAGTTTGACTGTGTGTCTGTTTGTTGAGATTTTTGCCCAGCATGTTTAACCTGTAGAATTTCCAGCTAGCTCTACTTATTTTCCCAAGTCTAAGATCCTGTTTTAGTTTTGCTTAATGATCTTGAATCACATTGACTTGCCAAAGTGACAGTATAATTACTTATATAATTCTTGCTATTTTGAAAAATTTCATCATTAATATTCTGATGGGATGTTGCAGTGAAGTCATTGATAATATTTAGGACAAAAGCAGAAGCTAACTTTCTAAATATGTTTTTGTTTAAGCAAAGAATTGATTGAGGACTGAAAATCAGTTTATTTTTATTTCAAACTTGACTTAATTTGAATATTAAAGGCAATTAAAATTGCAAATTCCTTGATCAAACTTTTCAATTTGATCAGATGAAGACAGTCTCTTGAAAGAAAATGACAGCTAGTATACAAATTCTAACCACTTGAAAAGAAAGCCTAAAAATAGAATAGATCTTCATGATTTAGACTGCCTTTGGACATATGATGATAATACCTTTTTGAAAGCAAAAATTAAATTATGCTACAGACTAATAAAACAGAAATGGCTAATTTTGATACAGGCTGGCTAGAACCACTGTTGGATCGCATTGGGGCCAACAAGAGAACTGTGGTTTGTCCCGACATTGACAATATTTCTGCCAAAACCTTAGAGTATTTTTCCGGTACCTCAATTTCTGTTGGGGGATTTGACTGGAATCTTATATTTAGATGGAAGAAAGCGAAATCCCACAATAATAACAGAGTCCAGGACAAAACCACTGCCCTTAGGTAGTACACAGAGGGTTCATACAACTGGGTTATATGATTATAATCTTTTATTATATATACTTCCTTACTCGCTGGTCTTATATGTACATATTATATTTGGGTATTGTAGAAACCTGTTACAGAAGGGATCAAATAATCAGTATTCTGTCATATTACACACTCATTGTTATTTACAAGTTAATCATCTTCAAATTTTTAAATTTCAATTTTTTTTTTGTATTTATTTCTTATTTTGTCCTTATCCTTTATAAATCCGGTCATAAATATTATGACTATATAAGTACAAGTCCCTTCTTAAATGTTATTGTCTTTAGATGCCTCAAGATGGCATATTTCATCATCTATCCCCTGTCTCAATTTATACTAAAATATTGTGTATCTGAAATATATTTATATACTACTTTTTTTTTTACTCTATTATGCACCTCAGTATTTTTTTCTCCTTTGATCAGCACTGGTATGTGGATTATTGGGTTTGGAGGGACCATCTGGTCTTGTTGTCCGTTCGTATTAGATTTCCAATCGGAGACCTTTTTTTGTCTGGAGGCCATTCAGTGGACAGTAAATTGATTGGGTCCCCCCCAGTTCATCAATATCTCATATCACCAGACAGCTGTGCCTGTTGACAATTCAGTACTGTCTTTGAGGTCCCCGCTCACAGTATCAGGAAAATGATTATCGTGTCAGTGTAGTGGAAGCTAGGGGGCTGTGTCTTTATTAAAAATTGATTGTTTCAAGTACTTTGTTAATGAGGGTCTTAGATATTAAATTTTCAATAGCTGCGATCATTTTTTTTATTATTCAATTTTCTGTGAGTTTTGTTTTATTGCTCTTGTCAGCCTGTTTAATTTGGTTGATCAGCTCTCTCTTTGCAGGGCATCAGTGGAATGCGTATTTTGAAATTTGTGGGGGAAAATTATGATTATTGTTTATTATAGTCATTATATATAACTGGCTTTTAAAATTTCATAGAATAATTTTTGTGTGTGTTTTTTGTTTTTGTTTGGGGAACTTAAAAAAAAAATGTTTATTACAGCCAGGATGCCAGAAAATCAGGAGGATGTTTTAAATGACTGACAGTAAATTAACGTTTCTTGTTTTTCGCCATGTATAGGATGGCTTGAACCATTACTTGCGAGGATCGGGGAAGGAAAACATCACGTCGTCACGCCCGTCATAGAAACTATAAAGGATGACGATCTCACGTTACGAGGCACCCCCGCCAAAAATATATTTGTGGGCAAATTTAACTGGCAGCTTACATTTGACTGGATGCCTAGGCCCACTAATTATGACCCTAAAGATCGACTCGCTCTTGTACAACCCGTTAGGTGGGTGACTTAATTCTTCAACCAGTCAAAAATACAACTTCGTTTCTCAGAGGGGTAGTGAACATAGTTTATTGTTGGTAAATTTTCTCTACTCTTCAAAAACGGGTGATTTTAATTAACACTTAATCACAAGTGTTTTTTTGCATATAATTTTATTATTTTTACATTTTAAAAAGAAGCACCATTTGTTAGAGTTTTCTGCAGATTTTTCTTGTGTATAGACTTTTAACACCTTTCAAGTTGCTGTGCAGCTAGTTAAATTTAACAACTGCATCAACACATATTTTCTTACTACATTACACATTAATCAATTACAAGGAACACTTAACATTTCATTAATAATTTATTATTCTTTTACAATTTAAAGAAAATCTAACAGTCTTGTTCAACTAAAAGAAACCTTAACAATTGTGTACAGAATTGACTGAAACTAGCTCTCCTATACTTGGAATGAGCAATCAATAACATCAAAAAAAATTTAATAGTTAATCCTTTAGTAATACCTCTTTTACAATTTAAAGTAAATCTTGCATTTCTTGTACAATTAAAATGGAAGGCTAATGATTTGTATACAGCTCAACATTTAGTGATTTTATTAACAAGTAATATCCTTATACATGTTCCAATTAGTAAATATACCCCTTTTGTTATTCTAACCCTCATTAAGAATCAAATAAGATGTTACTGAATACATGACTATTTGTGAGGGGGAATTCGTACAATTTCCTGAATAAGGATATTTTTTCAAGAATTAATGAAACTTGGGATCACCATAGAAACTGCTCGATTTTAATGGGGATGACATAACGTGAAATGATCCCCTAAACATTATACACCGGGCAATGTTTACGATTATTGATTTCTTTCATTAATTTACTTAGTGTCTAAAGTTGTCAAATTTCATTAAGGGAGGAATTACTCCCATAATTCTCTGCTGACATATCATCCCCGGATCGAGAAATATGACCATAATGTTGAATAGAAAAGTGTCCTGATGAGTATAGGGGAAGAAAAAAGGTTATTTGGTTAGGAGAGTTTTATTGGATTAACGCTACATGCTTACATCCTCCACAATTTGTGTATAACAAACTCCTCATTTGAATTAGACAAATTACCAGAATTTTATTATTCCTTGATGTCTTACAGAATTGTTTATGAGCTTTTTTCTTATGCTTAGTCTTGTAAGAAAAAAATACTTCTCTACATGACTTTAATGTTGTAAATGTTACAATTGCTTTGTTAGACTACACAAAGTTAATTATACACAGTTTTAAAGTAGACTCACTTCTAAATGTCCTGCCACATTGAAAATACACGTAGATCGAATTAGCTTTTCTGCCTAAGCATGTTTCTGCACCGAATTTTTTCCATTTAGAATTTTGCATGATGTGCTTTTTCTAGAATGTTACTTGTGTTAGTTGTAGTATTCAGTTCTGCTAAATATGTACATTTCTGCTGTGCATATGTACTGCTATATATACATGTACCATGTAAGCCTTCTCTGTAAGCCTGTCGAATCTGAGACTAACCTAGGGTCACCAAATAAAAATTAAGAGAAGGACGATTATTATTTAAAGAGAGCTGTTGGCAAAATCAGGTTTAGAAATTGGGAGAAATATTTCTACCTTGAAATCTTTGTAGGTTTGACTCGATGTGGTTCTGTATGTAGGAAATACTATGAAATCTTGATCACATGCAATGATTTTCATTTCAAATTTTTTTGGTGAGGACTTCATCAGTGAGAATTTTTGGGTATGGAATTCTATCAACAAACTGTGGACATTGAAAACTTTTCTGAGAGGTTGCATCTGAAAATTCCTAAAATAAGGTGTTCCATCTGCACATGATGTTGATATTTTTTTGTTAGGTCTGAAGAGACCCCTGTGAAGTAGTATTGTATGCTTGAATCAAAAGTCATATAAAGTATGGCATCCAATGTGCTGATCGGCTTGGCTGAGATTTTTATGTTTTGACTTGGTACCTTAACAGGCTGGCTGGAGCCCCTGCTTGACAGGATAGCAGAAGATAAACGCCATGTTGTTTACCCACAAATGCCTAACATTAAAGATGACACCCTTGAATTTAGGGCTTTTTCTGCCAGAAATATTCAAGTTGGCAAATTTGACTGGCAACTGATATTCCGCTGGATGGATCTACCCGAGTATATAAATAAAACTCGGAAATCCTTTGTTAGCCCTACATGGTGGGTTTGTTAGGAGTTCTCCCCCTTGTTTTCCAATATAGGCACCTTAAAATTGCTAGGAATAAAAGTTTTATCCCGCAGAGTAATTTCTCCTTGCAAAATTAAGCTCTCTGCAGACATTACCAGCTATAAAATGCTATGAGAATATCATTTTAAGAAATGCTAGCTACATATTAAATTTATTATAGAAGCTAAAAAGTGCTAAGCATAGATATTCATGCTGACACCATCAGCTAAAAATTCTCAATTATGAAATTCAAATGCCAGTGCACCTGCAAGTCAATGATCAACAAATGAACAATATTTTACAAAATTTAAACAGACTCATAGACAAAGCTCTGTCTTAGTTCTAGATTAGCTTTCTGTAGCTTAGAGCCAGATGACGCTCCTAATGAAAATTCTTGTCTTTCTGAACACTTTGTCACCTTAATGAAAAAAAGAAACAATATCCCTTTTTCCCGATCTCAATTCTCAGTGAAATTAAGAATCCTCGTTTGTGTTATTATACCACATTCATTTATTTTGGAATAGGGAGGACAGGGTCGGGTTGGGTGGGGAGTGTGGTCATATGTAATGATCACCATATCTCTTATATATATCTTTAAAACTATTTATGAATTTTATTTAAACTATGAAAAATGATGTATACATCTCTCAACTGTGAAATGTAAAAGAGATCTTTGAAAGCTGTTTGAGAGTTGTTTTTTTTTATAATTTATTTTTTTTTTAAACACAATTCATTTCATACAGAATATTCATAATTAGTCGTTGTGACATAATTGTGTATTTTTAAATATAAGAGAAAGAGAGAGGGAGAAAAAGAGAGAGAGGGGGGAGAGAGGGAGGGAAAAGAGTGAGAGTTGTTTGAGAGTTTTACTTTTTGTAGGGATGGGGTGAAAAAAGGGGTGGGGGGTTATAAGTAACAATGGGACGTTTTTGATAACGCCATTCAGCTATAAAGCGGCGCTACATTGCTTCTCTGTCTCTTTAGAGTCCTTCAAATTATTAGCAATAGATGCTGCTTACAGCTTCCATCCACTGTAAATCACTTCTTGTTCACGAAAACTATTTTGGCTTCGGATTATTTGTGTCTGCTTGCAAAAAATCATTATCCCCCTTATTTTTGTGATTTAAGATTACTGTAAACAGTCACAAGAATTCATGAGATATTTGTCTTATGTATACGTACTAAACAACCATTTTGTGTTTTGAAAACTTGTGACCTACAGAAGAAATACAGGTTCACAAGTATACAGCCCTTGAAAGGTTCAGACGACCATAATCTTGCTAAATGATCCTTATATTGATCTTGAGAAGCCTAGAAGTATTAAATAATGTGACTTTACATAGATATTAAAATATCTGAATTCAGTGTTCAGAATTCAGAACAAAATTGCAACCATATAATCAAGGACATGTAAGTTAGCATTGTTTTTTTTTTTCCGTGCATTAATTTATATTTAATTTGATATTTAATTTTAAATGAATTTCCCCAGGTAGCATTTAAATATAAAGTGTCTTGTAAACACAGAAATCATTTGTTAACTTTTCGTTGAAAAGTACATATGTACACTTCAGTAAAATTACTTTTTAAATGCTGTGGTTTGTAACCACAAACCCATGCCATTTTTTTTCATTATAAACATAACTTAATGCTAAAGAATTGTAAAACAATGGGTTCTTGGTAATGGAAATGCCCACATGAGATGCTAATTTTTATTGTTCTCAACTTGAATGTCTACTGTTGGTGAATTTGGCAGGTTTCTTGGATATAGAGTTTTTTTTCTGTAATTATAGAGTTTTTTTTTACTTGTCTGCAATGTCTCTATGGACTATCTGTTGAAGAACAGAGAATGGGGATGGATTATAGAAGGCCTAACTAAATCAATGGTGCCACTGGATAATTTTTATATCGAGACGCTCTGGGATCTATAGACTCGGTGAAAGATCTTTTTCTCCTGTGGTGAAGAGTTAGGAAACTCAATTTTGTATGGGTTTATTTGTTATGACAGATTCTAGTAGTTGATGCGCAGTTGATGTTATTTGTGGAATTTGGGTACTTTTTAGCAGTTTTGCTGGATACTAAAATTATTATTAGTTTTAAAAATTATTTTAAAAATTTATGTATTACTTACCTGAAGGTCTATTATATGTTATTCACCTACCTTTAATGACACAACATACTTGTATTCCCATACAAATCCATTTTTGGGGAGCTAGGGATGATTGGATGCTCACCTCAGTATATAACAGTTATACACAGTTATATTATACTTTTCACCAAGATAAGTTCAATCAAATGTATTCAAATTTGTTCTAGCTGCAGTGAGAATGCCCACCATGGGCTCAGATATGCTCTCATTGGTTATGAGTTTGCCCTTCATGGACTGCGATGAGTTTGCTCACTATAAGTCCAATTATTATATCTTTAAATAGTTGTGATATTCAATCCATGAATAAGTCAAGTAGAGATGGAATATTCTGTTAAATTAAAGATTTGCATGTTCCATACTAATGCTTTCTTTGTTCTGCTAATTAATCTTCTGGCTTTATAATTAATATCACCCTGAACTTACTAACTGCATGCATAACCCTAATAGTATAACCTAGCTTTATACCTATGTCCTCACTTTCTTGCTTGCTAGAGGCTGAGATTTTACAACTTATTGACAAATTAACTAATGAAATCTAATGCACTTTCAAGTTATTTTTAAATTTAAACTAAAATTTTAAAAAGTCTTATTTCTGTTAAATTTATTGCTGTCATTTAAAACCTATCATATATAAAAAAAAAAATTAACATTTTCTTCATTCCTTGTTTAAAATTAATTTTATAATTTCATAATTTTGAGTTTTATGAATCTGTTTTGTATATTGCCTACTTCTTGTTATATTATTTTCACCTTTGACCTCCTACATTTAAAGGTCACCTACAATGGCAGGAGGACTCTTTTCCATCAGTAGAGAGTACTTCACGGAGCTTGGAACTTATGATCCTGGCATGGATATCTGGGGAGGAGAAAATCTGGAACTATCATTCAGGGTAAACTAAATTATCCTGGTCACTGCACCAAAACTCACCCAAGGATATATTTGTTTGATAAATATTAAACGAGAGAATACTTTGATATTTGTAAATTGGTTGTCATTTAGGGTAAGCTAGATATTAATTCTGGTCACTGCACCAAAACTCACCTAGGGAAAACTAGACAGAGAGAACACTAAGTAATTGGTAAACTTATCTATTACTGTATGAGTTCTTTTAAAAACCAAGTGTCAGATGCATTTTTTCAAAGGTAGACAAATTTAGTTAAAATACTAGAGGTTTATAGGAATAATTGTATGATATATAATATATATTTTCATTTTTTGTTCCATACAGGTCTGGATGTGTGGAGGAACCTTGGAGATTATCCCTTGTTCCCATGTTGGTCACATCTTCAGAAAGAGAAGTCCCTACAAATGGAGGACCGGTGTCAATGTGGTCAAGAAAAACTCGATCCGATTGGCTGAAGTCTGGATGGACGATTACAAGAACTATTACTATGAGAGATTTAATTATGATCTGGTAGGACATGCCACGAAAATAACATGTTTGAATTATAGAACTTGTTTTCAATGAAAAAAAACAAACAAACTCAAAAATAATTTTGCCTTTTGCAGGGAGATTATGGGGATGTCTCGGAGAGGAAAAAGCTTCGTGAACGCTTACAATGCAAAAGTTTTGATTGGTTTGTTAAAAATATATATCCTGACCTTTTTGTACCTGGAGAAGCTTTAGCATCAGGAGAGGTAAATAAAACAGCATATTTCTCGAAATAATATTTGAAAATGCAGTAGGAGTGAAAAAATATTTAAAATTGTTTCATTGGTGTAAAACAGGCCACAATTTGATGTGAAGTTGTAACCTTTAAAGATTGCATGTTTAATGCAGAAGGAATATTAATATTTGTGCAGGTACGCAGCAAAGCCAAGCCTATGTGTATAGACAGTGCAGTGGATAACCACAATTACCACAAACCTGTCAATATGTGGCCGTGTCACAACCAGGGAGGAAACCAGGTAAAAAATGACAGGGGACCAGCTTTTACCTGTCAATTTGTTAACTCGTAAAGCCACAAATTTCTGTTATCTCATTTGAAGTATAAAATTGGATAGTACAGAAAAAAACCATCTTTGATTTTTAACCTTTGGTTTTTAATTCATCAAACTGGATTAGGAAGCTGGCTATTTGCAAAATTGGAACAGAGTACTTAATATTCGAGCCATTTTGTTGTAGTATTGGATGCTGAACGGTAGTTTATTTTTTAGCTGTTTTCTTGTAGTTCTGGATGCTGAACTGTAGATTATTGTTGAGTCATTATATTGTAATTATTAAATGTTTGAACATTCGAGCCATTTTGTTGTAGTACTGGATGCTGAGTAAGAACGGTGAGATCCGGAGGGACGACGGATGTCTGGATTACTCCGGCGGGGAGAGCGTCATTGTGTATCCGTGTCACAGCCAGAAGGGGAACCAGGAGTGGCAGTACAGAGAGGTCAGACACTAGATACAGTGAAACACGGTTATAATGAACAGGCTTATAATGTATTGACCCTTATAGCGAGGGAATGTTCATTTTACATGGCTTTATATTTAATGTGAAATTGTGAACTTTACGGATATAACAAATTACCCTTATAACATAGCAAAATGATCTGTCCTTTGCACTTAATTAAAGTAGTGTTCCACTTTATTCTGAGAATCTTGGATGATGAGAGGAGAATTTTTTTCCTCACAAATTTTCATGAGTTTACTGCATACCAATCCTCTAAATCAGTGAAAACTATGTTCACTTTATTCATTTGGAGTCTTTTTAAAAATTTTATCAACTTTATTGTACTATTTCAGGCCATGTCTTAAAATTTTATTTATTTGTTCTTAAAAAAGTGAACTGTTAAGTTTGTTATATTTATTTGACTATAACAGACAGGAACTCAAAGTTCTCTGTATTCCTTTCCATTTGGAAATAAAAATTTTTAAAAAAAATAATAATTGTGGTATTAATACAAGCAAGGTACAATTGAGAACTAATTTACCCATTATTCCACATTACAGGACAATTCTATTTATCATGCCAACACCCAGAAGTGTATGGAGGTCAGCGTGGACGGACAGAAGCTGACCATGAAGACCTGTACTGGCATTGACCGACAGATCTGGCTGTGGAAAAGGAAGTCCCCTAGTGGTATAGTCAGAAACTAGGGGCAGACAACTCCAGTGTCTGCAGGGCAGACAGCTACTGAGTGGAGAGTTACTATTACAAGTTACCCACCTTACCAATGAAAGAGAACTGTCAAAATATAATGACAAGGGGGAGCTAACTTTGCATCATACTGCTTAAAATTCATGTGTGATAAACTTAATGTTTAAAAAAGTATTTTTCTATGCAATGCAGACATTATTTTTTTAATATAGTGGAGATGATGTTGCTTTGTTAGATCTGTGATTTTTTTGTTTTAACTGAATGGAGAACGCTGAAATGTTATGATGTTGCATTGTGGGTAACAGCTATGCTGTAAGCCAAGTCACAGTTTGTTGTAATTAAGCCATGTCATTTTAAATGGTGCATGGTTGTTATGTAATTGTGTTCTAAAAATAGAAATGCTGAAAAGAGATACATTTATTTACTGAGGTGTAAAACAGGTATTGTAATCACATATATACAAGATAAGCCAGGCTTAATTATATATCGTAATTTTGTACTTAAAATATGTATCTGAGTTTTCTACTTTGTTTTTTATTTTCTTTAAAAGCATGGCAAATTTGAATTCAAACAGAATCTTTTGTTTCTAGGAATATGTTCAATCATTTAAAAAATACAGATTTTTTTTTTTGTAAATAATAGTTGATAAGGTATGTTTGTTATCATACAAATGTGGCAAATAGATTTTGCCTTTTGGCAATGAGTCACATTTGACAGGTAGCTTTAGAGAAATTACATGTACATAAGAACAGATCATTTTATTAGATGTTTCTTTTTTCTCCAAATTTTGCAGATTTTCACAACATAAATTTCAGCTTTATTGTATTGAACGTCAATGGAGAGACATTGGTGCTAAATTTATTGACTTGTTAAGTTTTGCAATTTGCCATGTATATGTATTTCAAAACATTCCTATTGGTGTATTGTTGCTCAGACTTTTGCATACGCAGTAAGCTTTTAGTATTAAGCATGTTCTGTTAATAAAATGATAGTGTGTCATATTTAATATGTTTTCATCAAGGTCGATGATTGAGTAACTTGTGTAGCTGGATAAAATATTTGCCAAATGCTTTTGACCATTGTATTCTGTAGATGTGAAAATTTCCATACGTTATTCATTGCGCAAATTCTCACAATAGATTACCAAACTTGTTTTTTGTTTCATTCCTGAATTCTAGCAAATTTTAACATAATATACGATAAAAGTTGAAAATAAAGCACGGGCCTTTGTGTTCATATCAGTAAGCTGTTATCTGATTGGTCAGATCAAATGATATCACTCTGATCAATCACATAACAGATTATTGACAGATATTCAGAGGTCTATGATTTAAGGTTCATTGATACTCTAATAAGAGAGATAACTCTTAAAGACATTTATGGCTTTAATTCCTTCATAAATTTGTCAAGTTGAAATATCCATTTTGTCCAATTTTGCTATGCATACATGCTGTGTATTTTGCTTAAAAAAGACTTTTCTTTTCGAAAAAAAAAATAAGTGTTAAATCAACATATTTTATATCAGTGAGCAGAGGGTTTATGAACTTTAAGCAATATATCCGCCTAATACTTGTACAAGTCTGTAGTTATAAGGAAGCCACATGTGAAAATTTTCATGTTTACAGTGACTGATTTCCATTTGTGAGACTTGTTTTATGTTTACCAAATCTCTGTATATTTCAGTATTTTACTTTATCCCATGTATACCGGTAATTTCAAGGGACACAACTTATGTTTTACACAATTGATGTTTGATGTATCACAAAGTTTTATTTTTCAATCCTACAAATTTAAAAGTCGGAATTTAGTTTTGTTTTTTGGAGAAACATTTATTCATTTTACAGATATTTTTATTCGCATATATATAATGGTCCACAAATTCATGTTGAAGTTTCATATTAATAATATAACTTCACCAAGAAGTGTTTGGATTTCATACAAAACAAGTTCTTTTTTCAGAAGTATTTAAACTCAAACTGACTGGAGCAGTATTAAAAGTATTACAAGTTTATACTTCAAGATACAAAAATGTCTCCATCCTTTGAAAGCACATTCCATGTCGAATTTTTTACTTAAGTTCTGTGTTCTGTATATTTGTTGATCTTTGTGCTTCAATGTATCATGCTGTTATTTTTATGAACATTTTATTAGTGTAATTTGTTGCATAGAAATATATATAATATAAATATATATGTATGTATGTCTATTTGATAATTTTCTCTTTAATCAGTGACAATGAAATCCATTATGTTGTATTATTACGAGACATATTGTTCTCAAGTGGGGAGAATGTCTTAACGCATGTTTCTTTACTTATAATCATGTCAAAGTTTTCATTTAGGACAGTCCTCATTGTTCATGCCTGTAGAGTATTGTGATTTATAAAGAATAAGGGGGAAAGTCCACCTAGTTTGGGCCGACCTCCTCTGTGGATCTGTGGTCAGTGTCACAGTCAATACTTTTCATCTGGTCAGCCATATTATTTCTTTTTACTATCAACTTCTAATGAATTTTCTTTACCTTGTTTTTTTTTTTTTTTTTTTACAATATAACATACCTGTAATTAACTTATCAACACTGAGTATTTTTCTTGCTTACACTTAGTATTAATGATGATAAAAGTTATTATTGTTTTCTGGTCATTATGACTTAATTTAGTGGGACAGTATTTTGAATCTATATAATATTTATTTAATTATGCTTAAATATGGCATAAATTTTTTTATTCTTCAAACTTAATATACATATTTTTCATCTTCTATATTGTGTACTAGATCAAAATTGTGGGAAACTGGTTTAGTTATAATTTAAATTGTTTGCTTTAATTTAATTAAGTTATATTTTACTTCACAGTTTGTAGAAATATTATTTATCAACTTCATAATTCTAAGAAATGGAATATTTCATTGTTCTTTAAATACAGAATTGTTGCCTATGTGCACTGTTTATATCCAATTCTTTAAGGCTGTGAATAGTTTTCATTAATTTCAGACTCTGTTTTCATATATGGTACACATGTATAATATAAACTGGTGGTGTATGAATAGAAGTGAGGGCTGGTCACCAGCTAAGTGTGCCTTAATAAACCAAACAAAACAGCAATTCTCATGTTCTTTCTTATGTAATACAGGTATGGGTTTTATTCTGTAACATTATGAAACACAAATGAGGATTCCAAATGGTTGCTCTACTCTGTAGTTTCAAAGTGGAACTAAATTGCACAACTCCATGTTTGTAGAGTAGGAAAAACAGGCCCCATAACCATTTTTAGGTCACATGTGAGTCACTCAGGTGACAAATTGCTCTCTGTTTTCACCTAGTATCATCGTGCTGGCATAAACTTTTCACATTTTAAACTTCTTCCACTAGAAGCATTAAGCCAGTTTCACTCAAACTAGACCTAAAGTTTCCTTGGCTGAAGGAAATGCATCTTCACTAGCCAAGATGAAGGTAATATAGTTTGGTGGAAACGAAGGGCAGTGTCCCCTTCCAAGGGGAGATGAGCAGGAAAAGGCAAAAACAGCTAGGATAGTGTGATTTAAAAATCATCTTCAAGAACCTCCAGGCCATAAGAGAGGAAACTTATATGTAAGCTTCCTTATACTTCAGATTCAAATTTGTTCAAATTATGGCCCCTGGGGATAGGTTGAACCCACAATTGGGAATCGAAGTTTTACGTAGGAATACCTGTATAGTATTTAGTAAAATCTCTAAAAATCTCAACAACAGCAAAGCAAAAGATGGTCAATCTTCCCAAGTCAAGGGTTATATCAGCTACAATCCATATAAATGGAGCGGATCAAAAACCCTTGACTTGGGAAGATGATGTCATACTTGTATTGAAGCATTCTGAAGAAGTGTAGAATTATGTTTATCAATCATGACTCTGGGAAAGGTGTGGCAACAACAGGGCATTGAAGTTTAAAAAAAGCATTTTTTTTTTAATTTCAAAAACATCAGTGCCATAGATGATCATATTTATGTGGATGGTTTGTCAGGTAAGGATATTTGTTTGTTCAAATCATGATCTCCAGGGGAAAGGATAGGGCAAAAATGGAGGATCAAAATTTAACATAGGAATATATATGGAATATCATTAAAAATCTTGTTAAGAACAGTTAACTACCAATTGATAATTTTTATGGAAGCATCCTCAGGTACTGTTTTTGAAAGAGAACGAACAAGCCAATCCCCTGATGGTAATAATAAACTCAAATTTTCATTGTGTACTGAAACTTTCAATGAGTTTCATCTTTTTAAGAATTCTTAATAAGCTCTTGGAAGATGGTGTGACCTTGCATTTACACAAAATTATATCCCCTTCATTTATTTTACTGATGCTGTATGGCAAGTTTGGTCTGGTGGTTCTTGAGAAGACATTGATTGATTGATTGTATATTGTTTAACGTCCCTCTCGAGAATTTTTCACTCGTATGGAGACGCTACCACTTTCGGTGGAGAGCTGCAAATTTTGTCCTACACTCGCTACTCATGGCTATTGAGCAGTTAGGGATCTTTTTTCGTGCCAGCACCTAATGCAGCACTAGACTTCGGTTTATACAGTCTCATTCAAAGTACCGGTCTCCATGTCCCACAGTGGGATTCAAACCTGCAACGTTAGGATCAATACCTTGCTTTGCAACACTAGAGCAGACGCTCTAACCACTGTGGCACGAGGGCGACAAGAAGACATTTAAAATGTGAAAAGTTTACAGATGATGGACCACACAAAGGACACTGAACACACATTACCATTCATCATCATTTCCATTCATTTTCTATGCAGAGGTTGCACATACTGAAATGAAATTTGGTGTACAGATTTCATTAGAATATTTAGATCAAGTTCTGATTTGGGTATGATTAAGCAACTTTTGACAGAGTGATGCCCCTTGATCTTAGAAAAATTCCGATTATTTGCATGCAGTTTTCTTTCATTCAATGGTATTGAATTCTAGTAAAGATGAATAAAAAGATACGAATAACAGATTTAATACAGTAAAACATTGATAAAAAAATGACAAATGCCACCCCGTAACATGTTCAGACATGTACAACTATGTACAACAAATTTCTGAGTGATCTCAACATGTCTTATGTTTTCTGCCTAGTGTTTCTTATAATGAACCTGTCTTAGCCCACAAGGATCATTACATGTATGTCGCATTCAATTCACAGTTGTCTCCAGTGAAGAATTCAAAATGTTTTTAACTTTCTTCTAAGAAGTCCATCATTTCTTCCATGAGTTGACTTTCATCATAGGGAGAACGCACATATCCTTTTTTACGTTTGGAATTTCCATGTGGGGCCACTCCAGGGAACAAGCCCAAATATTCCACAACAAAAATGCTACTACTCATCGAATTCATCCATGTAATTCGACGTCTGTAACTGGGGTCCAATTTAAGGGCGGTGTAATAGCGATTTAGTGTCGTAATTCTGGAAGGATCTGGCTGCGGTTCCATTAAAGTGAACACATATTTGCCTTTACATTTTGATCGGATATGAAACAGTTTATTTCTTACAACAAGGGTTCTGTATTCCCCGGTTTCTCGTTGAATTAAATAAGTTTTTGGAGTACTCCCTTTACTCCAAGTCCCACAGTCATCGGGAAAGAAACACCTCTTGTCCTTAACTATATTTGCAGCATTTTTAACGATAAAATAAACATTGTTTTTTAATCCGGGTGGAATTGAAGGAAGTGCTTCCGATGCAGGGAAAGATTTGAAAATTTCTAGTAAGCATTCAAAATCAAAAAATGACTTGTCCACTTGACCAACTGCTTCAATTCTGACAGGAGAAATTTCACTGGACTCATTTTGTTCATCAGTTTGGTCAGCACTGTTCGCGGCTGAGAGCTCATCAGTCTCACTCGTAGGTTTCGAGAATCGTGCTCTCGCTTTCCCATAACGATGGGTCAAACGGGGAGCTTTAGTTGAGGATGCCGGTGGCTGCTTTTGGTCACGCTTTTCATCTGCATTGTTCGATGAATGATCGTCTGAGGATTTACTATAAGGGTGGTCTAAACCCGACGTTCTGGAGGGATTAATTGATAACGAGTTATCTTGGGATGCAAGATCCTTAGAAAATGGTAGTAATTGATCAACATCAATGACATTCTCTGGAGCAGGGGGCAACAGGGGAACAAAATGATTCGTGACCCAGTTACCATCGTCATCTTTCAACATGCTGCACCATAGAATATTTATGGTGTACTTGGCCTGTAGAGCACGTGGTAGGAATTCACAGTTCAAAATCGAAACTGATGGGTCAAGGAGACCATGTACTGGTGGGTATAAAGATTTGATGCCCCTCGATATTACAGTAGCAGCAGCATGGATAGTCCATGCACAGGAAAACTTGAAATTCTGAGCACAGCTCCCAATCGCCTCTTCATATGAAGGAGATATGTATGCCATTCTATCCCTCTTGTGACTGTTTATGTAGAAGTCTTTGTGATAAAACATCTCAAGGCAAGTTCTGGCCCTAATCTCTGATGCCAGTTTCTCGTTGCCCTGTACAGCGATTGATATGGCATTAAACAAACAATTCCCATTTCCTTGGACTGAAACAGGCACAAAGTCTGACTTGCCAACCAGATCAGAGGCTGAATGGTCTACACTCATGGAAGGGTCATATTTGAAAGGTTGTTTTGAAGGTAAACGTTTAGGTTGCTTACGCATAAAAATCAACTCAATCTTAACCCCCATCTCAAAACAACCTGACTGAAGAGCAGATTCTAACCTGCCAAGGGACTTATCATAGTCAAAGGACCCAGAATTGTTCTCACAACATCTAGAACAAATGTAAGGCAGTGGGCATTTCTTCAAATAATAGAAATCAGTATTGGACAACTCCTCACACTTTTGGTGAAACCATTCTTCACATTTGTCACAGCCCACACATTTATAGCCATCACAGCTAACATGACAAAGGCCGCATGAATAGTCACTCGCTGGAGATGAATCATTCATGCTGCCAAGAAAGATGCAGTGATATTTAACTTCTCAGCAAACATGTACTGCATTAGAAGGGTCTTCTCCAGCAGCCTCTTACTGTCCTTCTATCCTTTATCTTCTAGCTTATTAAGTATACTCTCCTTTCTTCTAAAGTTCTACTCTCTCTTTAATCTCTTCTATCTTTTCCAATAGACTTTCCTCTATCTTTTCCACCAGCTTCTTAACCACCCTCTCCTTTCTTCTATCCTCTCCACTATCCTCTTCTATCCTCATGAACTTAGCATGTTGCAGCTGAAAAAAATTAAGATGGACTTGAGTAAATGGTACTATCAGTATACACCAAAGACATAGTATACACCTATTTACTGGCTATGAGGACAATAGCAAGTTTATCGTTCCCCAAGACAGCAAACTATTTCCCGAGGCGCAGCCGAGGGAAATAGTTTGCTGTCGAGGGGGACGATAAACTTGCTATTGTCCGAATAGTCAGTAAATAGGTGTTTTATTATACCGATGCTGACTTAACTTTTGTTAACATTTGGGAGTCCAGGGTGCACACAATTATGATATTCCATATTATACCGATGCTGACTTAATTTTTGTTACGTCATAATGTAACATATACGCGTCACAATCCGTATAATACCAGAAGTTTTCAGAGATGAAAAGCGAGGGAAACAGAATGCTGCCGGTGAATAGTTTGATGACTATTTCACCATGGGCAGATAGCACAAAAACTATTTCACAGTAGGGGCTGTTTGGAAAAGATAGCATGTTTATTCGTCATGTTTTTATATTGAACAAATTCACAGAGGTATAATAATAGACAGTATTGTTCACTACATGACTTTGAAAATCAATTCCAAACTAGGAAAATATAGGGGTTAACTATCATTAACTATCATTATTATACCTCTGTTTATTTTTTCTATATAAAAATAAGACGAATAAACATGCTATTTTTTCTAAACAGTCTCTACCATGAAATAGTTTTTGTGCTATTTGCCCATGGTGAATAGTCCTCAAACTATTCAACGGCAGCATTCAATTTCCCTCGCTTTTCATCTCTGAAAACTTCTGATTTTACATGGATTGTGACGTATATAATTATTGTGACGTAACAAAAGTAAAGTCAGCATCGGTATAATAAAACACCTATTTACTGACTATTCGGACAATAGCAAGTTCATCGTCCCCCTCGACAGCAAACTATTTCCCTCGGCTGCGCCTCGGGAAATAGTTTGCTGTCTTGGGGGACGATAAACTTGCTATTGTCCTCATAGCCAGTAAATAGGTGTATATTATTCCACAATAAAATGCATAAAAAAAGATTTTTGTCAACCCTACAGTTTATACTGAGTTAACGGACTTCTGAGGGATCAAATCATCAATCTCCTAAAAAATGTGCATACAGAAAAACTTGTTAACCTAAAGTTATTACTTTAATCGTTTTTTACACATTTTGATGTGGATTAATGATATTCATAGCAAAAATACAATTTTTAATATTTGTGCGATTGATCCCAATTATTAACCTGTTTAAATACAAATTAAAGAACAAGAAATAATTAACCGTGACTTGTAGGTTGTGTAACAAGCCAATCTGTAACCGGTAAGATAACTGTACAAAATATAAATGGCAAATAAGAGATGATTTCATTTTGCAACGTGATTTCCATAAAAATTCATATTATGGGACAGTTGGGAATCGGCTCACTGGATACTAGGTTTAGCGACTGCCTACAAAAATGGCGACCATTTTTTTTCTTGGCCTTTTCAAAACTTTTGTAAAACTGTAAAGATACCGATTTAAATCCATGTTTAAAACTTTTAAGCGACTAAATTTACGTTCTTCAGAGGTGATTTTACCATTTTATGTTGCATTTATTGTTTATTTGTATATATTCATGTTTATTCGTGGCAATGGCCAGATGCAAATGCTTGCAAAAACAAAACAAACAAACAATTTTCGTTAATGATGTAGATATTTCTTTGGAATTCTGGTTTTCTTTTAAAAACTATGCCTGTCTTATCAACATTTCCTTACCTAAGCCTTTTAAATTAAGGTCTTCATTTCCTAAATCATTCAGCTTCGTCAAAATACAGGAATAGCCCATCGGAAGTTCTCGGACAGATCATACACTTTTATCGGGAACCAACTGAGGGCTCTCGAATATAATTTAGATCAGAAGATGTTTGAGTATGGGGAGTATAAGCTTACTAAGTGGAGATTTTAAAGCGTCTAAATTACTGCGAAATTTGGCGGAAAATAATGGCAGCATCTGAAAAGTGTTGTAGTTTGACATTTTCAGATACGACTGCAGATTTAAAGGAAAGTGAATGTGTAACTGAAGTGTGTAAAGATATTTCAAAGTGGACCCAAGAAGATTTAAATAAATTAGGAATCCACCACAGCGAATCCGCCATTTCTCTTCGTCAACTTGAGGAGCTTGCCAAAAAATCAAGTTGCACTCACAATTCACCAGGAATAACACGGGTGCCAGCATGTTTGTCAACACTGGAAAACTTTTTGACAGATCATTTCAAATTGTGTATTCCATGTGACAATTTAAAGAGACACATGCCACGACAAAATGTGGTTGAATATTTACAATACATAAATGAAAATCGTCAGAAATTGTGGGAGGATTTGTCAATTCTTGAAAAACAAACTAATTTGGGCGACGAAGAGAAACGGTAAGTTTTAACTGTTCAAAGCTTAGTAAGTTCGGGTAGACTTTACTTTACCGGTCCCCAGATCCGCAAGATCCTCACGCTCATTGAACTATGACGTAACAACTACGTCACTGAACTGAAATGAGTTAAATTTGCACACTATTCGACTGATTAGGGTTAGTCTTGCACCCACCTGAGAGATAAGGGTTAGTCCTTGCACTAGTATTCGACTGATTAGGGTTAGTCTCGCGTCCATCCGAGAGATTAGGGTTAGTCCTCGCACATTATTCGACTGATTAGGGTTAGTTTAGCATCTGCCCGGGAGATTTCGTCTGAACGTCTTAGTCCTTGCATACCATCCGATGGATTAGGGTCAGTGAATCGTTCATTTAGTTAAGTTAAGAAATTTTGTTGTTTCTGTAATTTTTCCGAGATCATAATTCAGATTCATAGGCATTTCCTTCGTTTGTTTACATGGAAGATTGGCTAAGTCCAAAAGAAATGACACTAAGCATGCGCCGCACGCGCTTCGTTCAGTTATTCTTTGTCAATTTTTTCCATTAATAAACAATATTTATTAATTTTTTTCAGAGAACGAGGTTGAAAACTTTGTTTAAAAACAAAGTTTTAAACTAAACTTTTAACCGTAGAATTCAATTTTGGGGTCAAAAGTTCTAAAAACCTCGTATTTAAAATTTTTTTCGATCGCTCACGCGATCTCATATATACTGAAGTCGCTTTCGGCGACACTACATTTTAGCGCGTTTTTCTGGGGACCGGTAAAGTAAAGTCGTTCCGTAAGTTCTTCTTCTTCTTCCGATCCAATGCAGAAGTGCCAAAACCACTAAAGTATTCTCGTACACTGCGTGAGTGGGTGAGTGTCTATATACAGTGCTCATAAAATTAAAACAAGGACGTATATAGTTAGTATATAGGTCCCTGATTAAAAGCACTATTAATTTCACAAGCTCAGTACACTGACACTTGTCACCTCACACATGCAAGTTTGTTTCAACTACAGACTTAATTTAAATTTACATTGATTAAACTCATTAAAATCACAGGCACCTTCTCCTATCTAGCAACAGTTTTCTTTTTTGAATAAAAATTGACATAACATATTTGTAGTGTTGGCAACGAGTACCCGGTTAACCGGTTAACCGTCGAACGATGCGAGTATCGGTTAGTAAAACTGCTATTCGGTTACTCGCATGAAAAAAATATACATAGTAAATGCATATAAAATGATTGTTTTATAATTTATAAATGTATATATACTTACACATTTCCCTAATTTTAGGAACCGTTAGACTTGATCTAATGGTTGTAGTGGATCAAATTGTTTTGATTAGTTTTCACAGTTTATATAATTAATAGCTTTGATTGCTTGGGGGTATACAACTTTTGAAGGCCTGAGTTATGATGACCTCATTTGATAATTTAACGAGATGCCGCCACAGACAAATTAATCTTGGAGTTGTAAGAAAGAACAGTTGAATCAAAATCTCGACAAATTAACTATTAATTACAGAGTAAGTAGATAATTATTATTCTTCTTGATAGCGACATATTTCGGGGGCTGAAAAGAAAAGCATAAGGAAAGCAATTGTGAGACGATGATTGACGATGTATTTATTTGTTTTCTTCGTGTGTCAAATTCCTTATTTTCTTTAATCTAAAATCAATATTTGTTGACAATATCGCATGCGTGTATTGTAAATATAATGTCCATATACAGTATATTTGTGTATTACTACTACCGATAAGGAAAACATAAGATAAATAAAAGATATTGATACTTTAACGAAAAATCATCCGAGTAACCGGGTACTCGATCGGAAGATGAAGCGAGTAACCGGTTACTAAAAATCGTCCGATTTGCCAACACTACATATTTGTATTATGAAATACAAGTGTATATGTCAAGCACCATGTATGGTATTGCTTCATAACCATTGATTACTAATTTTAAAATCTATTTTGCAGATTGTTGAATGTGTTGCATTTAAAAGTTCAGGATTACTTGTCCAGTCTTGGGAGATTCGTGGTGGCAAGAGGAGATGGTCCTGTCCCAGATATCACATACACACAGCTTGTCATGGATTTCCTGCGTATTTTCTTTCTGTTCCCTCAGTAAGTTTTAAGTATTAGAAACTGCTTACATCAGTGATTGTTAAAGGTACAAGTTTCTTGTTTTCACCTTCTGTTCTTCACACGATGGCTAGACTAATCCACTGTAGATAGATTTTCTATTATTAATATTTATTTCTTTATATTGTCACAGTCGGTTTTTATTAGCTCACCTGAGCCTAAGGCTCAAGTGAGCTTTTCTGATCACATTTTGTTTGGCGTCCATCTGTCTGTCTAGCTGTCTGTATGTAAACTTTTCACATTTTCAACTTCTTCTCAAGAAGCACTGGACCAATTTCAACCAAACTTGCCACAAAGTATCCTTGGATGAAGGGGATTCAAGTTTACTCAAATGAAGGGCCACACCCCATTTCAAGGGGATGTTATTGAAAATTACTGAAAAATTAATGGCATCTTTCCAAAATCTTCTTCTCAAGAACCAATGGGCCAGGAAAAATGAAACTTATGTGGAAGCATCCTGATCCTCAGGTAGTGTAGATTAAAGTTTCTACAAATCATGACCCCCTGGGTGCCCCCACAGTGGATGATCAAAGTTTTACAAAGAATATATATAGGAACAATCTTTAAAAATCTTCTTGATAACAGCAAAGCCATCATTGGTCATATTTATATGGAAGTATCCTCAGGTAGTGTAGATTCAAGTTTGTTCAAATCATGACCTCGGGGGTAGGGCGGGGCCACAATGGACGATCAAAGTTTAACATAGGAATATATAGTGAAAAAATTTGTAAAATCTTCCTGTTTGGAACAGCAAAGCCATGATTGGTCATATTTATATGGAAGGGGTACGTCTTTTAATCACAAGGAACCCCAAGGAACCACAAGGAAACAACAAGGAACCACAAGGACACCATATATAAAATTAATTACTATAAATATGGTTTATATGCACTTACGGAATAAATAGAGAAATTATAGTTTATAAAATCTTCTTCTTAAGAACAGCAAAGCCATGATTGGTTAGATTTATATGGAAGTACATCCTCAGGTAGTGTAGATTTAAGTTTGTTCAAATCATGACCCCAGGGGTAGGGCGGGGCCAGCCCACAATGGACTATTAAAGTTTTACATAGGAATATACAGCAATCTAATTAAAATCAGACTTCTTAGATCTGCGCTGTATACACTCTGCGTAAGAAGAGTGTATACGGCACGGATCTAAGAAGTCTGATTTTAATTAGATTGGAATATACAGGAAAAATCTTTAAAAATCTTCTTCTTTAGAACAGCAAAGCCATAATAGATCATATTTATATGAAAGTATCCTCAGGTAATGTAGATTCAAGTTTGTTCAAATCATGACCCTCTGGGGTAGGGCGGAGCCACAATGGACAATCAAAGTTTAACATAGGAATATATAGGAAAAATCTATAAAAATCTTGATTGGTCTTATTTATATGGTAGCATCCTCAGGTAGCTTAGATAAAGATATGTTAAAATCATGTTCCCCAGGATTGGATGCGACCACAAAAATACATAATAATTTATTCAAAGCAAGAGGTTGTTAGCGCCCCAGACCTTCGCTTCGAAGAGTATCCTGGGCCGCAGTTAATTACCTTGTTAAGGATGTCCAAAGAGGTACACAAAGTCCAGATTAAAGGTCAATTTCTAACCAAAATGATAATATTATTATAATTACTATAATTCCTGTCAATTTGACAGAATTTTCCAGATATCCGTTTTTCGTATTGTTGCTTAACTTGGAGGGAAAAATGGTCAAAGATACCCATAAAAGCTTTCATTTAACAAGTTGATCCAAACATTTCCTATCAGAATTTCATCTTATTAAAATTGTCAGTTATGAGTCTAAAAATCTAATAAGCAACTCTCCATTGTTAGATTATTGTAGATGTACATTTTTCAACAGGGGATTATTAACACTTTCTATCAAAAACAATATATTGTAAAGGTAATGGCTTATAAGTTAATATAAACAATATTTTACAGGTCAACACCTCTTGTGAGGAACATGACTCCATTTCTAAAGATTTCAGCATTCAGACTTTGCCTGAACATATTCTGGGTCAGCATGGAGCAGATCTTCTACTTGACATTGACAATTCTGTCTTCTATCCAGGCATACTGGGAATTATATGTCTGAGAACTAAGGTCTGTATTCACAATTACACAGCCTCAGAATATTCTCTGATATCCTTGACAACATCACAGAATGCAAATATAAGCAATAAACAACGATTATTCAGTGAGCATGGCATTAAGAATAGCAATAGCTCTGCTGGCATATTTTCCATGATGCACTAGTATGCATCATGAATTATGCCATCAGAGCAATTGCTGCTTATAACGCCTTGCTCTCTGAAAAACGTTGTTTTTAGGTCACCTGAGTAAACTTAGGTAACCAGTTGCTATCTGTTTTCATCTGGCGTCCTTCGTTGTGTTTTAACATTTAAACATTTTCAGCTTCTTCTCTGCAACCGCTCAACCAATTCCAACCAATTTTGGCACAAAGCGTCTATGGATGAAGGGTATCAAAAATTGTGCATTTCATGGTTCCTGCCCACATTGGGCCTGAGGGGTGGGACCAAAACCACTAAAATTAATGCAATCTTTAAAAATCTTCTTTACACCTGGGCATAAATTAGTGAAACTGTTGGCATGATTGTAATCAGCATTGAGTCCTCTACCAAAATTGGGAAATTCATGACCCCAGGGTCAGGGGTTCTAGTGCTAGGATGGGGCTAAATAAATAACATAGTGAAAATGCATTAATTCTTTGAAAATCTTCTTCTCTGCTCCTAGGCATTAAATAAACTAACCATTTACAAAGTAACATTGAATAAGACTGCCTCTTAAAAAAATTGAAAATTTCATGGCCCCAGGGTCAGGGGTTCTGGTGTTAGGGCGGGGCTCTATTGATTATATAGTGAAAATACATTAAGTCTTTGAAATACTTCTTCTCTGATCCTGGGTATCAAATAAACTAACTTAACTAAGTACATAGTTATGATGAGCAAGAATGCCTCTTCCAAAATTGTGAATTTTATGGCCCCAGGGTCAGGAGTTCTGGTGTTAGGGCGGGTTCTATTGATTATATAGTGAAAATGCAAAGTCTTTGAAAATCTTCTTCTTTGCTCCTGGGTATTAAGCAGATGACTACCTATATAATTATGATGAGCAAGGATCCTTCCAGAATCGTGAATTTCATGGCCCCTTGGTCAGGGGTACCATAGAGGAGGGTCTACTTATATACTGAAAATGAATTAAATGTTTGAAATCTGCTTCTCGGTATTAATCATTTAAACATTTTTGATAAGCAAGGGTGCCTTTTCCAAAATTGTGAAATGTGTGGACCTAGGGTCAGGGGTTCATGTGTTGTAGGGGCACTACTGATTATTGCTGAATATTACTATTTAGTTGAAATGCATTATTTGTTCTCCAAACCTGCCTACGGGTATTAATTAACCAAACTAAGCAATTGCTAAGTGTATAGTTATTAGAAAGTTGTTGCATGATGCTCAGGAGACCATAAGGCCCGGGCCTCTTGTTGTTTGATGTATTGAGATTCTTGTTAATACTTTGTATCTCTGTCTTTCAGCTTATTTTTACCTACCTGGAGTTAACAGAGGACCATATAAACCTCATTCAGAAGGGAGCTCCAATGGGAGCTAAAGGTGCCTCCATCCAGTACACACGTCCTTACGATTACTGGAACCCAAAGGATAGAAAAGAAATCTATAAAACTCTGCTCTGGTTAGGTTACCTTCAAACAGCAAGTGAATGGCATTGGTGATGCCTAAACAAAAATAAGAGAACCAGTGTAATTATATTCTGTTTCATCTTCAAATGTCAAGTGAATAACATTGGTGACTCTCTTACAGAAACAATAAAATCATAACATAATATTATTCTTGAGTCATATCTGCTGCTGTTATCAGATGAGTGTACATTTGTAAACTGCTATGATATTGTTAAATTTCTTTGTAAAAGTTTTTTTTTTATTTTTAAATTTTATTCACCTTGGTAAAAGTGAGTTTCCAGTTTATATCTGATTATATGTACCTTTACTAAGATCTTATATCTTTCAATTACCAGTATCGATTTACCTTAAAAAATTATATTTTTAGAACAACTTGATGAAATCTAAATAAAACTGTGCTACGCCCTTGTCGTCGCTGTAAATTAGGTGACAGTCTTAGTATCAGTTTCACAAATAAATTTCAGTTTTAGGAGCATGTCCTTTCCCAAGTAAATAAAAAATCCTACTTAAATTCAGTTTACAGAGATGGTGCATCTAGGGATATGCAATGCTAAACTTGTTTTAGATGCTGGCTGAGTGACCAGGTTAAAGTTTAATGAGTGGGTTCATTCCAAAGCATTACTGTAATTTTTTTGGTCAACAAACTTGTATAGATAATGCATCTAAGGATGCATACTTCCAAGCATGTTTTGTATGCTTGATCTGGCCTGGGGGCCATTAAACTTAGACAAGCTCAGTTTTGATCTTATTTTTACCAAAGGAATTAATAGTAGAAAAGTGAGACTGAGATCAAATGTGAGCTCTCTAAGTTTTATGGCCTGAAGCCTAACTATTTAATCGGTGATTGAGCATGAGGTGAAGGTCTTGTCTTTATAAATAACAACCTTATGGTGACCAGTTTGTGTGTATGGTACATCTAAAACTGCACACAAACAGACTTGCTTCAGAAGCTAAATTTCTAGAAGAAACTAATGTAGATTTAAGATTTTGAGCAGCTCCATTTTATATAAACGAGCTCTTTCTTTGACCTTGACATTGTTTATCTTTAATTAGTGTTTAGCTCAGTTTTAAGGATACCATTCAATATATTTTTATCAAACTTCATATGCTGTTATGTACTGATGAGAGATATGCAACTGCATCAACATTTTTTACCTTGACCTTTCCTTTGACCTTTGACCTCACTTTTCCGAAATCAGTGTCAAACTTCATATGCTGATACATACTGATGTAAGCAATTCAACTGCATCAACATTTTTAGCTCACCTGAGCCAAAGTCTCAAGTGAGCTTTTCTGATCACATTTTGTCCGTCGTCCGTCCGTCCGTCTGTAAACTTTTCACATTTTCGACTTCTTCTCAAGAACCACTGGGCCAATTTTGACCAAACTTCGCACAAAGCATCCTTGGGTGAAGGGGAATTTAAATTGTTAAAATTAAGGGCAAAGTCCCCTCACAAGGGGAGATAATCAAGAAAAAGACAAAAACATGGTGGGGTCATTAAAAAATTGTCTTCTCAAGAACCACTGGGCCAGAAAAGCTGAAGCTTAGGTGGAAGCATCCTGGGATAGTGTAGATTCTAATGTGTTCAAATCATGACCGCCGGGGGTAGGTCGGGGCCACAATGGGGAATCAAAGTTTTACATAGAAATATATAGGAAAAATCTTTGAAAATCTTCTTCTCAAGAACCACTGGTCCAGAAAAGCTGAAACTTATGTGGAAGCATCCTGAGGTAGTGTAAAATTTAAATTGTTCAAATCATGACCCCCAGGGGTAGGGCCGGGCCACAATGGGGAATCCAAGTTTTACATAGAAATATATAGAAAAAATCTTTGAAAATCTTCTTCTCAAGAACCACTGGTCCAGTAAAGCTGAAACTTATGTGGAAGCATTCTAGGGTAGTGAAGATTGTAAATTGTTCAAATCATGACCCCCGGGGGTAGGGTGGGGCCACAATGGGGAATCAAAGTTTTACATAGAAATGTATTGGAAAAATCTTTTAAAATCTTCTTCTCAAGAACCACTGGGCCAGATAAGCTAAAACTTATGTGCACATGGAAGCATTCTTGGGTAGTGTAGATTTCAAAATGTCCAAATTATGATCAGTGGGGTAGGGTGGGGTCGCAATATGTAAGACAAGGGGGAAATCTGGTAAAGAACAAAATGGTCAAAGCTTCTCAGGTGAGCGATGTGGCCCATGGGCCTCTTGTTGACCTTTACCTTTTGTATGACCTTTACATCACTTTTATCAAGTTTTTTTAAAGTCAGTTTAAATTACAGAAATCATTCTAGATATTTTTTTGAAACTTCATATGTTGATACATATTGATGAGAGATATGCAACTGCATCAACATTTTTGACCTTGACCTGTCCTTTGACCTTGTTCTTACTTTACTTAGATCAGTTTCAAACTTCATATGCTGAAACTTGCTGATGTAAGCAATTCTACTGTATTAACATATATTTTTGACTTTGACCTTATATTTGACCTCGACCTCACTTTTATTAAATTGTTTTTTAGTCAGTTTTAAAGAAACCAATTTTTTTTATAACTTCTTTTGCTGAAACATATTGATGAGAGCTTTTCAACTGCATCAACAGTTGTTGACCTTGGCATTCCCTTTGACCTTGACCTCATTTTAATGAAATTAGTGTCAAACTTTATATACTGGTACATACTGTTGTAAGCAATTCAACTGCCTCACTATTCAAGATATTCTGATAAAATTTCATACACTAATACAAATTTTCATGTTGCATTACTAATATACCCTCGGCGGGGCATTCATGTCCTATGGACATTTTTCTAGTTTACCTTGACCTTTGCTTTGACATTGACCTCACTTTTCCTAAGTAAGTGTCAAACTTCATAAGTTGATAGATATTGAGGTAAGTATTTCAAGTGTATCATTATTTTTTACCTTGACCTTTCATTTGATCTTGACCTCATTTTTATCCATTTGTGTTTGAGTCTGTTTTAAACCAGAAGTCTCTGAGAAAAGTAGCCATTGGGACTTAAACTTTACAACAGCTGCAATGAATTTAATAATGATCCTTGATTAAGTCTCTTTTTGGGGCAACTTGTGTGCCAAACTATACTGAAATCAGACCTACATGTAAACTGTGGTAGAAGTAGCATTTTTAAAGTATTTCTCAGAAATGTCAATTTTAAGTAACCATGGCAACACCGTTCATCACAATCAAAAACTAATGCACTAAATTACGTATCATAGTGTGGTCTACTTGTGTGCCAAGTTATATTGAAATCGGACCAAAACTGTATCAGAAGTAGCGTTTTAAAGGAATTTCACAGAAAAATTCTATTTTCAGTAACCATGGCAAAACCGTTCATCGAAATCAAAAACCGATGCATTAAATTATGTATCTTAGTGTACTCTACTTGTGTGTCAAGTTATACTGAAATCAGACCAAGACTGTAGGAGGAGTAGCATTTTTAAAAAAATGGTTTACAGACAGACAGACAGCTAGACAGACAGACGGACGGCGGACACCTTACTATCACATAAGCTCTTCTGGTCTCTGACCAGTAAAACTAAAAAAAACATTTATAATATTATTTCAACTTCATATGCTGATACTTACTAATGAGAGCTATCAACTGAATCAATATTTTTTTAGCATGGCATTTCCTTTGACCTTGACCTCACTTTAAAAAATTTGGTGTCAAACTTCATATGTTGATACATACTAATGTAAACAAGCAATTCAACTGCATCACTGACATCTGATCAAATTTCATACACTTATACAAATTTTCATGTTGCTTTACCATAATACCCTCGGCGGGGCATTCATGTCCTATGGACATACCGGGTATTTCTAGTTTTGAAATTATTTTTACTTTTACTGTGCCTGTGCCATTCCTTTAAAACATGATTGTCGCTGTCTCTCCACACTTACAAAAATAAGTTTTCGATAAAAGTGTAGAGTCTATCACTCCCATCACGAAATACCATAATTTATCTACACATTATAAGATTGTATGAAATTAAATGTAGTATAAAACTTGATACATGTATTGGACAAATTTATTAAAGTCTTCAAAAAAAATTTAGAATTTTTTAATGCAAATTTCGATATGATATAATTTAAAATTGTAGAGGACAATTTATTAAGACCCAGACTGGGTCGATCCTATACTAGTATATAAACACTGCATAAAAGAGCACGAATAATCCCGAACTTTCTCTAACTTAAATACTAGTAATTAGATTACAGGCACTGTCACCAAGATACACGTACCCGCCCCTGGATACTGAAGCTGAAAATTGTCTCCATGCATTCTACCCCTTAAGGTGACCTTGCAATAGCCCCCACAGGTACTTGTAGAGAGGACAGCCCC
>PRKT01000080.1:292126-319700 GCA_003671525.1 Saccostrea glomerata
CTCTTAACTATAGTTTACGATTGTAAACTATAGTTTACAATCGTGAATCTATGTTTATCAACAAAATCTATTGTTAACGCTTTATTCAGACAGATAAACTTAGATTAGCATTCGTAAACTATAGTTAACGACCGTTAAATATAGTTTTACAGATAAAAACTATACTTAACGAATCGTTAACTATACTTAACGAATCGTTAACTATAGTTTACAGTTTGTAAACTATAGTTTACAGTCGATAAACCTAGTTTATCAATTGTGAAACTAGGTTTATCTCATTTTTGTGAATTTGGCGTGCCATACATATATATAGATATATATATATTATACAAAAGTCTTCTCTTGTTACTAGAAAAACAAAGGCACGCGATCAATGGTAGTCAGAACTAAAATGTGAGTATATATGAAATTATGTCATAAATGGTTATGTGTTTAGGAAATTAACTTTTCAATCATGTTCATAGCAATTCTTTTATTTAAAAAGAATTGCAAAATATTTTAAATTTTTAGATTCATTGAAAGATTAAGAAACCAAAGATAAAACAATGTTTTACATTTTTCTTTTAGCGATTTCTCCTGAAAAAATTGGTATTTTATTTTGAGTGAGATGCAATTTTAGGGATTCTAAAATGGTCACACAAAAAACTATTACAAATAAAACGCACAATTGATTTTTAACGATATGAACGATTTCAAAACCCTCGCTAATAATGCCAAAATTGAATCCTCGCTAAAAGTTCTGCTTAAACGGTAATAAATTGTTAAATCTAGAAATGTTTGAATTGATTAAATATATAGAATAATATGTTTTCATGATACCTTTTAATTAATTTGTTTCTATTTAAATGAAAAGGTGAATTAAGATAATGATCAATGATCGATTTAATAGAAAGCTACAAACAATAAAATTGTTTAAACAGCCCAGCATAAACACTGACCCCCGGAAATTCCGGATTTTGGATTAGGTGCTAAGGAGGATTAAGCTTCCCTATTGGCCGGTCACATTACGATGATCTAAGGGCAGATCACTCTAATTGCCTAGAAATGTACATGGCCCTTAATGATGTCTCCTTTTTTTAGGCCTCCCCGCTTTTTCCTCTTCACCATGGTGCTGTTCTGCCTAATGGGTATGTCACTTCAAGGTCAAGTCATTTATGAAACCCCATTGAAAATTATCAGGTTTGAGAGCGCAGCGGAAGTCTACAGATATCTGCGCCAACTCTACATTTACAAGTACTTTCTCCGGCATCGATTCTCTAGACCAAGGTAAAATTCCTCATTGTTTAAAAATAGTGGTTCGTATATTACTATAGTTTAAATATGTCACATGTAAAATATGTAAAGTTATGTTTATATTTGTACACAGGTAATTTATCTTTTTAGGTTTGCCTGAGATGTGGACACCGTTGAGTTACAGACATTTTCTACAACTGTCATTGAAGAAACTTGACTTCCCACAATTGCTCTGAAATTTCATTTATTAAAACCATTTCGGAGATTGCATAGTCTTGCTTCTTTTTTTCTCTGTTTTGTTCTAGATTAGAAAAAAGACAAAACTAGTAAAATGCATATGTTATACTGGATTTAGACATTTATTGACAGAGATGATATATACAAGGTAATTGCTAGTATATCAAATTGGTTTTATTTAACGAAACTCATACACGTAGTTTCAAAAATTGATCAAAACTTGCAAAAGCCAAGAAGAATTCCATGTTTGAATAAATAAATGCATTCTTAACAATCGGTAGCAATTTCAATCGTTTTTTTTTATTTCAAAGAAAACTATGTTTGCAACATTTTCATAATTTTGTAACTTATAAAAAATCTCATTATATTAATTTCATTTCATTATTAAAAAGAAGAAAGGCGAAGAGAGAAAAAAAAACCCTGTAACATCAACTTATTTGTCAGGAGCCTGCCTCAGTTTAAAAAATTGATCTTACTCAGAACATTCTTAAAAGGATACAGGTATCAAGGCGTTTTGGCGGCAAAAGCTGAGTATTGATAAGTTGGTTATAGCTACCAACTACAAATAAAAATTGTTATTCTGAATCTTGAATTCTATTGTGAAAAAAAACTTTTGATACAAGTAAATTCCTGAAACACTTTAAAACAAGAGACCCAGGGGCCACATCGCTCACCTGAGCAATTGGCTAGGAAAAGCAAATATGAGATCAAAACTGAAAATATACTGAGGGGGGGGGGGGGGGGGGGCTTGAATTTTAACCCCCAGGGGTCATGATTTGAACAAACTAGAATCTACACTACCTGAGGATGATTCCCTATTAATTACACTAAACATGGCTTTGAATTACTTGAAAAGAAGATTTTAAAAGGTTTCCCTTCATATTCCTATGTAAAACTTTGATTAGCCATATAAGCCCCACCCTACCCAGGGGGTCATGATTTGATAAAACCTGAATCTACACTACCTGAGGATGATTCCACAGGAGTTTCATCTTTCATGTCTCAATGGTTCTTGAGAAGAAGATTTTTCCTATATATTCCTTTGTTAAACTTTGATCGGCCATTTTGACCCCACCCTACCCCCGGGGGTCATGATTTGAACAAACTTGAATCTACACTACCTGAGGATGATTTCACATGAGTTTCATCTTTCCTGGCCCAGTGGTTCTTGAAAAGAAGATTTTTTAAGATTTTTCCTCTATATTCCTTTGTAAAACTTTGATCGGCCATTTTGGCCCCACCCTAAACCCGGGGTCATGATTTGAACAAACTTGAATCTACACTACCAGAGGATGATTCCACATGAGTTTCATCTTTCCTGGCTCAGTGGTTCTTGAGAAGAAGATTTTTTAAAAATGCCATTAATTTTTCTCTAATTCATAATTATCTCCCCTTGGAAAAGGGTGTGGCCCTTCATTAGAACAAACTTGAATCCCCTTTACCCAAGGATACTTTGTAAGAAGTTTGGTTGAAATTGGTCCAGTGGTTCTTGAGAAGAAGATGAAAATGTGAAAAGTTTACGACAACGACGACGACGACAGACAACGGACAAATTTTGATCAGAAAAGCTCACTTGAGCCTTTGTCTCACGTGAGCTAAAATCAAAAGACCGTTTTTTTAGTATTACATAGTTTGCCACGGAGTTATTCCCCTTAGCCTCCATCTTGTTGGGCAAAGTAGTGATTTTTCTTCTTTGAGAATGCATGCAAGAAATATATGGAGGAAAATATTTACAATCTTAAAATTATGAATTAATAGGTGCTTTAACAAACGTATATTGAAACCAAAAATAGTGTTATCTTTAACCAGCATAACAAATTGAGCTTGGTTGAACAGAGTGTTTTCCATTGCATTGAGGTGATTTCAGCAAGAGTTATTCCCAGTGCATGCAATGGCCGCCATATTGTAGGTCAGCATTCCCAGATCCCTTCATTATTAACAATGCAAGTTCAATTTGTTGTTCAATTTGAGGTAAAGATAACACTATATTCTTATGAATATACGTTTGTTAAAGCCTCTATTAATTCACAAACTTACGAGTGTAAATATTTCCTTTTTATATTTTTTGCATGTATGTTTAAAATTGGTTGCTCAAAGAGGTAAATTCACTACTTTGCCCTACAAGATGGCGGCTAAGGGGAATTATTCATAGGCAAAATACGTCATAGGAAAAGGATCTCAATGAAGAGATCTGGGAATGTTGACCTACAATATTGCGGCCATGGTGAATACCTCTTGCTCAAATCACCTCAACAGAAAACGCTCTATAACAAAAAAACAAAAACAAAAAAAAAACAAAAAACAAAAAAAAAACGATTTTTTAAAGTTAATTCAGTGAAGTCGACATTGTTCATTTAAAATAACACAATTTTTATTGAAGTTATAAATAGTATTTTAACATTCATTAAAAGATTTTAATGGCACAGTTATCCACGGCTCTTCAGCATGCACATTTAAAAAAAAAGATGAAAATAATCATTTTTGCCAATCCTGATTAACTCTGGACTCGGTCTTCGCTTGTCAACAAAGACTCCGTCTCCGATTCTTCGTCACTTCCGCTGAATGGCAGCGAGTTCTCCTTAACGTCCATTTCTGTGATTTTTTGATCCTCGTCATTTAATGGAATTATACTGAGTGTCAGATCCGGATTCACTTTGGATTTCTGCTCTTTTGACTTGTCCGTTAAAAAGCTTCGTGGATCAAAATCGTCATAAAATACGGGGCGCACGTCATCAAATTTGCTCGTTTTTTCGGTATTTGGAGTGTGTATGACGGAAGCGACGTGTTGAGCTATAAGGTAGAAGACCAATAAAAGTACACTCTCTGTGAACAGTAAATAACAGAACCACATAGGTGTGAGTTTGTCCATGAGAGTCCCAAGTACAATTGGGTTAACCATAGTGCCTGATGATGACGCAATGAGAAACAGTGACGCAACCTTCCCTGTTATTGTAAGAAGTTCCTCTTCTGTCCAAATAAACATGGTGGGGAAAATGATAGAAAGCGCAAATCCCGCTAACGTCGCACAAATCCAAACTCCCGCATCATAGCCTTCGTTGGCAGTTAAGAATAATCCGGTGAATGCTACAATCAGCAGACCGCTATACATGCATATCATTCTCACCGGAGTTAGAAACCGTACCAGAAATATTCCACAGAAACGACCCCCGCCGAATGCGGCCCAGTAAAACGATGTTGCAAAGGAACCAGCAGATTTTGACCAATCCATTTGTTTGACACAAAACGTTGCAAGGAAACCAGCAAACGTATCCTCTATGGCGCTGTAGCACCCCATTATGCACATCATGTTTGCTATGGCAATTATTTTGGATTTTAAAGGAAGCACTTTTGGCTGACTTTCTTCGGTGGTTTTTGCTCGTTTTTTAATTTTCTTTTTCGTCTGCTTTATGGATTTTCTGTATAAAACGAAAAAGAAAATGGCTGCCGTGGAAGCCAACAAAGCCGAGAGTAGATAGGCGATGTAAATTCTTGACTTTGGAGGAGGGTGGGGAACCAGTTTAGTAATATACGTGATATTTTTGGTAAATGAGACATTTGTGACGGTATTTACTGTAAAATTCACTCCTGTAGCAGATTTTGTTCCATTTACGGCGACCGTCACGGTGTCAAAATCTGCTTCCGGTATGTAATAATCCACGGGGGTTTTACTGAGGAAGAAAGTCTTGTGTTTCGGAGCCAAGAAAGGAGCGGTTGCCATTGGCGATACAATTCCTCCTAATGCAAAACAAAAATGTAAAGCCTGCATGTAGACTCTTCCCTCTTCGCCCCACGTGTAGACTATTTCGGCATTACAAACTGTAAAAATAAAATTCAAGGTTATGAACCACACTAAGATCTATGTAATGAATCATTACAGTTATATGTAGAATTGATACATGTAATTTGAATTTGATATCAAGGTTTGTATTACAAACGGGTGTCTATCCGCATTTAAAAATAAAGGTCTGAACCAACTATATAGGTTAAAAGTCGGGCTGTAGGAGCAAAAGTTTCATGATTTGAGTATGTTAGGTCATGAGTCGACTCCGGGCAAGTCAAGGACTTGAAGCTCACATGTAAGATAAATTTACAATTATAGAGCTGAAACAAGTCTTAGTGGAAAATCTTAAATTATTGATGCTCTTATAAAAAACGGTTTTATAAACTTACTGGCATCCAGAGCTCCACAGAAGGTCCCTTTGGCGACATGCATGATGACCATGATTTCATACACAAAGCACCATGGAATAATGGCGGCCGTGATGGCGTTACCAAGGACAGCGATGAATAGCAGTAAGAGTTTATTGTAGCTGTCAAACAGAACCCCACAGAGGAGAGACCCCGTGAGGTACCCCACAGAATTAGCCGTCATAAAGGCGGATCCTTTCTTTATGGTGGTGGAAGTAATGATTTGTAAGTCAAGGAAGGAGGGACCGAATTGTCCAATGATCCATCCCTGTTAGAATAAACAAAATAAAGTAAAAGAACATTATATTTGTAACGTAAAGACTGTCAAATACATATAACCATGGCAAATTCATTGTTTTGATCAAGTTTTTATGGTTTGCACTCTTTTCACCGAGGAATATAGCTTATTTGCGCTCTCTCCCTATGTTCTGATGTGTTTTGTATGTATAGCAGTGGTCTTTCAATATACTAACTATACTTGAGCATACTAGATATATCACATATAAAATTTGTTTTAAAAATTTGTTTTTTTAAGTTATGTTAAAGTGTTTTTCATTGTAACTTTTAATTTTATAAGAAAGGAAAACCGGCCACTGCTTACCAGGATCATAAAAGACCAAAGCAATCCGATGGTCAAGATGAATTTTCTTCTAAAATCCAAATCATTTTTTAGCCTGGTTAAAAACTTTGGTCTCCTTTTCTTCTTTTTTCGTACATCATATTCCTCATTTTTACTTTTTCCAAACGGGACTCTTTCATACATCCGCCGGATTCGCTCGATGATTTCAAGGTCAGGGCCATCGTAGGTCAAGCGGAACCTGTCTACGGTCGCTAGGTCATTATCCTCCTCCATTTTGGGAGCATATAAATGCTGCAGCCCTAGAAAAGAAACAGAAGATCTCAATCTTAAATATTTGAATTTAGTATCTTAGAATACGAGAAATGTTGCAATAAATTATTATACATTATATTCTCATGATTTTTTTGTGTGATTCTTACAGCATTAACCAAAATTATCATTTTATCCAATATGATTATTCTAGCAATTAAAATTACTTAGAAAATTCATTAAATTCTATTATTTGTAAGTTAATATCATTCTATATCTTAAAAGAGCTAGCACTGCTTTTTTATAAATTTTCTACTGATTAACATTAAAATAATAATTTAAGCGAAATTACAAACCTGGAATCACACTATCAAACTGAATCATGGCGAAATGAATTGGTTAAATCCTCATTTATATAATTGATTATCCATTTAGTAATTGGCAATAATAAATATAAAATCACGTATTTTGTATATCATCATTTTTCCACACATGAAGAACAGTACATTGCAAAGAGGCTTGTGTAAAGAAATAAACATCTGATCTAGCTTTAAACGAATATTGTCGAGAATTTTTCAAACCTCTGCATAATTAAAATATATTGCATAACAATAATATAAGTCTGACATATATTAATGTCTATATTTTAAGTCTTTATAATTTATCACATTATTTATGTTTGGACGTGCCCTTGATGTATTAATTACATTGATTAACGTCGATTGCAGTTCAATGACTGGATGTGAACACGTGCCCCCAAGGCCTGAAAAGTTGGTGGTCCTTATAACCTTTGTTATTTTGCTCTCAAATGCTTTCATGAACATCAAACTATTTACATGTACGTAAGGTGTAGTTTCACCGATTTTTAAACTTATGAAATTGAACTAATTTTTTTAGTAATAAGAAACTTTATGTTTTTTTAAGGATGCAATGAAACTATTTTAAATTTATTTCAAAATTTGAAATTTTGAAATTTAGATTTAAATCATTTATATAATGACTTACATGCATGTTAGATAGAAATATCAGTTATGGCGTATATATATAATTGTAAACTTCATCAATAAATGCATTGCTGAATCATTTTTTGTTTTCTTAATTTTGTATTTCCTATTTGATTTCATGAAAAAGTTCCACTTTTCGTGCAATATCTAAACACAAGTATGACGAACAGTAAATGATGTGAAATAAATCGACTCAAAATAAATTATATTTTCTTACCTTATAATATTACAACCTCGAACAATTATTCATGTAGTTTCGATTTATTTCGCCGAGTCCGTTTTATGCCAACACTGCCCAGAAAGTTTGATGATTTGTGCATGTGTGATCGAACGCAAAATCAATCAACCGATTTGTGCAATCCTTTATCCTACTTTCGTACTTTCTTTGTCCTTCTTAAAACCAATTACTTGATGAATTATTTTTTGTTTCTTTCATGACGCATCATTGAATTTTTGTCAATTAATAAATTTTCTGCTTCAATATTAAAATTAATTTCATCAAAAGATTTTTGAAAAAGTAATAAACTTATATATTTATAATTTCTTCAAAGATCCAGGTTACGCATGTAACCGTTATTATATACATGTATGAATAAAAATGTGCAACGGAAATTTCCATTTTTTTCATTACTGTTTATCATTATTATTTGAAAATAAAACATGTTAAAACAAAAAAAAGTAAGCATATGGAAGCACGTTATTGGTTGTCTTGGAATCTTTTTTAAAGATTAAATATTTTGAATGTTGAAAAAATATGAGATGAATTAGATGAGGGTAGCATAATATCATTTCAGTAATTTAGAAGCAGCACTCCCCGGGTCGTATTATATCGTATTTTTCCTTGAAAGTGATCCTACATGTAACATTACGATCCCAGCCCTTTCTCTAAGTTAGATTCCATGCTGTGTACATCTTAACTGACAAAGATCATATATTATTATATGATTATCTCTTAGAATGACTAGTTGACATATGAAGTTCGTTCGGTACAACTGAATCAAGAAATCATGCGCCATTAAGAAATAATATAGGTCTAGAAAGACTTTTTTTTCAAAGACTTAAAACTAATTTTAATAAATTTGAAAAAATTAATTATTTTATTATTTTCATATCAGAATAATTCGTTAAAAAATTACGCGAATTGTTAAATCGAATTAAATTTGTAATGACAAATTGACAATTACAGGATGTATATGCTCCATACTCCAAAATATTTTAGTTCTATATTCTTAACGTCATCAACATGTATTTGCGAAACATCGACGTCCCCGTGTGACAGTTCTTGCAAAGATTGTCGATAGTTTCTCAAATGCAAGTACAGGTATGACTAAGGTGAACTTTTATTCAAACAAGGTCAAAAGTCAAAGGGTCAAGGTTGTTGATACTTCAGGAAAGGTCTTGTCACAGGAATTACACATTCGAGCCCTAGAGTTCCAAATTATGGTCGATTTCAAAAGTAGGTCAAACTCAAAGACCAAAGTGAAAGGGTAAAAAATATTGGCACCAATGGAAATGTTTTTATCAAAATAAATACCCATGTATTTCAATCTGACTTCACTAGCATCAACAAGTTTAAAAAAAAATTGTTCAAGGTTCAAGCCTTTTTTGAAAAAGTGGCCATATCTTTAAAATCAACGTTGAACGGTAAAGTTTTTCAAAAGTGCGTCGAATTTCAAAGTCAAGGTGAAGGGATGAAAAATCACGAGAACTAGATATAAAAATGAAAGGTATCCTTGAGAACCAACCCTCAAAAGCTATGGACAAGATTGAAAGGAGTATATATGATAAGAGCCAATTTTGGCCCCCTAAAAATCAACATTTTAGAATGACATTCAGATATGTTTCATTAATTGATAATTATTTTGAAGAAGAGATTATATTAGAAATATTTCTAATATATTTTTTAAATTTATATGCACTCTCTAGCTGTAAATGAAATGAGAAATTAAGCTACCTTTGCTATCTAACAAAAAAACCAAAATATGCCTTTTTCCTGATGTTTTTTTCTATTGGGAAACATAGAGCGCAGTGTAGAACATTCATAATTTTTCTGTCGCTAATCAGTATTGGATAGATATATCATTGGTAAAAATATAAAGCTTGTTCTAGGCTGCGCTCTATATTTTCTGGAAGAAAAACTGCTTGAAAATAAGCAGTTTTATACAAAATATGCTGAAATGGCAGAAAACGAGATTTTTATGATGTCATAATTCTAAAATAACGGCATTTTGATCAAAATAAAAATGACCAATAAAGGTCGCATATATAGCTGTACAAATTAAAGCTATATATAAAGTTAAATTAAGATATTCATTTTAAGGGGCCAATTGAGACACTTACCAAATATCGCTCTTTGGTAAAATGTTGCAAAAGTGGGTTAGCCTTCAAGAGCTTAAATACATTAATACTCAAAGAGAGTTATTATCAAAAGAAATAAATTTGTGCATATAAAAGTTTAAATTCCAGTCTCTAATTTAAAAATAGCAAGGTAGAAAATTTTGCGAACAAACAGACAACTAAACAGAGGGACGGATTGAGCAAAAACTATATGCCCGAATCTTAAAACAGACGTGCATTTCGAGTTTAAATTTTTAATTATTCTAAGATACACAACAGGTTCCTGTTTTAAATGTTTTATGCTTACGCATAACTTATGATACCCCACCGCTTGAAAAGCGGGAGGGTATATAGTAATCGGTGTGTCCGTCCGTCTGTACGTCCATCCGTCCGTCCGTCTGTTTGTTACGCTTTGGGATACCCATCTCTTATCCGCAACTCCTCTCATACCACTGAATGAAATTTGATGAAACTTTCACAGAATTTTTATTACATATTGCCATTGTGCACCTTTTATTTTACTTTATGATCTGACACATATTTTGGGTTTCCCACAAAAACATGGATACTCCCATTATATTCATATGGCAGGCGGGTTTTAGTCATTTAGTGAGCTCATTGCTCACAGTACCTCTAGTTTCAATAACAATAAACTGACTTTTGGTAGTAAGGACTAAACCTTTAGATACTGAAAACGTTTCTCATGATCCCAGATCCTTTACCTCACGAGCGTAAGCTCCCAATATTTACAAATAAGTAATTTTCTGATAGAAATTTTAACAAAGGATAATCCGCAGCTCAATGAAGGAAAATGATTTTTATCCACAAGAACAGTCGTGAGTTTTTCATCATATTACTATCATTAATGTTCAAGTTATCTCCCCCTAACCTTCTACTCAATGATTTTATGCAAATTTTCGCTAATTTTCACTTTGGCTCAGACTATGTACTATATAAAGCTTTAGTCAATCGACAGAAGATTAGAAAGGTTCGAGAGTGCTTTTCAAGAACTTTGTGATACTGAGTTCCGCTCACTTACAATGTGTTTGTCAAACCAACGGTACAATTTAGAAAATCTTTCTTAACAGCGCCCTTTTATTTACAAGGATCATGCATTAAATTACAAATGTATACATTTACAAATTCAAAATCATGTCTGATAGAATGTTTCATGATGCTGTCAGGAAATGAACGGTACACACAGTAAATATGCCTTTCCATTGGTTTCCGGTGCTCGTAAATAATGAGCTGATTATTGGTTTGTCTTTTTATGTTGATAACTGTCAGAAATGTCATGAGTATCAGATCATTGGCCCTGTCGTGATTTGCATTTTGCCCCTTAAGGCGTTTTCTATTTCTAAGTTTTTAAATCATTTGTTTATACAAAATTAAAGAGAATGCCATTTATATCTATTTGTAATGGTGTTTTGCAGGTTTCATGCATTTCGTTCGCCCCAATAAATCAAGATGAATACCAGTCTAAGTCACTTTTTGTCTAAATATATTACATCAAAATATGTTCGATGCATTGCCAATGAAATTCAAACAGAATTACGTACAAAGCTGGGGGAGGGTCTTTAACCGTGAACTACAGGTCAACAACTCTATGTCTGTAGCAAAAAGGATCTGCCATGATCTTCCTCACAGTTTTCACTTCTGTCAGTTCTTTTTACCTTTTTCTCTCTTATATAGATTTTGGATTAAAAATTAACAAATCACACAATCATGGATTATAAAGTTTTCTGACTTTATGAGTGATAGTGTAGTCAATTATATTGCAATCCTCTGAAATCAAAGAACAGTCCTCTTTATTTTATCAATCAAAATGGTCTTTCACCTGTTGTCAATTCTAAAAATTCATTCGCTGGAAGGGGATGTCTTCTATTTAAAGCATTTTAATGATATACAACTACAATGTATAAATCTTCTATGATACTGATATCTCATTTTGTGCAGAAGTATGCATCCCTCTTATTTCAATAGATAAACCACTCATAATTAAGTATAGCTTTTAAAGGTAAAGGATTTAAAACCTGCAACTATAAGCCTTGAAATTCTTTAAAATCATTACATATATCAAAAATATTTATCTGCTATTGTTGGGAGGTATTTTTGAAATCTTGGTATTACAAGTGTGAAAATTATCTTCCCTCAACTTCCAATTTGTTGGTTTTATACAATTTCTTAGTCAACATCACTTATAAACCGGCATTTCTACTTACCTGAAGAAGGCTTTATTCAGTCGATAAAAGAGCAGTAAATATACCTTGAGTACTTGTCATTAACAGTAAACAATCATTTTTGAAACTAAGTTTCTTTAATAACCAGCATCTTAAATCAAAGGAAGCAACACTCGTCCCTTATATTTTTTGACCAATGACCAAGTATAGTAAAGTAAATTTATTTTAATCCCGAAACGTCTTCAGTTTCCCTTTACATGTAGCATATCTTGTGCACATATTAATTTTATTATTCTATTAAAAGCTTCCAATATTTACAAACAAGAAGTTTTCTAATAGAAATCTTAACAAATGATAATCCGCAGCTCAATGTAGGAAAATAATTTTTTATCTTGCGTTTTTCATCATATTACTATCATTAATGTTCAAGTTATCTCCCCCTAACCTTCTACTCAATGATTTTATGCAAATTCTCGCTAATTTTCACTTTGGCTCAGACTATGTACTATATAAGGCTTAAGTCAATCGACAGAAGATTACAAAGCCCCGAGAGTGCTTTTCAAGAACTTTGTGATTCTGAGTTCCACTCACTTACAATGTATCAACGTGTTTGTCAAACCAACGGTACATTTCTAAAGACCACTCAAATCTTGGAAGATTACATGCTTAAATTAGACATTCTTTCTTAACAGCGCCCTTTTCTTTACCAGTATCATGCATGAAATTTATGTTCTCTTTCGCTTCGCTCAGACGAACATAAAGTATTTCATATTCTCTTTACATAAACAAAACTCAAACACAAATATAGAGGAGGCGACAATGTTAGCCAAAATTTAATAAACTGATTTGTACAAATGTAAACGCGTCCTTAAGTGCGTCCATACAGCCCGGGAAGGAGGGTAAAACACCAAAGTAACACAGGATTGATCCAGGCAAACTGCGGCATGCATCTCCACACAAGGAATGGAATCTACTTCAAAGAAACTAAGCATCAATCTGCAAAAGAATTCTATTTCATTAAATAAAAGTAAAAAAGTTAGGAAAACTGATACGTCGTGGCTAACTTGTCGAATGACAAAAGAACACAAAACACGAGTTTAAATACCCCTGGACCGGTTCACCGCGTGCCGCAAAATAGACCCCAAAAGATATTTAAATTATTAAAGCACATACGTAAGATAAATAGAAATTACGAAAGTAATACATACTGACTTGACAGCCGAATCATTATACCCGCTGCCCCGCACGCCAAAGGAACCAGGTTCAACTCCCAGGAACACCAATCATTTTTTTTCATTATTAATAGTCATTAATTAATAATGTAACCGAAAAGAAATTTATATATATTTACAAATTCAAAATCAAGTCTGATAGAATGTTTCATGATGCTGTCATGAAATGAACGGTACACACAATAAACATGCCTTTCCATTGGTTTCCGGTGCTCGTAAATAATGAGCTGATTTTTGGTTTGTCTTTTTATATTGATAACAGTCAGAAATGTCATGAGTATCAGATCATCAGCCCTGTCGTGTTTTGCATTTTGCACCTTAAGGCGTTTTCTATTTCTAAATATTAAAATCATTTGTTTATACAAAATTAAAGAGAATGCTATTTCTATCTTTTTGTAATGGTGTTTTGCTGGGTTTCATGCATTTCGTTCGCCCCAATAAATCAAGATGAATACCAGTCTAAGTCACTTTTTGTCTAAATATATTACATCAAAATATGTTCGATGCATTGCCAATGAAATTCAAACAGAATTACGTACAAAGCTGAGGGAGGGTCTTTAACCGTGAACTACAGGTCAACAACTCTGTGTCTGTAGCAAAAAGGATCTGCCATGATCCTCCTCACAGTTTTCACTTCTGTCAGTTCTTTTTACCTTTTTCTCTCTTATATAGATTTTGGATTAAACATTAACAAATCACACAATCATGGATTATAAAGTTTTCTGACTTTATGAGTGATAGTGTAGTCAATTATATTGCAATCCTCTGAAATCAAAGAACAGTCCTCTTATTTTATCAATCAAAATGGTCTTTCACCTGCTGTAAATTCTAAAAATTCATTCGCTGGAAGGGGATGTCTTCTATTCAACTACGATGTATAAATCTACTATGATACTGATATTTCATCTTGTGCAGAAGTATGCATCCCTCTTATCTCAATAGATAAACTACTCATACATGTAATTAAGTACATGTTTAGCTTTCAAAGGTAAAGGATTTAAAACCTGCAACTACAAGCCTTGAAATTCTTTAAAATCATTACATATATCAAAAATATTCATCTGCTATTGTTGGGAGGTTATTTTTGAAATCTTGGTATTACAAGTGTGAAAATTATCTTCCCTCAACTTCCAATTTGTTGGTTTTATACAATTTCTTAGTCAACATCACTTATGAACCGGCATTTCTATTTACCTGAAGAAGGCTTTATTCAGTCAATAAAAGAGTAGTAAATATACCTTGAGTACTTGTCATTAACAGGAAACAATCATTTTTGAAACTGAGTTTCCTTAATAACCAGCATCTTAAATCAAAGGAAGTTACACTCGTCTCTAATATTTTTTGACCAATGACCAAGTGTAGTAAAGTAAATTTATTTTAATCCCGAAACGTCTTCAGTTTCCCTTTACATGTAGCATATCTTGTGCACATATTTATTATTCTGTTAAAAGCTTTCAATATTTACAAACAAGAAGTTTTCTAATAGAAATTTTTACAAAGGATAATGCGCAGCTCAATGAAGGAAAATGATTTTTATCCACAAGAAAAGTCTTGAGTTTTTCATCATATTACTATCATTAATGTTCAAGTTATCTCCCCCTAACCTTCTAATCAATGATTTTATGCAAATTCTCGCTAATTTTCACTTTGGCTCAGACTATGTACTATATAAGGCTTAAGTCAATCGACAGAAGATTACAAAGCCTCGAGAGTGCTTTTCAAGAACTTTGTGATACTGAGTTCCACTCACTTACAATGTATCAAAGTGTTTGCCAAACCAACGGTACATTTCTAAAGAACTCTCAAATTGTGGAAGATTATATGCTTAAATTAGACATTCTTTCTTGACAGCGCCCTTTTCTTTACCAGTATCATGCATGAAATATATAATCAAGCCTGATGCTGACAGGAAATGAACGGTACACACAGTGAATATGCCTTTCCATTGGTTTCCGGTGCTCGTAAATAATGAGCTGATTTTTGGTTTGTCTTTTTATGTTGATAAATGTCAGAAATGTCATGAGTATCAGATCATTGGCCCTGTCGTGATTTGCATTTTGCCCCTTAAGGCGTTTTCTATTTCTAATTTTTTAAATCATTTGTTTATACAAAATTAAAGAGAATGCCATTTTTATCTATTTGTAATGGTGTTTTGCAGGTTTCATGCATTTCGTTCGCCCCAATAAATCAAGATGAATACAAGTCTAAGTCACTTTTTGTCTAAATATATTACATCAAAATATTTTCGATGTATTGCCAATGAAATTCAAACAGAATTACGTACAAAGCTGGGGGAGGGTCTTTTACCGTGAATTACAGGTCAACATCTCTATATCTGTAGCAAAAAGGATCTGCCATGATCCTCCTCACAGTTTTCACTTCTGTCAGTTCTTTTAACCCTTTTTTCTCTTATATAGAATTTGGATTAAAAATTAACAATTCACACAATCATGGATTATAAAGTTTTCTGACTTTATGAGTGACAGTGTAGTCAATTATATTGGAATCCTCTGAAATCAAAGAGCAGTCCTCTTATTTTATCAATCAAAATGGTCTTTCACCTGTTGTCAATTCTAAAAATTCATTCGCTGGAAGGGGATGTCTTCTATTTAAAACATTTTAATGATATACAACTACGATGTATAAATCTACTATGATACTGATATCTCATCTTGTGCAGAAGTATGCATCCTTCTTATCTCAATAGATAAACCATTCATAATTAAGTATAGCTTTTAAAGGTAAAGGATATAAAACCTGCAACTACAAGCCTTGAAATTTTTTAAATTAATTACATAGATCAAAAATATTCATCTGCTATTTTTGGGAGGTTATTTTTTGAAATCTTGGTATTACAAGTGTGAAAATTATCTTCCCTCAACTTCCAATTTGTTGGTTTTATACAATTTCTTAGTCAACATCACTTATGAACCGGCATTTCTATTTACCTGAAGAATGCTTTATTCAGTCAATAAAAGAGTAGTAAATATACCTTGAGTACTTGTCATTAACAGGAAACAATCATTTTTGAAACTAAGTTTCCTTAATAACCAGCATCTTAAATCAAAGGAAGTAACACTCGTCTCTAATATTTTTTGACCAATGACCAAGTGTAGTAAAGTAAATTTATTTTAATCCCGAAACGTCTTCAGTTTCCCTTTACATGTAGCATATCTTGTGCACATATTTATTATTCTGTTAAAAGCTTCCAATATTTACAAACAAGAAGTTTTCGAATAGAAATTTTAACAAATGATAATCCGCAGCTCAATGAAGGAAAATGATTTTTTATTCACAAGAAAAGTCTTGAGTTTTTCTTCATATTACCGTCATTAATGTTCAAGTTATCTCCCCCTAACCTTCTACTCAATGATTTTATGCAAATTCTCGCTAATCTTCACTTTGGCTCAGACTATGTACTATATAAGGCTTTAGTCAATCGACAAAAGATCAGAAAGCCTCGAGAGTGCTTTTCAAGAACTTTGTGATACTGAGTTCCGCTCACTTACAACGTATCAAAGTGTTTGTCAAACCAACGGTACATTTCTAAAGACAACTCAAATCTTGGAAGATTACATGCTTAAATTAGACATTCTTTCTTAACAGCCCCCTTTTCTTTACCAGTATCATACATGAAATATATATTTACAAATAATTCAAAATCATGTCTGATAGAATGTTTCATGATGGTGTCAGGAAATGACCGGTACACATAGTGAATATGCCTTTCCATTGGTTTTCGGTGCTCGTAAATAATGAGCTGATTTTTGGTTTGTCTTTTTATATTGATAACGGTCAGAAATTTCATGAGTATCATGCAGATCATTGGCCTTGTCGTGATTTGCATTTTGCCCCTTAAGGCGTTTTCTATTTCTAAGTTTGAAAATCATTTGTTTATACAAAATTAAAGAGAATGCTATTTCTATCTTTTTGTAATGGTGTTTTGCTGGGTTTCATGCATTTCGTTCGCCCCAGTAAATCAAGATTAATATTAGTATAAGTCACTTTTTGTCTAAATATATTACATCAAAATATGTTCGATGCATTGCCAATGAAATTCAAACAGAATTACGTACAAAGCTGGGGGAGGGTCTTTAACCGTGAACTACAGGTCAACATCTCTATATCTGTAGCAAAAAGGATCTGTCATGATCCTCCTTACAGTTTTCACTTCTGTCAGTTCTTTTTACCTTTTTCTCTCTTATATAGATTTTGGATTAAAAATTAACAAATCACACAATCATGGATTATAAAGTTTTCTGACTTTATGAGTGATACTGTAGTCAATTATATTGCAATCCTCTGAAATCAAAGAACAGTCCTCTTTATTTTATCAATCAAAATGGTCTTTCACCTGTTGTAAATTCTATAAATTCATTCGCTGGAAGGGGATGTCTTCTATTTAAAGCATTTTAATGATATACAACTACGATGTATAAATCTATTACGATACTGATATCTCATCTTGTCCAGAAGTATGCATCCCTCTTATCTCAATAGATAAACCACTCATACATGTAATTAAGTACATGTTTAGCTTTCAAAGGTAAAGGATTTAAAACCTGCAACTACAAGCCTTGAAATTCTTTAAAATCATTACATATATCCAATCAAAATGGTCTTTCACCTGCTGTAAATTCTAAAAATTCATTCGCTGGAAGGGGATGTCTTCTATTCAACTACGATGTATAAATCTACTATGATACTGATATTTCATCTTGTGCAGAAGTATGCATCCCTCTTATCTCAATAGATAAACTACTCATACATGTAATTAAGTACATGTTTAGCTTTCAAAGGTAAAGGATTTAAAACCTGCAACTACAAGCCTTGAAATTCTTTAAAATCATTACATATATCAAAAATATTCATCTGCTATTGTTGGGAGGTTATTTTTGAAATCTTGGTATTACAAGCGTGAAAATTATCTTCCCCCAACTTCCAATTTGTTGGTTTTATACAATTTCTTAGGCAACATCACTTATGAACCGGCATTTCTATTTACCTGAAGAAGGCTTTATTCAGTCAATAAAAGAGTAGTAAATAGACCTTGAGTACGTGTCATTAACAGCATCGTCTCAAGCCACGGTCCGGAGTCCGCATATATAGCTCTCTCCCAGATGGGAGAGAAGCGTACATTTTGGCCGTGGTTTGCAACGATGCAGTAAATCAAGATTAATATTAGTATAAGTCACTTTTTGTCTAAATATATTACATCAAAATATGTTCGATGCATTGCCAATGAAATTCAAACAGAATTACGTACAAAGCTGGGGGAGGGTCTTTAACAGTGAATTACAGGTCAACATCTCTATATCTGTAGCAAAAAGGATCTGCCATGATCCTCCTCACAGTTTTCACTTCTGTATAAATCTACTATGAATCCATCGATTCGAAAGTTAAGTTCTGCGCTTTTTTTAAACAAGGTCAAAATGAAAGGTAATGAATGTTGTTATGTATGAAAAGTTTAATCAAGGTAAGTTTTTTAAACAGTGGGAAAGTATCCAAAGTCAATGAAATGTAGTGAAAATATATTTGTACTCAAGGAAAGGGCTTACCTTTAGATTAGTATCTGGCTTATCATTAAGTATAAAATCCAAACTACAAGCGTTCAAACATTGTTTTAAAAAAATTTTTAAAAAACGTAATTTCAAACATTAAGGTCAAAAGCTCAAATAAGTTGGTACCGAAAGACATTTATTGTCACAAGGAATACACCAATGAAATATGAAAGACATAGCTCCATTCAATTAAAATTTAAAGCGAAGGTTAAAATCTGGCATTCAAACAGACGGATAGACAGGCGGGTGGAAAGCCCCCCCCCCCCCCCACCCCCACCCCCACCCCAATTTTCGATAACAATGACATGAATTTGACATGCATTTCAAGATTTCTTTCTTATTTTATTTTCAGTACATGAAATTATAAAATTGAATTATGGTACTGAGAATTATATACATGTACCTTAAATCATGGTTATTAGCCTTTAAGATATTACTTGAATTTCAACAAACAGGACGGATGCTTTAGGTCTCTCATTTAATCAAAATTTATAAATGATACAAACAGATATTAAATATAAAATTTATCTAATTTTGCTCTCATATACATGTACAGATATCATTTATCGTAAATAAAAGACTGCTACAAATTCCTCGAACAAAAGGGTAAAAATTTAACCACATGTCAGTAACATACATGTATTTGATATAAAGGAAATACTGTAAAGTATTTTGTCGGACCATTTTGGGACTAAACGTGATGAATTCTGTTTGATATATGACGATTTAGTTTTTCCTCTCCTCCAGATGCTAATTAATCTCACTTTGAATGATACTTCTAGACTCTACGTCTTGGTCACCATCGGATTGGATCTCAGTTTTAAATTTCTCAACAGTCCTCTTTCGTTGTTGAATTCTGCTGCCTTTGGCCCATATCAATATAAATACTACAAGCAAAATGAAAGACTCCCCTAGCATGATGTAGGAAAACCACATCGGGGTAAAATTGTCCATTAGAAATCCTAAAAGTATGGGATTAATTGTTGATCCGGCAGAGGCGGCTACCATAAATAATGAAGCTATAAATCCCGTGACTGGAAGAATTGATTCCTCTGTCCAAGAGAAGACTAAGGGGAATATCATAGACATTGCTGGTCCAATCAATCCCGTGGAAATCCAAATTCCTTCAAAAAACACGAATCGCGCGGAAAGGAAAAATCCTAAGAATCCAATGAATAACAATAAGCAAAGAATGAAAATCATCTTGACAGGTTTGAAAATGCGAGCAAGGAAAATGCCCAAAAATCGCCCAGCTGTGAAACTTGCCCAAAATACAGAAGTCACGACCGAAGCGGTGTATTTAGTCCACTTAATCTCATTAACACAAAAGGTTGCCAAAAAGTTATTAAAACCATCTTCCATTGCACAATAGAATCCCAAAAACAGCATGATTATGATCAATATCAGCACTTTGATTTTTGTTGACATCTTTTTGTCATCACTCTGTTCATTACTGTGTGTATTTTCCGGACTCTCTGATTTGATACGAGTTGGTCTTTTAGATATGCAAGCTAGCACGAATAATGGAATGCTTGCTGAAAGTGCTAGAAAAGATGCTATCGAAAAGGGAATATACAATTTGGACTCTTTCGGAAACAAGTTGGAGGAATCCCAACGTGAAAAATTACTCACAATAGAATCATTACTTACAGTATAATTTCTACTCATATTTGTTGTGGATATGGTGGTATTTTCATCCGGGGCCAAAAATGGGGCAGTTACGAAAGGAGATATTGCTCCTCCAATAGCAAAGGCAAAATAGATACTCTGTAAGAAAGATTTCCCATCAGCTCTCCATATATCTATGAGAAGGGCATTGCCAGCTACAAAAATATTTTTTTTAAATATATACATGTAGTTATGGAGAGAGAGAGAGAGAGAGTTAATGTATTGACATTTTTTTAGCAATCAATGCTTCTAATTTGTAACGAAGAAGATAACCAAAGGACAAGTGGTCAACATATACGAAATCATCTGTAATTTATTTTCCTTTTCGTTCTTACTTGTGTCTAATCCCCCTCCTGCCATTCCTTTCAACACATGGATGCCAATCATCAGTTCATATAAAGAGCACCAAGGAATGGCAAAAACGATCAGAGACAGAGCTAGGACACATGAAGTCACACAGTATGTTCCCTCCTTCACCTTGTCGAAAATGAGCCCTATGATTACGGAGCCCAGAAGGTAACCCACGGAATGACCAGTCATAAAGCCCGAGGCTTTCTTCAATGATGCATTGGTTATTATTCTCAGGTCAAGGAAGGATGGACCAAACTGTCCAATGGTCCAACCCTGTTGAAGATTATTTTAAACAGATATAAACACAAAATTACAGACGGATGTTTAAAAGTTTTAAATTGTGAAAGTTTAAAAGTTTTAACAGGATTTAATATCAAAGTCCATAGAACAATACAAATCAGGAGCAGAGCAAACACGGACCTCCAAAACATCGGAGGTGGGATCAGGTGCCATGGGGGAGTGAGTATCCTGCCGACCGGTCACACCCGCCCGTTTGCTCCTTGTCATGATCGAGAAATAACGGAAAAATCTGCCGTCAATTCAGTGTATAAATAATGGACTAATAATTATTATGAAAAACGTCAGGCAGCATTTGACTCAATAAATAAATTGTATTTGCTGACAATGTCATTGTATCGACCAAAGAACTTGCGAAATTATGACTTAAAACGAGGCTGCTGATATTCTTGTTTCATCAACTTGTTTGTCGAAAAGAACTTTATTCGGTAATAACCAATATTTGCCCCCCAAATCAAACTTTGATGGAGTTATATTTAATTAAGCTTTTAAACAGGGGATCCCCGTATATGCTGACTTCAAAGCACTGAATATTTTCATAAGTAATCACGTCATATGTACGTAATGACGTCACAAACATGGCGTAAATTCATTTTTTTATGAATTTTACAGAAAAATGTACATATTTCGTCGATATTTTGAGTAAAAGTTACCGAGCGCATGTGTGTTCAGGATCAATATTTTGATATAATGTGTAGAATGATAATATCAATGAAATATGTCAATATTGTTCCTGAACAAACTTGCGCTCTATAAAATTTAAAGCTAAAGTTGTTGAATTTTTGTCCATTTTGTCCTCTTTTTGAAAAAGGATATAAAATTGGACTAGTTTGTGACGTCACCAAAACAAAAATTGTGAATACACTGCTTTAAAACTTTAATATTTTCTGTTAATTTATATTTCTCATACAATTTATTGAATTCAGCACATTTCAGGAAGTTTTCAAAATTTGACTTTTGTGGGGGCAAATATATGCAATATACCGCATATAGTTCTTTACCTCGTTTTAGAAATTGCTCATACGTAGACCATCTCTTGCGTATCGAATCAACTCAGATATATAAACGCCCTATGCAGGTAATGAAGGTCTATTGCTGCATAAGTAAGGAAAGTTGACAATAGAGAAGTTAAAGTCATCACGTTTATCAAAGAGATTGAAGAAGAAAGCATCACCTGTTGAAGACTGAAACTCAATTATGTTAATATGTAGATAAATAAACCACTCACTAAAACAAAGAAACTCCACACAATTCCTAGAGATATAAGGTACTTCTCTCTGTAATTGGGTATATTCTTGAGTTTTGTCAGAATTCCATCTCTATCACCAAAGTCACCAAATCCTTCATTTTGATGGCGACATGGATCTTTATTTTCATTGTTGTAGTCATTTCTATAAGTTTTTTCTTCTTTGGTGAATGGAGATGTTTCATCCTCTTGGCTTTGCTGACAGTTTTCCTTTTGAATGGCTAGCTCCATTGTATGTCAGTGACTATAAATATAAGTAACAAGGGATTTTCAGCTACGATAACATATGTTTTGAAATAATTACTTCTGTTTTTCTTTAATTTATTAACAATTTGTAATAGTCTGCTCATTTAGATATATTTTCAGTAAAAGTCTTGGGACTGATTTGAACTCATTAAAATGTACGCAAAAGGTGAGATTTTACTTATCTTTAATCTCTTAGTTTGTACAGAAACATTGACAAAAGTTTACTGAAATTAGTTTAAATAAAATATATTAATCTGAATTAACTAGCTATTTAATTGAAATCTAATTTATTTAAAAATGAAATCAGAATATTCTGCTTTTAGTCAGTACTAGTAGCATTACCATTTAATCTTAATAACCCTGGCAACATAGTTCTAAAATTATGTATTTTCTGTATTGTGATGTTTTTGTTTGTTAAATTTGAATGTCTCTTCAGGAATTTTTCACTCCTTATTGAAAAGCCAATTAAAGAGACGTTTCTTTGGAATTTGTTTTAATTTGATTTTTAATTAAGCTAAGTTTGTAGAAACTAAAAATATATAATTTATATAGGTTACATGAAAAAAAAAACTATCTTGGATAAAAATAAGCTTCATGCATATCATATGGGACTTAGTTTGTGTTAATATGAGCTCTATTTAATCTCTGAATTTTTATCAGTTGTGATGTAATCACATAAAAAATTTGTTTGCTACAAGTTGATATACATGCAGTTATTACACAATCTAACAAGCTGTGAATATCATACATCCCATAATTGTGCAGCATTTTCGAATGATAAAAAAAATACATACACTGTATCTATGAAGATATATGCACGGTTTTATCACTCAAGATTTTAAATTAAACGAAGTTATAGTTTCACTTTAAACAAAATTTATTTTAAATAATCCTGAATCAGTTTTTCATGATTTAAAATAAATTTTCACTCTATTTCAATCGAGATTTTAATTTTTTTTGAAAATGACTAAAATTTAATACGAGTTTTGAAATATTCTATTATAAACATAATATTACAATTTTATATTTTTAAAGAAACATTTTGATAAAAATAAGTCTTTCACTCTTTGTACAAACTTCGATTGAGCTAAAATACAAATGCCGTTTTCTCTTTTTTAAAGATTAAAAAACGAACAAATTTATACAAGAGAAATGTTGCTTAACGATAAAAAAAAAAGAAAAAAAAAAGACTCACCTTCTTTTTGAATAAGTATTTTTTCACATAGATAATAACAAACCAACCAAACTAAAAAAAATTTGACATCCAATTAGGGGTGGATTTTGAAGTACACTGTATCTTTGAAACTTCAAACCCGACTACTGCTTTTGATCCCGACTGGTTCAATATTTGATTACACCTTTCTTATTGTAAAAAAAAACAATAAACTTAAGGTTAAATCAAGTAAAAAAAATGGTGCCTAAAGATTGCTTAATTTTAAGAATAAATTCCCTTAATGGTGTTTTTATGAATAAATATTAGTAAAATAAGGTGTGTCGGGACATTATGTTGTTTTCATGGTAAGTACAAGGAATACTGATCATTGCATTTGGCTAGGGCTCCAGCAAATTTCAATTAATAAGATGGCATATGGAGTTAATATTGAGTTTATACCTTTATCACCTGCATACGGCGTTTATATATCTGAGTTGATTCGAGACGTAAGAGCATACTCTACATATGAACTATTTCTAAAACGAGGTAAATTTTTGACAAACAAGTTGATGAAACAAAAATACTAGCAGTCTCGTTTAAAGTCCTCACTTCGTAAGTTCTATGGTCGATACAATGACCCTGTCAACAAATACAATTTATCATTGAGTCAAATGCTGACTGGCGTTTTTTTTTTCATACTAAATGTTAGTCCATTATCTATATATACACTGAATTGATGACGGATTTTCCCATTATTTCTCGATCATGACAAAGAGCACAATGCGCATTAGTGGTAAACATATAAACTACTAATTATCTTAAAGCTTGCGATCAGTCTTGATTGTTCATTTTTTTGTAACAACCATAAAAAAAATATATATATGTAATTATGATTGAAAAAATTAGATTATGAACTTCAATATCACAAATCAAAATATGCGTAAGTGTGTAATAATTCTGGTTAAAAATTGTCCAAAATATCAAAGGAGGATCAAATTTTTTACATGAAAAAATCTGCATGATGAAAAATATTCTCTCATTTTATCAATGTGAGCATGTAGAGTTTAGGGAAATGTTTAATTGAGACGACACGTTTCTATTGGTATGACAAAACATAATAAAACAACATTTTTAACGGTTTTACGTTTTATTGCCTCATTAGCAAAGCATTTGGGTATTAAGCTGAAAAATAAATTAACAGAGTAAATCTTCAAGTTTGATTTCTTTCATATATTTGGGATTTCAACAGATCAACTAAAATTTATATTATAAAATCGTAAGATGTAAACAAGACCTTGTTCATTCATAAACGTTGGTATTTTTTTAAATGATCAAAGAATATCTTTTTAAGGCCCAACAAACCATATGGTACAAATTTTCTTTACTTAATCATGCTTTGTTTATCAAAGACAACTTCAATGTTATGCATTAGAACTAATATTCAAAACAATCAGAATATGATACAAAATGTATCAATCGCACTGTAACAAAACGTTTCAGTACACTACTGTAAAATCACATATTTTCATGGGGTCAAATTTTAGAAATTTGAGAAAAAGAAATGTTTGTTGGGAAAGAAAATGTATACTACTAGTAGTAATGTCAATGAAAGTTTTCAGTTCGTAGTACTAATAAATTCTTAAATTAGGTCTCTCCATACTTCGAAATCCACGAATATTAAATCCCCTCCAACATTAGTGATCTCACAATTAAAATTAGCTTCGTATTTTCTTGCCTAGAAGTTCTTGAGAGGAAATTTATCTTCGCTTTTACCCAATTTTAACTATTTGTGAATTAGGTCCCCTTGGAAGGGTTTGTTGCCTTTTACTGGAACAAACTTGAATCCCTTTTACACGAGGATGCTTTATGACAAGGTTTGGTCTAGTTGTTCTGAAGAAGGTGAAACTGTGAGAATGTGACAACTACTGTATTAACAACATAACATTTCAATCAGAAAAGCTCCCTTGAGCCTTTTGTGCAAATGAGCTAAATAACAACCTTCCTAGGCCACAGGATAATAAATTGTACTTTTAATTATATGGATTTCGCCTTTTTAATATAAAATATATAATGGGAATGAAATATCATAACCTATTTACTGGCTATGAGGACAAAACCAAGTTTATCGTCCCCCAAGACAGCAACTATTTCCCAAGGCGAAGCAACTGTACTATTTGAATGATAGCTTCCATTATCAAAAATAGTCTCCTAATTGAGTTCACTTTCAACAATAAAATTCTTGCAGTCGGTGTCTTCTGAACGAACATCAATTTCGTCTTCCTTGAATGTGTTCTTGGAAATTTTAATTCTATTGGCAAATGTCCAGGCCATGAAAAATACCACCAACATAATGGCAGATTCCCCTAACATAATGTAAGTAAACCACATTGGAGTGGAATTGTCCATCAAAAATCCTATTATAATGGGGTTAATTGTTGATCCTGCAGATGAAGCAATGAGAAACAATGAAGCTATGAACCCCGTCACAGGGAGAATGGATTCTTCCGTCCAGGAGAAAATAGACGGGAAAATGATGGACATTGAAAATCCTACAAATCCTGTAAAAACCCAAATCCCTTCGTAAATCTTGAAATGGGCAGTAAGAAAGAAACCCAGGAATCCTACGAGTAGAGATGTGCTCAGGACGACAAGCATTTTTACGGTTTTAAAGATGGAAGCCAGGAATATTCCAAGAAATCGTCCAGCCGTGAAACTCGCCCAAAACACTGCAGTGGCCACAGAGGCTATGTATTTGGTCCATTTCAATTCAGTGACACAAAAAGTGGCAAGAAAATTATTAAAGCCATCTTCCATGGCACAATAGAGACCCATGAATAACATGATGATAGCTAATATTAGCACCTTCATTCCTCTCGATAATTTCTCCACATTTCTTTCTTTATCGACATCTTCATTTTCAGGTTTCTGTGTTTCCATGTCTGATGGTCTTTTTGATATGCAAGCCAGAATATACAATGGTACAGCTGCTGTAACTGCGAGAAAAGTTGTAATCGAGAAAGGGATAAACAATCTGGATTCTGTCATGGACAATTCTGAAGAGTACCATTCCGTCAAATTGCTGATATCAGGATTGGCAGTTACACTAGCATTTCGGAAGACATCTCTCTCGGTTTGAGTATTATTTTTATCCGGGGCAAGAAATGGGGCAGTAACGAAAGGCGAAATTGCTCCACCAATAGCATAGGCAAAATGTATACTCTGGAAAAAAGACTTGCCCTCAGCTCTCCAAAGACTTATTAAAAGAGCATTTCCAGCTGAAATTGAAAACATTTTTCCTTAAAGCTATATATGTATTAGTGTTTTATATTAAAAGTAATAAATATATTTGGTGTCTCATCAAGTTATTTAAGTTATATACTTTCTGCAAATAAGACAATTCCACTCCATCACTTTTAAAAGTTATGAAATATTATTTGGGAAAATTTATTTTCTCTTCGCGTCGGATAAAAAACCGCCTCTTGTTGAAATATTCATGATCACGTGGTCTCGCATGTTTACAGCAAACAATGGTCCAATCTCGTGAATGAACCGAAAAGCATGATGGTCTACTACGTTTTTACTACAAACACGTGAGTTAGGGATTGTCAATATGTGAGAGCACCTCAGAGTTGGTTGCTTTTTGTACCGATGAATAATCACGTGCAATTGTGTTTTCAATGGACATTTTCGGTTGGGTGAACTTCTACAGATGTCAGCGACTATGGATAAAGAAGTGTGAAAACCATGTTGTGCCAAAATGAAATAACTAATACAAACAAATGATATAATTTGATCAATCAAAATGGTTATTA
>PRKT01000080.1:326484-380606 GCA_003671525.1 Saccostrea glomerata
GGGGGGGTGAGGAACCGGACTTTAAATTAATATTTCCTATAGTATTAGTAAGGTTGGGGGAAAAAGTGGGGGGGGGGGCAGGCCCCCCCCCTACCCCCTGTTGCTACGTCCTTGAAATCATATGCACTGGTTTCTTTTTTGTTATCAATGAAACGGTTCTTTTAATCAGGGGCCCATGGCTATATAAGAAGCTTTCACATGTCTTTATCCTTCATTCCGACTGCTCTAAGCAATAAATAACTTAAGTTTTAAAGAATAACTTCATATTTATGTCAAAATATCTTGTAAATTTTCTTTTATACTGTTTTATGGTCCTCAAACAAACAAGCATAATTGTCGAGACGTGGAACAAAATCTTTGTCATGATTGCACAAATTCTGATTGATCAGATCAAAGGCTTTCTTTTTTTCCTATTGCTAGTGAAAGTCCTGAATAAAAATAATTCAAGACTTTTTGATCGTCCCTCTTTTATTTTTCCTCGTTTTAACAAGGAATGATTAAATTAATGATTAATTAATAACAAAAAAGGAATTTCTTCAATACTTTATTGCTTAATAAGCCAATGAAAATTTCTTGCGTATTCATCTGATAATTAATAGAATAATTATACAAAACATATATTCTCATATGGTAATGTTTGTTTATATTTTCATTTGTACATTTGAATAATTAAATACCTTAATTAATTTTCATATTATTTTTTCAAGTAGATAAACTTTGTGACACAAAAGTTTTACACTTACATGTAGATGTTTTTTCATGCTTTTTGATAAAATGAATTAATTATAATATTTTCTTTCTGCAATTTTACTAACATAAGGGATTGAAACAATTTGTGCTGTAATAATAATAAACAAATGCAACACACTTAACAAAATGTATTAAAAATACAATAAATCACATTGTAACGAACAATTAAAAAATTAAACTTACAACAATAAAAGGATTTTCCTTTACAATCCAGTGAAAGACCATTTATTTATCACTTCACTTTTAAAAGAACACATTCATTTTTGCTGTACAACATTTTGTCTTAAGTTAGGATCAAAACATACTTATTGAAAGAAACATACATGTGTTTGACTATTTGGCTTCCTTTTTAATTAGGAAACAATACATCTGCAAAAGAAACAAGATGTGTTTATAAAACATTTATGCTGCTGTATGGCATCATAGCCAAGGTTAAATTTTCTCAGATGCAAATCAAACATGGTGATACCCAAAGTATGGCCTTCTCATACGTACACTGTCATACATTGAAATGTGAAATATAAAACCCTAGCACCACCTGTTCAAAAGTTATGGTCAAAGTTGATGTTTTATAGGTAAGTCAAACTCTGGGGTCAAGGTTGTTGGTTTCTAAAGAAAGGTCTTGTCACAAAGATTACATATGGGAAGTATGAAAGCCCTAGCCCTAACCTTTTTTAAAAAGTAGGTCAAACTCCAAGGTCAAGATTAAAGTTGTTGGCATCTAATGAAAGCCCTTGCCCTTACCATTCAAAAGTTATGGCCAAGGTTAAAATTTTTTAAAAGTAGGTCAAACTCCAAGGTCATAGGGGTTAAAGTTTTAGCAGACATAGAGCTAGACAGACAGATGGACAGACAGGGCAAAAACTATATACCCCCGAAACTTTGTTTATGGGGGCATAAAAAAAAGAAAAAAGAAAGTAAATTTCATCATGATGCTTTACATATATTTGACCAGTTAATATTAGTACTTATAAGTTTTTGAACACTCCTTGGTTAAAATGCAATTTAAAATAGATTGGATAATTATAGCATATACATTGTACACATGGTACACAATGTATTTGTTTAATACAAGCACTTGTCATTTGGTCAAGTTCTGTTATACATAAAATTCTCCAAATATCACAGTATTATACAACATATTAATAATAATAACTTAAAAGTAATCAAACAATAATTAAATAATCAAGAACCTCTTCACTTTAAGTACTGCCAAATCATTTTCATTGATCAAAGTGAATTAATTTATACAGCAATGAAATCGGTCACAGAAGCCACCTGTACATTACATATGTATATATGATGAGCAGAGATTGAGAAGTAAAACTCGTCTCATCTGGACAAAGTTTCAAAGAAAAATATTTGGCCAGATAAAACAAGTTTCATTGTAAGATCATGAACATGAAGATAAAATGTAATCCTATTTCTGCTGAGCAGGAAACATGCATGGGAGTAATAACTGAAAATGATCATGTATTTACATGTATTTTAAACATTCAATGCTGTGGTCAAGTTGAAGTTTATTCATGTTTGATGTTTATACTTGTATATTCATATTCACTGGAATAATACAAACATGTCATTTCTGCATATTCTACTTTTATCATAATGATTTTTTTAATGAGAATAACCTTGTGTCTACATACACAGAGATGCAAAAAAGTAAAAATATAATAGTACAATTAAAAAACATCCTCACAACCAAATCCATGGTCCAGTACACAGTACATGTATATTACAGACAGTTTGCAATCTGAAAGACAACAGAGAGTTGTAATTGACAGCTTTTCATCAAACCATGAGAAATAAATGCTGGTGTTCCTCAGGGTTCTGTTCTTGGACCTTTTCTTAAACATAAATGATATAAGTTTTCTTAAACATAAATGATATAAGTGATGATTTAGCAAATAATATACGTCTTTTTGCTGATGGCTCTTCCTTATATACTATTGTAGAAAAGGAAGCCACAAATGTAGCACAATCACTTACTAGTGATCTAGATCTTATTGATAAATGGTCATAAAATGGCTTGTTGATTTTAATCCAAACAAAAATGGAAATGATGATTTCAGCCAAAGAAAAACATAATATATCCACCCATTACATTAGGGGAACATGGCCCACGCATGATTCAGAATACATCTCATACCCACTTAGGATTACTGACATTTTAAAGAGATGCTACCTGGACAATGCATATACAATTAATTAATGAAAAAGCTAAAAAAAAAAAGGGCTAATTATACTTAGAGTGCTGACGTATAAAGTAAAAAGGAAAACACTTGTTAAGATTTATTTTGCATTTATTAGACTTGTTTTGGAAAACTCCGGCGTTGTCAGGGACAATTGCTCTGAAAAAGATGCTAAACTCTTAGAAGTATTCAAGTAGAAGCAGGTAGAATTATTACTGGTTTTAGATCCAATTCCTCTCGATCAAAAATGTGAGTGTACTTTGATGTATTTACAAATGCGATATGGAAAGATTTAAATGGAAAATTATAACTATATTCCATATGCATGAATGGGGGAGTATAAATAACAAAAATAAATTTTAGTTAATCTTATAAAAAGGATTCAACATATTTTTTTCCAGAGTAAAATGAATAATTACAAGTACATGAAATAGTCGCAAAAAAGATTTATAAAAAAAAATAAAAATATGCATTATTAATTTTCCTAGTATGAGATGACAAAACATATTGAGACGACCAAAATATATATATTTTTTTAAATATTCATGTTAGTGCCAACATTTTGCAACTTTGCTGCTCGAAATGATGTTCTGTTCAGCAATTACAGTCATTCATTACAAATTGTCATGCCAATATATTCACACGGAATTACTTTTTGATTTGTTTATACCTTATCAAGACAAGGATCATTGAACAGGTGTGACCGGTCGACAGGGAATGCTTACTCCTCCATTTCACCTGATCCCACCACTGAGATGTTTTTATAGCTGTGCAGTTGTATTTGCATTGCTTAAATGGACTTTTAAGCTTGATTTTTGCGCGTTATCTTCATATTTGATTTTAAAATAATTAAATAAAAAATAAAACTATGAACATTTAACATCTCAGCTGGTCTGCATATATTGACGGTATTGTAAATAATGCTTATTAAAAAAACTTGGGCTTTTGAAAAAACTAAAGTTTAAACTGAGTAGAAATAACCTTTCAAAATTGTACACTACATTTATTAGACCAATGCTCGAATACGCTTCTGTTGTATGAGATGGTGCTCTGGAAAAAGTACAACGAGCTACGGCTAGAATTGTCTCCGGACTCTCAATTTTTGCATCTACTGAAACACTTCTCGATACAATGGCTTTGTCAGCAAATACAATTTATCATTGAGTCAAATGCTGACGGACATTCCTCATACTAATTGTTAGTCCATTATTTATACACTGAATTGTCGACGGAATTTTCGGTTATTTCCCGATCATGACAAGGAGCACACGGCGGTTTATACCGGTCGGCAGGGGATGCTAACTCCTCCATGACACCTGATCCCACCTCTGATGTGTTGGAGGCCCGTGTTTGCTCCTCTCATAATTTTTATTGTTTTATGGACTTTTGAGCTTTAGTACTGTTCGTTATCTCCATATATTTCAACTTAATTGTATAATCATTGAAAAGGTCATCTAAAAGAAATATACTGAATGTGCATATTGTACAAACATTTTATAATTATACATAACACTTCCTTATTTGATAGTGGTGGGAATACAGATCTTTTATTTAATTCCTTCCAGCAAAATGATAGGATCATAGAAGGATCATAGAAGTTAGAAGTGGATCATATCTGAATAGGTGAATCAATAAGGTTCATTAATAAAAGGTCAAGCATTTAAGAGTTTACACTCTAGCCAGGTTTAGTAACACTAAAAGGAAAGACTTGGACGTTTACTTTAAAGGAAGCTCTAAACACTCATAAAAACTGCTTTTTTGACTTGGAGAAAATACATTTTATAAAGGTGTGCCTATTGGAAATATCAAGATATCAGCGCATAGAAACCATATGTGATTTTGCGCTTTATAAATTAATAAAATAATGATAATCATAAGTTAATTTTCAACATAGGTTACCTGCCTTATTTCTGCAGAAAAAAAGTTAAAAGACAATAGACTATTTGTGAGCATAATTCACTGTTGTTTACTTACTAGTAAAAATAAATGGATAATGAATTTATTTACTTTTTCTTGGTCTAATATAATGGTAAGTATATTTTAATCTATTACAAATTGTATAATTAACTTTTAATAACCATTTTTACTATCTTAATTCTAAGGGCAGACACTCTAACTGCATGATACTGCCCTATAAATAAAACTCTTTAGTGCACCGTGGTTAGAGCTTCCTTAAAGGGGCAAGGACAGAGTTTCAACCGATATTTTAAAACCAATTTTTAATTTTTACAATTTCTACATTAAAGCATTATCTAATGATTATAAAAAATTTGAACATTATTTGTCGATTAACAGACGAGATACAGAACTTAAATTTTTTCATAAGGTAAAAAAAGGTTCGTGGCTTTTTTCCAGGTATGTGTTGGGACTTTATTGTTCCATAAAATATCGAATTTTTATCTCATTTTGGAAGTTCCATAAAATTTTATCGTAAATTTTTCATGGAGTATCCAAACAAATATTGCCTTGAAAATGACGTCAAAAAGGGGGAGGGATTTCCTTTTCCAACATTTTATAAAGTTTTGCCCCTGAAAAAAAATGGTATAGACCTAAGAAATGTTTAAACTGGCTACAGAGGAATAATATTCATCCAGAGTTCTTGTTTTTAAATGACAAAATAGATTCAGACAGAAAAGGAAAGCACAGTTAATGTCGATTTGTAGTCAAGGTGTGAAAAATCAATCATGTCAAAAACTGACGTTAATCATGTGTTGTAGTTACTGAAGTCCAAAAAGTTAAATATGCCGACACGACCAAGTGAGGATCTCTCCCATTGTATAAATCCATTTGCAATATTATATGCATTGAAAACCGCTGTTTATGGCATTGTAAAATCATATAAACAAGAATGATTGAAGTCCTTACTCAGCTCAAGAGAATCTCACCACAATAAGTGTATGAGGTAGAAGGAACAGACATTGAAAAACAATGACGTTGTCGGACGTCAGAAAACTAAACGGCGACGGCGCCGGATGATGCTATAATGTCGTTTTTATTTTATAATAACTTGGGAAATAATGAACGTATCAAGCTAATATTTTCAACATTTCTTTATTTTTTGTTGTTTTATATTCCTTAAAAATTTTGTAAGCTCAGACTACATAATACCATTTTTATAGTCTCGTATAAAGAATGCGTAAAAAAAACCCTATTGTTTCTGTGCTAAAACTTTTCATTTTTAAAGATGAAAGCAATTTTCCGTACATTACTTACAGAATTCCAATTAGAATGCAATTTTTAGTATTATCGTCACAAATAAGCATGTACAAATAGTTTGGTTTTATTAACATGGCACAGAGACGATTTCAGTCTTTTAATAACTGTAAAATCTCCGAAAGAAGAAAAAATCCAGTTACTAGTATTTCCCTTTGAGAATACATATTGTAAGATTGTCTTTTTATTTGTAACATTGCATTAAGGAATCATTACGGCATCATTAAGAAAAGAAAACCATTGAAAACAAGAACAGAATATTTGATCTGCGAAGTCTAGTACTGTTAAAGGACAAATAAAGATTAATAATTACAAGTAAAAAGATAAAGGTCCTGAATTCTGGAGAATCAGTATCGGCGGAAAATATGACCTAGATGTACTTAGACAGTCATCGTTTTAGATATAATACACCAATACAGTAACTAAAATAAAATTACAATAAAAATTGACAGGGTTAAATGATTAGGGAAAAACATAAATGTATAAAAGTATATCTATATATGTCGCAATCATTCTTTGACAGAAAATTACCACAATCTTTTATTGTTTTTTTCTCTCCATTAGATCTATCTTCAAGACATAAAACTGACGATGTTACTATTGTCTGACATAGAGTGAACTGAAATACATGTTTCTCCAATAAGTAGTTCATTTTCTCATTTTCTAGATCAAGGAAGTATTTTCCACCTTTCTTTATTGTTTCCCCAAGCAATCTAATATTCTTTCGAAATTGTTATATACATGTATACAACATGTATACACTTATATAAAGAATTTTCCCCCCTCAAATTTCGCAAAATTGATTCCCATTATTTGCAAAAGTAAATCTGTTGAAAATTTCTTTCAGATTAATGTTTTTAATTACAATCAATGCTTTTAATTACAATTTCTTAATTTGAAAATTTTACCCAGTGAGTTAAATGTTGTTTTGATTGTTTTGAACATATTTTATTGAACGAGTCAAATGGATTGGAAACAAGTTCTTCCAACTTACAAGTTTCTCTCCATAAATAAAACAATATGTCATGCAAATAATACATTAAAATATAATATTTATGATATTTTCAAGTGATGCAAGTTAATTACAAATCAATTTAAAACTACACGTTTCAGTAATAAATCTATGGACAGCAGCAAAAATATTAATATTAGTTGATACAGGCAAATCTCTACATATCAAATCTCTACATAATAGTAGGTTAGTGTCAATTGTAACCAATTCTTCAAGCATGAACAGGTGGTTAAAAGATTGTTTCTAGTGTCATTTGCATACTTTGTACAAGCAAAAAAATAATGATAAACATCTTCATACTTTCCACAAGAACAAAGAGGACTATTGATAATATTGCGTTTATATAGATCATAATTAAGTAAACAGTTGTGTCTTAGTTTAGTATGAAGTATGTTTTGTAGCGTTTACCAAAAGAAAAATATGTTGGCGGATTGATGATTGTTGTACAAGCTCTTAAGTTTTTACGGAAAGAATTAATTGAGATGGCTTCTTATGTATCTAATTTCAATAAATTCCATTGTTTCACGGCGTCTGGCACGAATGACTTTTTGAATAATTCTAATCTACATCTTGGAATAATGAACTGTTCTTTATTGCGGGTATCGTATTTTGATACATTTTCATGCTTGTTTGGTACAATGTTATCTAAATATTCAGGGACAGTCCCTTTATGTATTTTGAACATAGTAGACATTTTTGCAACATAACGCCTAAATTTTTAAGTTTCCCAACCAGTTTCTAAATAAAGTGTTTCAGTAGATGCAAAAATTGAGAGTCCGGAGACAATTCTAGCCGTAGCTCGTTGTACTTTTTCCAGAGCACCATCTCATACAACAGAAGCGTATTCGAGCATTGGTCTAATAAATGTAGTGTACAATTTTGAAAGGTTATTTCTACTCAGTTTAAACTTTAGTTTTTTCAAAAGCCCAAGTTTTTTTAATAAGCATTATTTACAATACCGTCAATATATGCAGACCAGCTGCCATCCTCACAACCAAATCCATGGTCCAGTACACAGTACATGTATATTACAGACAGTTTGCAATCTGATCTTTACATATTGTCAGGGATAGGTGTAATGACCTTATGTATTTAAAGGTCTAACAATCTGAATATTGAAGGTCACCTTGACTAGATAAAAGGCATAAGCTGTCATGACAAAAATATATACATACATAGTCTGTACACCAAATTTACAAACAAAATGAGAATTCCAGAATTTCACAGAAACTTCAGATTATCCCTGTGAACATTTTGTACTTTTAAAAAAATTAATGCATTGGTTAACATGGTTAAAATATAAATAGTGTACTAATTGAGACAGACCAAGTCATGGATAACTAACTATTGATCCACAAGAAATAATAAAATCCAGGTACATCTGTAAACTGGGATAAAATAGCAATAATATTTAACACAAATATATTTTAATAGTATTAAAATACTGAAAGATATACATGATATAACATTTAACAAAAATAATGCTCTTTTAATGGTTATTTGCCACTGCATTGCAAAAGACACAAGAGTATTTACATATGTGTATATAGGCAAAGAATCTGGTGTTGTGTAATGTATCCATAATTTCCTTCTTCTTAAGTGTTTAGAATTCTCAAACAAGAAGCAATCTTATCATTAAGCCAACAATTAGCCAAATGTCAGTAATGAGTCTAGCACAAAAAATGAAAATATTTCAATTATCATGAAATAGCAAGTTCATGATAATCACAAAAATATTACTTTGGTCTTCAACATTTTTCAAAACATAAAGGAATTAATTAGGTTTTCTTGAAATTCAAACATGTTGAAATGTGGGGAAATCAGCATAGGTTTAAATTAATTTGTTATCAGCAATAATAGTTCTGCACTCAATATGGAAATCTAGAATGAACAAAATTTTCTGAAATTTAATTTTCAAAGATGGTCTTCACTTTTTTCACTCTAAGCAATAGTACTCCCACACTTAATTTTGAAATCCAGAGTAAATTTTACTTTCAGAGACAGTTTTCATTCATATGAGTTATAAGACTTTCAGTCATCATTAATTCTCAGAACTACACTCATTTTTTTTTTTAATCCAGAATGATACATATTTAATTTCTGAAGATGGTCTTTGTTTACTTCACTTTCAGAGATATAACTCCTTTGCTGAATTTGGAATCCCAGAAAAAAATAATTTCAAAGACGGTCTTCATTTATTTCACTTTCAGCGATAATACTCCTATACTCATCCGGATCTTCTGAATGAATTTCAATTTTCACCTCCTTGAATGTGTTCTTAGGAAGTTTGATCCTATTAGCAATGGTCCATACCAAGAAAAACACCATTAACATTATGACGGATTCCCCTAACATGATGTACGTGAACCACATCGGAGTGGAACTCTCCATCAAAAATCCCAGAATTATGGGATTTATCATCGACCCTGCAGAAGATGCAATGAGAAACAGTGAAGCGATAAACCCTGTCACAGGCAGAATAGAATCTTCCGTCCAAGAGAAAATCGACGGAAAAATGATGGACATCGAAAATCCTATCAGTCCTGTAGAAATCCAAATTCCTTCATAAAACTTGAACTGTGCAGTCAGAAAAAATCCCAAGAATCCTATGAGCAGGAAAACACTAAGAATGAATATCATCCTCACAGGCTTAAAACTGCGAGCCAGGAATATTCCAAGAAACCGTCCAGCCGTGAAACTCACCCAAAACACAGCAGTCACAACAGAGGCTATGTATTTGGTCCATTTTAACTCACTAACACAAAAAGTGGCAAGAAAATTATTAAATCCATCTTCCATGGCACAATACAGGCCCATAAACAGCATCATAATTACTATAACTAGGACCTTCATTCCGGTCGATAATTTCTCCACATTTCTCTCTTTATCGACCTCTCCGTCTTCAGACTTTTCTGTCTTTTTTTCGGTTGGCCTTTTTGATGTGCACGCCATAACAAATAATGGGACGGTGGCCGTAAATGCAAGAAAAGACGCGATTGAAAAAGGAATAAATAATCTGGATTCTGTCCAAGGAACATCCCACTGTGTTGCATTGCTTAGATCAGTTAGACTAGCATTTCCTATGATGCTACTACTAGGTACTGTGTTGTTTTGAGGGTTTTCATCTGGAGCCAGAAACGGGGCAGTAACGAAAGGCGAAATTGCTCCCCCAATAGCAAAGGCAAAATGGATACTCTGCATGAATGATCTCCCATCAGCTCTCCATAGACTTATAAGAAGTGCATTACCAGCTACAAAAATAATGGTGAAGAAATAGTAAAAATTTACAAATTTGTTTCATTCAATATAACTATGTCGAAAGTCAGAAATTATACATAAGGGATATGGCCAGACATAATTTCTTTGGAAAAATTTTCATGTACTAGCTCATATGCTAGGTTTAGCCAATGTATGTTTCTAAGATATTTTTGCACAAATTTTAGATATTTTGATTCTTATGCAGTATGAGTATAGGTTTACACATGTAAAATATTATACACCTATTTACTGGCTATGAGGACAATAGCAAGTTTATCGTCTCCCAAGACAGCAAACTATTTCCCGAGGCGCAGCTGAGGGAAATAGTTTGCTGTTGAGGGGGACAATATAAGCTTGCTATTGTCCGAATAGTCAGTAAAAAGTTGTTTTATTATAACGATGCTGACTTTACTTTTGTTACGTCATAATATATACGTCACAATCCGTATAAATCGGTATAAAATCAGAAGTTTTCTGAGATGAAAAGCAAGGGAAACAGAATACTGCCGGTGAATAGTTTGATGACTATTTCACCATGGGCAGATAGCACAAAAACTATTTCACGGTAGGGCTGTTTGGAAAAGATAGCATGTTTATTCGTCATATTTTTATATAGAACAAATTCACAGAGGTATAATAAAATTCTCTAAAAAATCCCTTATATTACCAATATCGAGAGTAACGTACCTTAAATCATGAAAATAAACTTTTTTTTTTCTAAAAACCCTCTCTTGGAAAATTAGGCCTCTTAAATATATACCATACTTGAAGTAACTGTTAGTTTTAATAAGTATTAAATAATATATATCGTGACATGCATGATTTTAAGTACTCACTTGTGTCTAGTCCCCCTCCTGCCATTCCTTTGAACACATGGATTCCAACCATCAGTTCATAAATAGAACACCATGGTATGAAAGCAACAATAACAGCCACGGCTAAACTAAAACTGGACACACAGTAGGTCTTCTCTCCTTTCATTTTGTCAAAAATTATTCCTGATATTATGGAACCCACAAGGTACCCCACCGAATGACCAGTCATGAACCCAGAGGCTTTTTTCAGTGATGCATTTGTGATGATCCTTAGGTCCAGTAGAGATGGACCAAACTGACCAATAGTCCAACCCTGTGGAGTAAAGATTACATTCATAATCAACAATAAGTCTGTGAGTCAATGCTCACTAGTAATACCCTTGCTCTTATGTGAATATTCTGAAATTCAGAAAGACTAATGCATAAATTAGGAAGTTAATTGACATTCTTATAAAAAATTAATCCTATCACATGGCAAGTCCAATCAAAGAGTGTGTTAAAATTTCAAGCATATTTCATGAAAAGTACAGACAGATAGACATACAAGGATAAAATAGTAAAACTCCCTCTCCTCTGGAGCTGGGGGCATAATAAAACATAATAATCTTCATGCAAAAAAAATGTAACATCCCATACTACAAACATTACCACCATCAACATCTTGGAAAAGATGAAATATAAATTTACTCACTAGAACAAAGAAACTCCACATTATTCCTAGTGATATCAGATACTTTTCTCTGTATATGGCATTGTTTTTGAGCTTGGTCAATATGCCCCCTTTATCTTTTGAAGTAGTTGAATGGTCCTGGCAATTTTCGATGCCATTCTTCATCATCTGTACATCATCCCCATTGACTTCCTTCTCAGTAAAGGGTGTTTTTTCATCATCATCGTTGCTGGGCTCCGAGTTTTTATTCTGGTTCACTTCTTCAGTAGCCGACCCCATCTTGCCTCAGGTGTCTGCAAGTTTTGGTAGAAATAAGTGCATGAACATGTATGTATTACCAGTCATAAAGACCTTACAATGTAAATACTTTTCAAAATCAACAAATTAAACTTTATGTTATGTTTGACAGATACTTGTACTAGTTCATATAAGTTTTAAAAGAGTGTTTTCAGATTCTTGTCAATTAGATATTTTAACACTGTTTGGACATGTATAACTGTGTACTCTCTGTGAATTCAGTACTAGCAGTACTGAACAACACTGTCCATGATGACCTGGTGTTTATATATGTACCGCCAGTTATATAACTTCCAATACATAACATCCTTCCGAGATTTGCCCCAAGTACTATAGATTATACCAATACTTTCTGTTACCAATGAATCTGACAGCACCAATTCATAAAAAAATTGATATAAATATTTCTTAGGGAACAGGGAAGGAAAAAATGTATGGATGGATCGTGAATCAAATCCCTGCATAACTAGTCAGGTGATCTACCTCTATTGAGCTACGCAGGCCGACATCTGCAGCCCAAACCATTACACCACATAACTCACATTTTTACAATATGACCCATATACAAATATAAACATTAAAGTAGTACAATTTATTACATTAATTCTTAGTTCGACATATCCAATTTAGAGCTTTAAAAAAAAATTACACAATTTTAGGCATGCATTTTGTTTCCTATAGTTATCAATTATATTCAAAAGAATTTCATCTAACTCAGTAGTATACAATTTATGTCATTTTACTTTTTACACCTTCAGCTGTTGAGTATCTATTTTTAATCATTGAAAACAGCCTTTCGCACTTGATATACAGTAGGCTAATAATTATAGGCGAAAGCCTGTCGACTACTAATGAGAAAATCCCAACCATATCCTATACAAAATACATGTAGATCGTATGTACTTTTTAAAATGTTTTACTCGTCAGGAGCAAGTCCCTGTGTCGATGCCATACGACATTCCTTTCTCTAATTCCCATGATTTGTCGGTTTGTTGTTCAAATAAAGCACTTTAGTGAAAATATACAGTTACTACAGGTATTTATAACGAGAGAGCTGTTGATGAATATAAACATAACATACCTTTACAACATGAACACCTGTTTAGGCTGTTAGCTTTCACAGAGGGTCAGCTCAGGCTAAATCGTCAGGCGTTAGGCCTTGCTGTAGAATTTCGAACCCGATCTATATTCCTACATTCCTAATTATCGATGTCATATAATGATTTATTTATGCAGGTGTATGTTTACAGCACGGCCATGTATCTTACTCTCCAAAAATGTACGAAAAAATCCAACTAAAATATGACTTCGAAAATGTAAACATCAATTGGATATTTTTGAGGATCGAGTTGTTTTACTTTCGATTTCAAACGCGCGTTTCCTACTTTCGATATGACTGATTTGAGAGGACCGATGCACGAACTTCCCAGAGAGACGATTCGTCTTCTAGGAAGCTCACAAGTGATAACATCAGTATTCAGTGTCGTTAAAGAGCTCGTAGAGAATTCACTTGACGCAGGTGCCACGTCTTTAGAGCTGCGTTTGGTAAGCATGACACTCATTGACATTGTAATGTCTAATGATCAAATTTCGAATTATACACTGCAAAGTAAAGAGTTCTAATCTAATTATGAATCTTATGTTCGTCAAAAAGCTCAATTTGTCATTTTCTTAATGACCAAATAACAGTGTAAGTGTTATTTTAATCAGAGATTCCTGTGACTCTAACCCCTGGCCCTGCTTTTCATATTCTGACATGTGCAGGGGGCATATCACAAAATAAAAAGCAGAGTAGTCTCGGATAAGTGTTAATTGAGAGGGTCTAGGGATCAAATCTCATTAAAAACTGTATTGAGGCAGAGGAAGGAGAAATAAGATAGTAGGACATCTTAAAACTCAATGACAACTGAGATGTGATAATTATGGCACGCCAAATTCACAAAAATGAGATAAACCTAGTTTCACAATTGATAAACTAGGTTTATCGACTGTAAACTATAGTTTACAAACCGTAAACTATAGTTAACGATTCGTTAAGTATAGTTTTCATCTGTTAATTATAGTTTACGAATGCTAATCTAAGTTTATCTGTCTGTAATAAAGCGTTAACAATAGATTTTTTTGATAAACATAGATTCACGTTTGTAAACTATAGTTTACAATTGTAAACTATAGTTAAGACTTGTTAATCATATTTTCACAAATCGTGAAACTATATTTATCAGATCGTTAACTATAGTTAACAGTTTGTAAATTATAGTTTACAAATCGTGAAACTGTATTTATCAGATAATCTATGTTTTGCGATCGCAAATGATTGTTTTCGGTGTTAAGTATAGTTTACGGTTGTGAAACATAGATTATCGCGTTCACTATGGTTTACAGGTGTAAAATATAGATTAACGTTGTTAACTATAGTTTACAGTCCGTAAACTATAGTTTACATCCGATAAACCTAGTTTATCGATTGTGAAACTATGATTATCTCATTTTTGTGAATTTGGCGTGCCATAGATAATAAAGATCTTTTGAATTAACTTTAGGAAAACTATGGATTGGATAAAATTGAGCTTAGAGACAATGGTTCAGGAATTCCTACAGCAGATGTCCCATTGGTAGCAAAGAAGTACCACACCTCTAAAATCAACAGCTTCTCAGACCTGGAGGATCTAGTGACCTACGGCTTTAGAGGGGAGGCCTTGGGGTCACTCTGTACGGTATCCAACCTGTCAATTACCACCAGAACAAAGGATGAGGAAATCAGCACCACCTACAGTTATAATTACCAAGGGCAGATAACTTCATCTCGACCCACCCATCTTGGAAAAGGTCTGTGTTTTGTTTTGTTTGAGGGCAAACTTACAACTGAGACTGAGTTGATATCTGGAATGTTTATGATATACCGTGTAGCTGGTGCAAAACATGGAATCACATTCAATTTTCAAAGATATTTTACAGGTACAACTATCACTGCCCTGAACTTGTTTAAGAATCTACCAGTCAGGAGACAGTTTTACAACACAAACAAGAAAAAGAAAGATGAGTTAAAACGCATTGAGGACCTTCTTCTGTCTTACGGGATTATATTCCCCTCAGTGCGGATCAGTCTACGACACAACAAAGACGTCGTCTGGCAGAAAAATCCCGTGTCAGATCTCAAGACAGCCATATTTGAAACTCTTGGAAATGTTGTTGGGAATAACCTTCAGAAAAAGGAGCTTGTTTTGGAATTTCCAAAGGTATATATGTAAAAGTGTTGGATTTTACTTTCTTTCAGTGGGTAGTCATGAATTAGTACAAATAAGGCCATGCTGTTAAATGTATGGAAATCTCTTAAAACTATACACCAATGTAACTTAAATAAAAAGTGAATTCTAACTTATATCATAAAAAATATTGAAAGAAGTTTTCTGAACAAGCTTCAGAATTTAAAACCTCTATGGCACGTATTGATTACTTATTTTCATTCTTTTCTAAAAATACTGTACTTACTTACTTATCCTCTTCGTGCCCCGTGGGACGCATGAGGCAGTGAAAAAATACTGTTACAGTAATAACATAATAATTTATTTAAAAACTTCATAGGTGGAAATGGAGCTGTATTTACCCTCCTTGGGATGCGAGTGGACGTCAGTGTCGCGCAGTGTTAATGATCGAAGCTTCGTGTTTATAAACCATAGACCTGTCCACCATAAAGAGATTGAAAAGGTGAGAACACAGCAGTGAAATGAGGAATGATATGTTTTCTTCTAGGAAAATTCTTGTCTAATTTTGAGTTTTTCTTTTTTTCTGTAAGATGATCAGAAGTTACCTTGGCTTGGAGAAGGGCAGATACCCTGTGTTTATCATTTCTGTCGTGATTCCAGCCTCTGATCTAGATGTCAATGTAGAACCTAACAAGACCAGGGTCTTCCTACACAATCAGGTAGGACCTTGCTGGTAATCCTTAAAACTGAGTATGCAGGAGGGAGGGGCATTTGGTAGTTGAAAAAAATCGTTATTTACCTGAAGTTGTGTCATGTACATATTTCATCAAATTCATCAAATTTTGAGATTATTACTTGAAATACAACAAAAGCATGAGAAGCTGGATTAAATTGTTTTTATAACACTCATAATAGTGTTAACTTTCACATTTTGACAAAATTTTGATGATAATTATACACTTGTACAAACACTTTGTTGATTGGAAGTACCTGTTTGAGATAAAAGGGTGATTTTTGAGGGTTTTTTCCCCAATTCTAGGAGGCTGTTTTGGAACTCTTGGAGGAATATCTGAGAAACACATATGACCCCGCAAAGCAGTGCAATAAAGAAAATGATCTGACATCAGTAGAAAATGGACAACTTGATGAACCTTCTGTCATAATTTCTAAGAAACAAGACCTTGAAAACAAGGTCAGAAGTACTCCCATGGTAACCACAATCCCCCAGGTCAAGGTCATATCCATAGAAGACATTAGTGTACTTGATGAGTCCCTGCCTGTGATTAGAGTTACCCTACCAGAAGGAGGAAAAAATGATGAAAGTCAGCTTGATAAAGTTGCTAATGTGACTAATGAAAATGAACCAGGTCAAGCCAAAAGATCTGAAAGTCCAAACATGTCAAGTGCTCAGGAACTACAAACTGTGAGACCAGCTCCAGAATCCCATTCTTTTGGAGAAGTTGACACAATGGAAACCTCAGGTGATAGATTCAATGAACAGACTTCAGTAGTGACAGATGGCTTAGATGTGCCTGTGATATCATTTGATGTGGTGACCCCAGATGACCCCAAGGAGAGGTCAAATGTCATTTCACAAAACAATGAATTAACTGATGATTCCTTATCTGAACTTTTGTCATCTTGGCCAGAAACTTGTAACACAGGAAAAGAGCAGACAGGAAGTGAACCTGATGTGGCTGTTATGGAAAATCACGGTAAAGAGCCTACTGCACCGAGTGGAGAGCAATGGAGCAAAGGTCAAGGGTTAAAAAGTTCAAGTGGAGAAGTCATTGAGGTAAATTTCACTGCAAGGTCTAAAACGATTTTTAGAATGATATTCTTATGATTCTTACTGATAGTGATTATAGTAAGTTGGATATATTTTATGTTTTCGATGCAGGCTTTTTTCATGCATTCTTTGAAATTCATTGTAAACTTGCTTGCAAATACATGTACATGATATTATCATGATATTTGCGAGGGAAAATTGTGATATATCTCAATATGAAATTTTGACAAAACCCATCCTTAATGTAAAAAATTGTCCTGAAAGAATTTTTTTTTTTAGCCTGTGAAGATTCTAAATTGTGGGAAACGCCCCCTTTCCCCTGAGAGTGGAAATTCGCCCCCAAAGAAGAGGAAATCTTTAGAGGTACATGTATATGAAAGATAAATGTAATTCTATTTATATTCATTAAGGGTAAAATGTGTAGTTTCTTAATTAACTTTACTGTTGATATTAAAAAAATAATGATATTGTGACTATAAACAAGGAAATGAACTATGACAAGATTGTGACATTGAATTAAATTCATAAAACATGATATTGAAATGAGTCTCTATATACATGTATATTTTATTGGGCACATGAAGTATCCACACAGTGACACAAAATGACTTTGTTTAAATGGAAAACTTTAAAACCTTCATTAAACAATTAAGATGTTTTTTTAACAGACATAGATATATTAGTCACGTGTCATTACGTGTCATTTCGATGTCTTCTTTTTCAGATTAATTTTGATGACAAGAATTCATTTTCAACTCCCCAGAAAGAAAATGCCTTTAAACTTTTTGCTAAAAAGATGACTCCAAAAGGTATATAATATCTATTTACATGTATATTAATTTATACCTATATTTAATCGTTATTTATCTTGTTGTTCATCTTGAGTGCTTCATATAAAATTCACTCATGACATTGTTTCTATTTAAAAGATCTGACACATAGGATATACATGTATGCAGTATTGTTGGTTTTAAATGCTTTCTATCCTTAAATAGAGAAATGTAGCACAGTAAAAGTTTATGAACAGTATTATAAGCTAATTCAGTTTTCTCTAGTTATCACAGCTAATCCAAACTGCTCTGGAAACACAATAATGGAATTGGTCCGAGAAGCCTGGGACAATCTTGCTGTTTCTGAGAGAACCACGTATGAACTCAGAGCTGGCGCACAGGCCGCAGAGAAAGGGTGAGCTGTGTACAAGAGGGAAAATTCTTTATTCCAAATCTTACCGATCTGTAGTGTACAGAATACATGTGCATATTATTTGTAGTGTTGGCAACGAGTACCCGGTTAACTGGTTAACCGTCGAACGATGCGAGTATCGGTTAGTAAAACTGCTATTCGGTTACTCGGATAAAAATGCATCTTATATGGTAAATAACTAAAAAATGAAATGTTAATTTGTTTATAAGCCTATGTAACGACGAAAAGTGACCCCCGTAGAATATTGACCAGGGTAGAAAAATGACCCAGGGTCAATATTCTACGACATGTAGGGTCATTTTTTGACTGTAGAAAAACATTCCAGACCAGTAATTCTACAACTCCACACACGTTGAAAACTGACCCCCATAGAAATTTGACCCCCTAGTTTTTTATACAATAAAACCTTATATATGTGTCTCCTGATGTTTTTTCATACTTTCAAATGCAAGTAAAGGGAATTTTTTTACGTACTTTAATCCTTTCCAACATATATTTGATTCCATATCTTAATAGTAGCATCACAATCAATGTATTTGGTATGGACTTATTTTTGGCCTGTAGAATCCCAATGAATATTTATTCATTGAGGAACATAAATTTATGATTATATTTTTGGATGTCGTTTTATCAAGGTTTAAAGGTTTTGTTCCGAAAATGGCATTATATGTTTCTGATAACTATAAACTTTAAAAATTTTTACAAATCCAAAACATAGCACAAAAGCAAGAAGAGCAACGTTATTTAACTATATAAATTCAATTCCCTTAGTTCTTACCTTTAAACTTATACATCTTTATGAAAGAAGGATATATATAGAGATAGCAAACAGTTTTCAATATTAAGGTCCATAAAACAGTACAAACTTCAGAAGTGGGATCAGGTGCCATGGAGGAGTGAGCATCCCCTACCGACCGGTCACACGAGTGCACCTTGTCATGATCAGGAAATAACGGAAACTTGTATTTGCTGACAAGGTCATAGTTTCGACCGTAGAACTTACAAAATGATGATTTAAAGTTTCATCAACTTGCTTGTCAATGTTTTACCTCGTCTAAGAAAATGTTCATACGTAGATCATGCTCTTGCGAATCGAATCAACTGAGATATATACACACTGTATGCAGGTGATGAAGGTATCTTGCTGCATAAGTAAGGGAGGTTGACGAAAGAAAAGTTAAAGTCATCACGTTTATCATATAGCTTAGTTGCAGACCTGGGTCCTCTGTTATAAAACATGCTTAAGTCTGAGAATGCTCTCAAGTCTGAGAATTTTCTCAAATCCAAAATTCTCAGACTCAGTGGCTGTCATAAAAAAGTTCAGAAAAATAAAAATACCTTAAACTAATTTATTCTCAAATTCTCAGCTGAGTAATTCTCAAGAGTTGAGTTGAGAATTTTTTTGAGAATTCTCATAGTTTTATGACGGCGGACCCTGGTCTCCAAAAATCACATAGATATTGTCAATAAAAAACTCGGGCATTTTTTTATGTCAACTTCAGAGTACTTGTGTGTGTGCAATCAAAGTGTGTTTAAACAAAATAATTTGGCAATTGACCAATGACTAGGTAAGTAAATTTACGAGTTCCATTTTTATTGAAAAAGCAGTTATCAATGATATAAAAAAGTCTGGACTTTAATTGATTGATTGATTGTGTACTGTTTAACGTCCCGCTCCAGAATATTTCAATGATATGGAGACGTCACCATTGCCGGTGAAGGGCTGCAAATTTAGGCTTATGCTCGGCACTTACGGCCTTTGAGCAGGGAGGGATCTTTATCGTGCCACACCTTCTGTGACACGGGGCCTCGGTTTATACAGTCTCATCCGAAGGACCGCCCCATTTAGTCGCCTTTTACGACAAGCAAGGGGGTACTGAGGACCTATTCTAACCCGGATCTCCACTTGACTTTAATTAATCGTGGGGAATGGTTGCCCATAAAGTTGAAAAGTGGTAAGCTTTTAAGCTGTTGATTTTGGTAAATTATTGTGATTTCAAATTGTTCAAAAGTTCTTTGAAATTTTTGAGTATCCATCTGATTCACACTACTTCTTGAATATATTGCTGCACAGTACTCTTGAAGTTTTTCCTTCACTTCTGTCAATATTTCAGTGAGGTTTAACGAAAAAGGCATGGTTGAACATTTACTGGAACCCGCAATGTATCTTTGTTTGTAAGGATTCTTATGAATTTTCGGATTCCAATAAATACATAGGGTAGTACAAATTCATTTTGGTTCTGTGGAATATTAAAAATATTCAAAGCTGACATATTATCTTGAAGAATTCTTTTTTAGAAAGGGAAGTAAAAGTATAAGTAGGATTACCATTTATAAAATTAAATCCACGTTATACGAAAATACAATTTATATTATGAGCTTTACAAACGAAGACAATGTTGTTACCCGTTTTGTCGGTAGGGATCAGTGCGTACTGATCATGTTATCTATCTAATTCTTTTTTTTCACTTCTGGATTATTGTACACAGAAGGATAGATGATTTTCATTTTGCCCCTCAATCTTTTAATACGCGACTTGAACATGGATCTGATATATTTATTCCATTCTGACAAAGTGTCAAGGTCTTTTTAATATCTCGCCCACCGTCTGGTGTAATTCTCAACAGAATTCATAATTTTTATGAAATTCCGACGCCAGTTGAAGGATCGTAGTTATGCATTTTGCTTTAAAATGCATAATTTTTAACTTACTTATATAAAGTACGCAATGTTTTCATGTATATACAGAAAATACCATACACATCGAGAACGTTCCTATAATGATATTAAAAAATTCCTCCAAAACTGGCAAAAATTCACATCTGAGTTAAAACGTGTAATAGTTCAACCTTCAGAAATATCTATAAATTAAAAAAAACTTCCTTTTTAACACTTTTTAGCCCACATACACCTCACCAATGGTTGCTGTTACGTTCCCTTTCTTCTGAGATTTTATAGACACTACCTTTGCAAATTAATGAACTCTTAGTCTGTCATGCCATTACTTCGATATTAAGTCCTAAACTTAATCTTCGTTTACGGGGGCATAAGTATATCATGTAAATAACAACTTTTTCATCATCCAACATTTGTTTTTTTTTTCTATTGGTAAAAAAACCCCTTAAAATCATTATATACTAGTACATGTAGAACGGGGAAAACGATACTACATGCGCCAATTTTTGGAAAGACGAGCACTTCTTTTTTTAGCTAATCATGTTTTAAGCTACAACCTCCATTTTGTTAAGATTTTGTTGACACTAGCAAACGACAAAAGACAATTCTTATTTTTACGAGAAGTTGGGAATTTTTTTCATATAAAACCAAATATTTTTATAAGATCTTATGTTTAAGCTACGTATATATAGTGTAGCGTCCTTTTTGGCGCCAGTTTTAAAAGTAGGGATAAAAAACGTTGAACTTTTGAAAAATAAAACTTTATTTTGAAATTTGCAGATTATTTATCCAGAGTAAAATCAAAGAGATTTATAATTAATTAATAATGGAAACTTTTTTTTTTATACCAGGTAGAAAATAACCTTTTTTAAGATTAAAATGACAACTGTGGAAACCTATGGTATAAAATGTAACAAGGTTTCTATAAATGCGCTTATCTTTCCTCCTATAGCCTTTAGTTAGAACATTTTAATATTGTTTTCCTTAAATGGGGATAAAAAAGTTTGTATTATAAATGAAAGGTTTTGTATAACTTTGATTTCGTTATCTAAGCTTTGTTTAAAATTACGCACTTTGAAAAATTTTTCAAAGTGCGTTAAATTTCTTTTAAATTAATAAATAAATATAATTTATTTTCAAAGTGCGTTAATATCGACCCTATTAACGCACTTTGAAAAAAATGTGTATGGTTTGGTCAATATTTTTGCAAAACTTAGGGATGATAAATAATTGAATCTTTACGGTGAAAACGTCATTTCAGAATGTGATGGTGAGCTACTTTGATTTTTCCATACTTTGAAAATTCTTTTTCTCTTAAATGTTTTACTGTACTTTTAAGAGAAAAAGAATTTTCAAAGTATGGAAATGCATGTAAACTGGGAAAAATTATGGTTTACTGTACTTATTTTTTCCAGTTCGCATGCTTTTAAATAATTTATTAAAGTTCTCAACGCCATACCAGTTATGCGAAAACATATTATATTTGGGTGTAGCATAGGCATTGGTACCGGGAGGGGGGCTTAGGCATAAAAATGTTTTGAAAAGAAAAACATTACATGAGCATTGAAAATCGGGGCTTACTTGGAAAGGGGGGGGGGGTTGGTGGTGGTACATGTATTTCAATTTGCTACCGACGGCTATGTACAATGTATAAAAAAAAAGAGTTGGGTAGAGAGACCTTCTACTTGTCTTCTCCTTGTTTTCAATGAGATTAAATGAATACATGTAAATTAAAAAGATATCGAAAGATATAATTATTACTAATTTATTCTCTCAATTACTAAAATTTATAGATATTTTTTCAAAGTGCGTTAAATGTCCCCATGGTAAAAAATGTTTATGTACACTCTTAACGCAATTTGAAAAAAATTTTCAAAGTGCGTTGATTTTGTCCGAAATTTAACGCACTTTGAAAATGTTTTTCAAAGTGCGTATTTTTTTCAAAGTGTGTTGCCACAAAGCTTAAAAGCTTTCAGAAGTAAGACTTCAAAGAATAAGGCAGCTTGATATTACCCATATACATTCGCCTAACAAGAATATTCCTAGCAAAACGAATGTTTTTTGCATGAAAAAATGAAAAGGGGTCATTATTCTACAGGGTCATTTTCCTACAATGCACACGGAGAAAAACGACCCAAAGGCCATAATTTCTACAGAAAAGTGGGTCATTTTTCTACGTAAAATATTGAACAGGGGGTCAAATTTCTACGTAGAAAAATGACCCCCGGTCAATTTTCTACGGGGGTCACTTTTCGTCGTTACACCGGCCCATTGGACCCATATGTCACTTTAATATAACCTGTATGTACAGTATTTCTACAATCATTTAAAGATAGCGCGCATGATTGACATTAATTTGATTGATATTTAAATATTTCTGTCTTAGTAAAAAACATAAATTTAAAACATTGGCAGTTTGTCTCGGCAGTTTTCATTTAAGTGTTTAAATATTCAACAAGAGCTACATTTCTATTTATATTAACATAATGAAAAAAAGTTTCTCTGATATTTTCGTAGATTTTACAATGAAATTAAAATGTCTTTCATCCTCTATCGATTCGTCTTCACATAGAACACAATAATGTTCTTGTGGCGGTTCGTTTTTCTAAGTCGACCTGTTTCTTTTTATTTTTAAAGGTCACAAATGTTCTCAATTTAGGTAACGACGATATTTTCAATTCCCATTCTTCTTTGCAAAGTGTAAACAGCTAGTTTACATTTGGCTTGATCTAAATCACACAACTCGTCTTTTGTAATGTCCAAACACATAAAACTTGTTGCAATAAGGTATTTGTTTGAATTTGAACTTTTTTCTTGGAGTATGTTGAAAGAGTTTTGAATTACTGTTGGCATCACTTGCTTCATCCGGACTTTCAATTTTATATCTGTAATCGAATATTAAGAGTTCATGGTCTGGAGCACGACATCTGGATCCAATAAATTTAGTAATTTTTCTGATGCAATCAGATCACCAAAAGCTTCTATTCTAAAGTTATGACAGTTTGTCGGCTGATCATGATGAACAACACCCTTTTCTTTTGACGACACCGAAGTGAATTTGTTAGATTCTTCCACTTACCAACCATTTAACACACAAAATTTGGCGTCACATAGAAATTCAGCAACTGCTTGACCATACTGATTTTGATTAAAGTCGATGGTTTCCCTTGGTATGATATTGTCAACCTCGACACAAATGTCTTTCGATAATTCAGGTTTCTATCAGATTCACTGTTAAGATAGATTTGTAAAAGTAGATATACAGCTCTTCAGTTTACAAAATAACAAATAATACATAAATATAATACAATGACTCCAATGAGTCTAAACTGGGGATGAAACCCCAGGTCAAGTTTTCCTCAGTCCCACAGTTCCACTCATATTTCATAGAATACAATTATAATAATTTCGGATTTAACAGTATATAATAATTCAAAATTATAATACAATATTATACAACGATCCTGTTTTGATATATAAACATCTGGCAATAAGATAGAGAGATTACACAGATAGAAATTACATGTAGGTAAACCTGATAAATATTAGTTATGTAATATTAGGGCATGTTGGATATATTTCTTTAAACCAACCAAAGTAGATATGCGGAAATGTTCTTGGCGATTTGTCATAATATTCATTTATGAATTTCTTTCTTAGATTTAGATATCTAGGGCATCGGAAAATGAAATTCATCTTCTATTTGATGACTATCACAAACATCGCCGATTCTATCATCTCTGCTTTTGCCTTGGTACCTTAATTCCACATTCTATGTTAAGATATTTAATTGAATTGAACATATTTTATTGACAAGGTCAAAAGGATCGAACACAAGTTCAGAAACTTATATAGTCCTCTCCTAATATAACATTTTGTGAAATTGCCAAAGTAAAACAAACATATATACATATGGTCTACTACATATATTGTATACATTGTAGCAATAGAAAGGAATAAATTCTTTAAATATACAAATATAATTTGAGATGGTGAGAAAAAAAAGTAAACTTATTTTGAAAAACGACCACATTCATTTAAGAAAGTTTGAATAGTCTTGAAAAGTTCAGCATTTTGTTCAAAAGTTAGAGAATCATCGCCCCATAGCATTAAATGTACATCTATAATATGTAAATAATTTAATGACAATAGCTTATTCATTAAGGAATTTCTTGCTTTTAGAATAAGCTAAGTTAAGATATAGTGCGAGGAAAGTCGGATGCGGGAAATATGGTTTCTTTAAATTACTTTGAAAGGGTTTTGTTAAATTGGGTTGCATTTAACAGAAATCAGATTGGAAAATATTCTTATATATTTAAAAAAAAACATTTTGACGAATTATCTATAAATGCATTGCACTTTTGGAGGTGTATATCTAGGATTCTGCTTTTATACAGCTCAACAAACTTTTTAAGCTCACATGGTTTTTCGCACAAATTAAGGTCTCATTGTTGTAATAAAAATTACCATTTTGGAACTGCAGTACAATGGCATAACCCATCATTATATTAAATATACAATGTCAAGCATAAATGTCTTTTAAAGTAACTATCTGAAGTTTCCGAAGTGGATGTTTTAAAGGAAAATTTATAAATAAATGGTAGGATGTTTCGATTATACGATTCTTCCATTGGTTTTTAAAAATTGTATAAAACGAGCTTTCCTTGATCCCATGTAGTTAAAATTTTTAAATTTTCCTCTTAAAGTGAGTATTTAAAAAAAATCTTCGCTCATTTACCATACTCCTCTTGGTTTCGTCGAAATGTAGCGGCGAAAAGGGATAACATTGCAGAAGGAAATCGCACTAAAGGGTAGGATAATGAAGTATTGTTTATTTTTTAAAATAGTAAATTCCTTCTATGAAAAGGAAAATTCTTCTGCATTTACGGTTTGAAACATTAAATTTTGCAGTGGGATGAATCTTTTATGATTCTAGATTTTAGAAGTTGACTCTTAAAAATCCCACCTTATTAACATAGAAAGCAGTCAAACAGATGAAAAATACTATTACCAACCTGAATTAAGTAGTCAAAATGTACAGAAAATACAAGTTACAGTAGCTGTACTGTACCCATGTCTACGTTTCTGCCAAGAGCTATTGCTTTCAAAAGAATGGTTAAAAAGACAGTTGCAATGGGCAAGAAACTACAAAAATTCAAATGAGAATAGTTGTTATATTTCAGCCATGAATATATCAAAGTTCTACCAATGGATTTGTGTGAATTATGTTTCAGTAAATGAAATAAAACTCAAATTATGTTAACAAATACTTTTAAAATGTATTTTGTTGTCTTGATACACAATATTATATCGTAACAATGTGACCTTAATTTGTGCGAAAAACCATGTGAGCTTAAAAAGTTTATTACTTGTTGCTTCATCCAAAATTCTCCAGACCCAACCTTAATAATTCAAGTTTTACGTCACGCGCCCAGTTTATACTTGTACTTATTCCCGACCCATTCTCTGCATCGTGTCACAAGTATTCGTATGAAGATTTTAACATGCAGTTTTCTGTTTTTAATAGTTTACACCAGAAGTTAATAATTTTAAGTTTTCTTTGTATAATAAGCGGATCTCGCCCCAGTTCTCTAAAACTCAGCATGTGTTACATGTGTATATTTCTCGCCTTTCCCTAACAATTTGGCCAATCACACGACAGCAGTCGCAGCAATACGGCTCCTCGACGGGTGGATTTTCATTCAGTTCCATTAAATAATCTTGAATTTTATCCCCAAGTCTGTTGACCTTATCTTTGTTGCTTTCAATAAAGTGCTTCTCAAGAAGTCCTGGTGTAAGTGTAAAGAGAAGAGAGAAAATCTGATGTAGATTAAAAGAAATGTTTTCATAATGAACGAATTTAAGAGTATCGAAAATGATGAACAGAATCATGGATGTTACGAATATTTTCAAAATTACAATAAATAGTTCCATGCGCAGTGGAAAGAAACGCCCTGCTATTTTCTCAAAAATCCTGATTTCAATTTCGGATGTACCATTGATTTTTAAAATTTTATTCAGAAGCACTTTATATAAATCAAAACTTTCAAAGATATATATCAATAAATATAGAATAGACGATCCCCAAAACAAAAAGGTTCGAAAATCTGTTGCATACAGATGAGGAGCCGCAACCAGTAAAAGGTAAATCGTGGCTTGGAAGAAATATGTAAAGCCTATGATTACAACATTGTCTGTGAAGTAATAATATAGCGCAAACGTGTAACCAATAGAAAGTACTGTTGATAAACAGCCTGTAATCTTTTGTAAAAATTGAATGCGAACATTATCGCTATTTATTTCTGTAAACTTGTGCAATATACACAATAAGCTTTGAAATGTGTAGTTAAGTAAAGGACATGAAATTAGAAGAAAAGTCGTGCAGACATTTATAGGGAATTGTATTATTGCCAAAGAAACGCAAAAACATCGTGATTTCCTATCTGGTGCAAATCGAAAACCTTCAAGGAAAATAAATGTCCAAAACCTTACAGAAACAAGTAAATAGAACTTGCGAATCGTTTGCCTGCAAATGGATTTGCATTCCTCTGAATGCAAGACTGCTAAGACAGAGTTAACGGGTACAGTTCTGAGAGGACCACTTTTCGTCTTTGTATTAGGCAATTCTCCAAAACAACCCAAAACATCAACAAGTAAGAATGTATCCTCTTGGTCGTTGGAGAGATAGAAGAGACCAACCATCATTATCAAAAACCATATGGTAAACAAAAAAGTTTTGATAACATAAGCTTCCAATAACCTTTGTTCTAGAGTTGTGTCATAAACCCTTGGGTACTCGGACAGCCGAGTTGGTAAATCAAGCAACATAATTTCTTTTATGAAGAAGAACAGAATACCACACAAATAAGTTATCACAGTGAATCTGACGAGACAGTCAAATTTGTAACAATTTCTATAAAATAGAAGGTATCGAAACAAACGACGGGGGCTGTAAGGGTAGTCCGACTTCCGGTAATGTTCGAAGAGAGGCTGGGCATTGTCTGGTACTGCAACAGAGAGATAAGTTGGGGTGAAGAAAAAGGCAAGGAGGCCAAGGACAACAATAATGTACACAACCCTGGACTTTCGCTCATACGTCACATCATTCGGTTTGGAGGAGTAACACTGAAAGTCGTATCCAATAGAAATGTGTGAAAGGTTAAACAGACTACGTTTGAACTCTTGATTTTCGAAGAATCGATGACAAATCCAACGTTTGACATCAGAACGAGAGTATGATATACTCTGAGATTCATTAACTATGTTTGCTAAATAGCTGCGTATAAAATCAGGATCGGACACGTTGACACAGTTAGTTTCATTGACCAAATCGATACTAAGCCTCAAAACATCGACTTCTCTTCTCATTACATTCAGAGTGAGTGCATCCAAGTCAAGAGGATAACCAAGAAAATGCTTGTAGCTCCGAGTAACCCAAATCCATTCCAGGAATCGGTTGCGATGAAATTCGTCAACTATGTTTTCTTTAAAGAAGCTTGAATTGATATAAACATAAATTAATTTATTCTCTGCTGAAACTAATCCTTGAAAGTCTTTCCTGTGTTTCGAAACAGAGGAATTGCTGATCTCGCAACTAGCTTTACTTCTCGCAAAGAAAGACATAAAAAATGTCAGTAGAATGATGTTGGTCCACTTCATAATTAAGGCTGAAAGTGTAAAAGTACGAAATCATGATTGTACATACACAAGGAAAAAGAAACGTCGAATCGGAAATATTCGTGACTTTCACTGCTTGGGTGATTTGAACCTTTAATTTTGGGTGATTCTTTAAGAATAAATAAATTTATGCTTAAATTAAATTGATATATACATGTATACTTACAACTCTCAATTAATTAAACTGCAGTGATATTTGTAATTAATCCAAGATCACGTCAAATTAGAAGAAAGGAATGATTATATAAAACAAAATAAATGTACCGGTATATACGTGTATATTAAACGCTTTGTAAAGCTTCTGAAGAAAGAATGAAAAGCCTAAAGCTTTACTGAAGTTTTTTTTGTGGTTTTCTTCTGTTTTTAAAGTATTTAATTCCGACCACTGAGATTTCTGATTCCTGGTACTGAAGCGGGAAATTTTACATAACAAAACTAGGAAAAAACATTGTGATTCGTTATCAAGTATTGGAACATAGCATAATATAGTTCTATATTGGGTATAAAAAGGATATTGCTTATTGGAGTTATGTTTTTAAGTTGTGATTCGTTATCAAGTACTCGAACATAGCATAATGTAGTTCTATATTGGGTATTAAAAGGATATTGCTTATTGGAGTTATAATGTTTTGATGTTCTGATTCGTTATCACGTACTCGAACATAGCATAATGTAGTTCTATATTGGGTATTAAAAGGATATTGCTTATTGGAGTTATAATGTTTTGATGTTCTGATTCGTTATCAAGTACTCGAACATAGCACAATTCTAGTTATACCCCCCGCAAACAAAGTTTGGGGGGGTATATAGGAATCACCTTGTCCGTCTGTCCGTCTGTCTGTCTGTCCGTCTGTCTGTCTGTCTAGCTGTCCGTCTGTCTGTGCAATCGTGTCCGGTCCATATCTTTCTTACAGAGGGACATTAGAATCTACTACTCCACACTAAGATTGCTCATAACCTAAGGGTGTGTCATGACCTTGACCCAAGGTCATTTGGGGAAGTTCAAGGTCACTGGAAGAAAAATTTCATAATTCGTGTCCGGTCCATATCTTTCTTATTGATAAACTTGGTAGGTTCTTATTTCACTCAAAGATTACCCATGACCCAAGGGTGTGTCATGACCTTGACCCAAGGTCATTTGTGACCTTGACCTAAGGTCATTTGGGGAAGTTCAAGGTCACTGGAAGAAAAATTTTATAATTCGTGTTTGATACATATCTTTATTATGCAAAAACTTACTTCTGAAAAACCCAGCGGGGGGTATTTTGTCCTGATTGGACAGTTCTAGTTCTATATTGCACCCCTACTAATGTTAATGTGATTTAAATTCAAGACACGTGGTTTAGGTTGACCCATCCGAGGGTTATAGGATGGAACCGGTTTTACAAATAAAATTACCAGTAAACAGGAAATTGGTATTCTGTTTGAATACTGTCTGTTTCTTTTGAAAAGATGTCCTGTGGAAAATGTGTTTCCAGACCTTTCTGAAAGACTTTCATGATTTTCAACAGAAAATGGTTGCTAAAGGGGGTCGGGTTAAAATAACAAAATACATAACCATAATTTACGGCGAAAATTAGAGCCCAATTGCGACTGATACGCTGGTAAGAATGTGTAATATTTCCATTTCCAATTTTTTTTCTCTGTGATAACTCTTTGAAAGTTAGGGGAGTTTATTTTTTGTAAATTCTGCCGGAATGTAAATTAGGCAGCCAGGTCGATAGGTCAGGAGCTAAGGAGGCCTAATATGCATGCGAATCTCGTGCGCATCTGTCTCTGTGTCTGACGCTAAGGAGGTCAAATATGCATGTAAGTCTCGTGAGGCTGTCTTTGTGTTTGACGTCAGTGGGCGAGGACTATTGAAATTGGCATGGGAGTTCTTGTGTAATTTAAATCGATTAGTCTACATTTTTAAAGTCTAAATCTACAATTTTATTTCACAATGAAATGGAAATATAAGGAATCACTGTCTAGTTAGTATATTATGCCAGGGACATCAACAATAGTGGGAAACATGGGATAATTCGCCCGTTATGCAAATTATCCCATGTTTCCCACTATTGTTGATGCCCTGGCATACTACACTAACTAGACAGTGATTCCTTAAATATCATCTACACTGACAACCTTTGTATGGCTATTGTTTTTAATACGCACAGAGGATCTTACCGCGAGCAACTGACCAATCGTTGAATAGCAACGTTTACGCCAAATACTATTACATGTTTACATTTTACTTCGAACACGTGGTTCAGGTCAATCTATGATCATGTCACTGGAGTGCAAAATTAAAAAAAAAAGTTCTTATGAACAAATACTAAGATTAGAAAGTATGAAAGATATCACGGGCGTTTTTAATCTTTTGTTAGTTAGACAAAAATGTGTTTGATAAATGTGCTTTGTGTCAAGTTCAGAACACTAGCGCATCAACAAGGGTAAGGAAAACGAGCAGCGTCTCATGCATTTAAATGGACAAAACAGTTTTTACATAAATATACTCGTAATCACGTTTTTTGGCCAGGGAATCCACCTGACAATTGTATTCACCGATAGTACAACAAAAGAATTCATAGAGACGCAAATCGCTTTCAATAGCAGCATGACTTTGAGAAACCTGGACTTCCATCGTTTATTTAACAAATGAATTGTTTGTCATTGTGAGCATGAATATAATACTATCATTCCAATAACAGCGTGTCACTTTGCTTAACCGAGCGTGGTAAAGTTTCATATGTTGATTACCATATTACTCATCGATTGGATGTATGATTTCAATGAAAGCAATACTACTTTGCATATGAAATACAGAACCCAGCAATACCACTTAGAGTACTGACCAATCGTACTGAATGATTGTTCACGAGAATGCAGTAAACAATAATCAAATGTGGACAGGCAAAGCAAGTTTTTATCCTTATAATGATGGAATAGATCGCTATATACAATATAATATACATATTGTATTAGTTTCAAAGTATAGCCTTACTTATTTCATGCTTTAAATGTTACGGTTTTCCAATGGAATAAACAACTATGGTGGTAACAGATGAATTTATTTATCTCACATACACACAACAACAGGCTCTGAAATACACACAAACATAAAATAAACATACATGCACATTACAACACAAAACACACATCAAAGGGAAATAAATCAATTTCAAAATTGAACACAAATGATAGTCAATTAGCTTGAAATGAAATAAATATGAATTTAAATAGAATAATAAAATTTAATCATTTTAGCTTTTCCCAATCATAATTTAAAATCAATATTGTATCAAATTAAACAAATAAATCAATATTTCTCAAATTCATCAGTGCAAAACAATTTGTTCACACAGAAACACAATCAAACACCACAAACAAATTCAACACATAAAACATTGAATTTACCAGATATATGGTATCAGAACCAGTTCTTTATATGTACAGTATGTAATTACAGCTACATGTATGGCTAGGGAACTCTCTAAAAACCAATTGTTATATTATATATTGATTTCATCAAAATGTAAAATATTTAATAAATTCTATTTTTATATTTATCACACAATCAACATTCTCACAGGTTAATAAAGATTAATAAATAATGTTACTTTCTGTCTAGGTCAGTTAAGTCCAAAACCTCTATCAACACATACAATGTATAAAACAGGAATTCAGGAATGAAAAAATCAAATACCCCAGTATCACTATACCCTCTAAGACTTTACCTTTGACACTAAAATTCAACCAACCAGGAATAAAACCAATGAACCATGAACAACATGTATTACACAACCTATGGAAACCCATGACTGACTTAAACTAATAAATAACTTAGAATATGGAAACCTGTTTATGTAATCTCAATAATTTATTTTATTTAAACAAATAAATATAAATCTATACTATCACATAAATATTATCATTCGTATTAAAATTAACTCAATTCGGTCAAATCACAAGGAATATGGCACGTGCTTTTTCCCGGACAGTAAATGGGCTTTGACTGACCACGTGTTGCCGGTGACTTCAAATGCCGAGCAATCGTTAAATACGTTATGTTTTTTATATGCAAAGTAGTATTGATTTCATTCAAATTAAACATCCAATCGATGAATGATATGGTAATCAATTTACCACGGTCGATCAAGCAAAGTGACACGCTGTTATTGGAATGATAGTACAATTTATAAAAAATGCTTTTCATTTATACGAAATGCATGGAAATATGGTCTTTGTGCCTTTCCGATCGCCATAAGATTTTCTTTTTCTTTCAAGCGTAAAATCCCTGTAGTATTCGTAGTAGCCCATAATGCAATTCTCATTCAGTTATTTGTCAGTTAAAGTCATTGCTAATATGACGCCAAAAAATATAGTCCCGGTTCCCATACAAGAATATTTGTCCTAAAAGAAATTGTAATTCATTACTGCAGAAATTGAATCATAGATAATACTTAATATTTAAGTTTGAATGAATTCAAGAGAGATCGATTGAAGTACATTTTTACAGATATTATAAGGTGGTGAAAACTGAAACGCAACGTAACATTTATAGCACGTGCAAGATTGATTGGAAATATTAAAACGTTAATTTTTATCAGTTCTCTAAGAAATATAGTCCTCTGATTATACGTGTATTGAAATCGGACTTTCAGTCAAAAAACAAGATCTACAATATATTTAATGCGATTTCGAAGCAATAGATAGTGTTTTTATGAATTGAAAATACTAATTGTGTCATGGTGCGGTACTTTTTCTTTTGATGTTGGCCATACTTTAAATCAGATAGAAAACCTTTGGCTGAATTCCAACGTACTATAACTTTTAGGGGCGGAGCTTCGCCATACAATAACTTTTCCGTTAGAATTCGATGGTTTTTAATTTTTTTCTTCAATTTCTGTAAGCTTTTACACAATATCTAGAGGAAATATGAGAAAACCCTCAGAATCTAACCCCCCCCCCCCCCCCCCACACACACACACTTCACTCTATAAATGCATACGTGACAGGGATGGGGTAATTGAACAAAAAAGTAATTGTACTTGACTGTAATTAATTAATTACAGTTTTTGTAAAGTAATCATAAAGCAATTAATTACATGATTTATAAAGTCTGTAATTTAATTGAAGAGAAAGCCAAAGTAATTGTAATTTGATTAATTACTTTTTAATGTAATCGACTCCATCCTTGAATTACGTGAAAACCATTTTTCAAGAGAAATACATGTAAACTCATTAGTTAACTGCTTTAAACAAAAGATAAAAAAATTAATACACAGAATTTCACGAAAAACATGTATATTCAACTGAAAACAAGATAATTTAAATCTGACAATATTGAAAACACGCGCAGTTCGACGATTTTCTTAAAAGTACCTGTTTCATGGGTTTCTTGAGTAACATGCACACTGATACATGCTCGTATAATATACCGGTCTGCATTCGGAGTTTTTCACAATGCATTCCATAATTTTGACACCTGTGGCTACCGTTCTCCATTCGGATTTCCTCCGGACATGCAACCATATCCGTAGTAACAGTAATAAATCGGATCATTTTGCGGACGGATCCAGGTTTCCAGTACCTTATGGTTTTTTTAAATATTCATACTGCTTAAATTAATCCATCAAATACAATTGCACACTCTTTTAACATTGCTTGACTTTCCAATGCAACTCATCTCCTTCGTACTTTCTGATTTGTTTGAACCGTCTTCGATGGACCTAGGCCTGTGACGTAATGTCGCGTGCAGTTTGATGTCGAGGGAGTGACTATGCAAATGACCATGACACAAAACATTTACAGACACTTTCTTTCGTTTGTAAGGAATTTATTATACAGAGAGGCGTGGCTGTCTCGTGGCTGCGCGACTCAACTGCTACGCCTCTCTGTACAATAAATTCCTTAAAAACGAAAGAAAGTACTGTACAAAGAAGCGCACTGAAGTGGTGAAATTTTCCGTTTGGATGAAACGTTCTGAGTCATATTTTGAACTACAATTACAATATAATGACACGCCCATATTTTTAGAAACGAGAAAGAATTATTCGTCGTAATGTTTTAGGACACCCCATTCTTCACGACAAGCAATATGAAACGGAGCTTAAAGCCGCTTCATCCGAAACAGGCACATATTATCTTAAACAATAAAAGTATGTCATTACATAGATAATATATATAAAAATTAATTATAAGATTGATTTAATAGTTTATTACAACAATCCTTACATGGAAAACATAGACCAAAAACCTTGTTGACAAACAGCAGTTCCTGACGGGAAGTTAAGATCTGTTTTGAAGTCACCTTTGAAAAAAATACTTTTATCGGCTATATCTAATTATGAAGAGAATTCAAACCCGAGTATTTTTTTTTTCCATTAGTAGAATCCTAAGTAATGATATATCTTTTAAAAATTAAGAAATTAACTTAATATAATCCATAGTAATTTTTATACTAATATGCATATTTACAGAATAAAGGAAAATCAGATATCTTTAAAGGGAGTTTAGTAACGAGGGTAGAATATTGCCCGTGTACACTTTGTTGTGGAAAAAATGCGCGGGTTTGTTCTTCATGACATGTAAGCGATAAATTTAATTTCACGCAATGTAAACAAAGGATTATTTTTTGTGTGACCTAACAGAAATTATTTTTTCAACTTTTGAATTTTGATATCTTTAAAAAGAAAAAGACTTTGGGGATATAATTTGACAAAAGTTGAAATAATTTCTGGACAATTATTTTTCAAGAAAAAAACGAATATCTTTTTTAGCGATTAGAATCGGACAAAGCGACTTTAAACAAGAGGCCCATGGGCCACATCGCTCACATGAGAAGCTTTGACCATTCTGTTCTTTACCAGATTTCCCCCTAATACATAATAATACATAATACATTATGTATCCCAACCCTACCCCACTGATCATAATTAAGACATTTTGAAATCAACTTCCCCAGGATCCTTCCATGTGCAAATAAGTTTCAGCTTTTCTGGCCCAGTGGTTCTTGAGAAGAAGATTTTCAAAGATTTTTCCTATATATTTCTATGTAAAACTTTGATTTCCCCATTGTGGCCCCGCTCTTCCCCCGGGGGTCATGATTTGAACAATTTAATATCTAAACTACCCTAGGATGCTTTCACATAAGTTTCAGCTTTTCTGGCCCAGTGGTTCTTGAGAAGAAGATTTTTAATGACCCCACCCTCTTTTTGTCTTTTCTTGATTATCTCCCCTTACGAGGGGATATGTCCCTTCATTTAACAATTCAAATTCCCCTTTACCCAAGGATGCTTTGTACCAAGTTTGGTCAAATTTGGCCCAGTGGTTCTTGAGAAGAAGTCGAAAATGTGAAAAGTTTACAGACGGAGAGACGGACAGACAGACAGCTAGACGGACGGACGGACGACGGACAAAATGTGATCAGAAAAGCTCACTTGAGCCTTCTGCTCAGGTGAGCGAAAAACATTAGAAGAGGAAGTTAGAAACTCTCCGCTTCTGTAAAACACAAATTGCAAGGAATATGTACATATTGTTGAACTTATCATGTCTATCGAAGTTACCACAACACATGTTTCGGTCGAACACGTGTTTAATCGGTATTTATTTAGACCGTCAGTTTCATTGGCTATTTTATTTATGGAAAACCTGTTCTACAGGTATTCGAATAACAAATTGACCGTTTAATCATTTCTAAAGAAATGGGCGTGTCATAAGATGACAATAAACGTTCTAAAGATAGCTCAAAACGTTCCATTCGAACGGAAAATTTTACCACTTCAATGCGCTTCATTGTAAGCGTGTCACTTTGCTTGATCGACCGTGGTAAAAATTTCACAAATTGATTACCATATCATTCATCGATTGGATGTGTGATTTGAATGAAATCAATACTACTTTGCATATAAAAAACAGAATCCAACAATACCCCGATAACACTGACCAGTCGTATTTAATGATCGTTTTCCAGCGTAGCATTTGTAGTCACCGGCAACACGTGGTCACTCAAAGCCCGTTTACTGTCTAGAAAAAAGCACGTGTCATATTTCTTGTAACTTTACCGAATGGAGTTAACTTTGATACGAATGAGAATATTTAAAGCATGAAATAAGTAAAGCTATACTTTGAAACTATTATAATGTACAATTATATTGTATATAGCGATCAAGTCTGTCATTATAAGGATTAAAACTTGCTTTGCCTGTCCACATGTGATTATTCTTTACTGCATTCTCCTGAACAATCATTCAATACGATTGGTCAGTATTATGAATGGTATTGCTGGGTTCTGTATTTCATATGCAAAGTAGTATTGCTTTCATTGAAATCAAACATCCAATCGATGAGTAATATGGTAATCAACATGTGAAACTTCACCACGCTCGGTTAAGCAAAGTGACACGCTGTTATTGGAATGATTGTAACATACAAGTTCATGAGTGGGAATAAGATATGAAGTATCCCTACGTCCCGAACTATTTTAGCGAGGATAAAATGTAAACAACTGGCTGCAGCAGAGATCGTGACCTACATCTATTGGCCGGTTGCGTATCTCGGGTTTAAACCTACGATCAATGATTCCAGGTTTAAATCCAAGTTTTCGCGTTGCACGCATGTAAGGATTGGCTGAGTACGGCTCAGAATTACGGTAAATTCTGAACCTGGTGTAGGGGTGGTTTAAACCCAGCTTAATAATGTTTCCTTGGATTTTGGGGTAGAATATTTCGATATTTTGAAATATTTTGATGTTGCAGAAATGTATTATGGTAATGATGATTGCATTAATAGATTTTGCAGTATTAAAAAGCTACTCTACAATAATTTTTTTATGGCCATATTGCATGGGGATTTTTCTTTTTGCACAAATCTTCAACAGCTGTTCAATGTGCCGTTTTAACACTGATGTAGTTGTTGTATAAAATTTTGGAAGATACTTTTAAAATACATTAATGTACATGAACAGGAATTTTATAGAAACATTCTAATATACCAAATATAAATCAAATTACGAATTTCACACTTTCGAACAGCTGATGATACACATTTTAATTATTTCTAATAATGCCGAATTTCCTAGAGATAAAAAGTCTAAGTTATCTGATTAATTAGGCTATCCACATGGCCGTAGATACTGGGCCGGGGGAGGCATGTCCGTCCCTTATAAGTTTGCCGCTTTATAAAATTCTCTCAAAAACATAGCTAATATGTGTTTACTCAAAAATAAAGTCTTAAAATTTTTTTTCAATTTGATTTTAAACTAAAAATCTAAATTTACACATTGTTCCTTTATTATTTACCTATATTTTTTGTTTTGGTATTGTTTCTAAATCACTTATCCCAAAGACCCCCTATCCCTGTTTTCTTCTATTCAGTCTTTTGCAAAGCTTTATTCTGTTTGCGATTTCATATTTTCTTATGGTTTGAGTTTCGATGAAAGATGTCGTGAATTGAATTAAATTGTATTGTATATTTCGGCATTTTTAATTTACAATTTAACATCAATATATATCTTTGTTTGAAATATACTAGTATCCGTTTAATTTTCAACCATTTACTACTTTTTTAAACTTGTTTTGAAGTGCTTTAATATTAGAAAACCTATTATCCTTCAACATTTTATATAAGTAAGTCAAGATTAGGTAAACCTTTCTCAGTTTTATAGCGTGCAACAGAAATGCGACTCAGGTAAACCCGACTCAACTTGGGTTTAAACCCGGCTTACGTGATCCACGGTTCAACCACTGAGCTGTACTTATCTGAGCCATAGATACGCAACCGGCCATATGTGTATTGAACATCAATTGCAGGCAAGGGAGAGAACAGAACAGTATATACTAAACAAAACAGAAGGAAGCGTTCTGCTTGAATTGAAACATGCAATTAAATGAATTTGGGATTAACACAGAGGCGCCTGAGGCACAATAGTCCCTATTGAGGTCCAAAATTCACCGTAACTTTTTACAATTAAGCGAAGTTATTTACGTACTTCATGGTAAATATCACAAAAGCGAAAATTATTTTCACCCCTCTGTTTTTGTAATTCATTAAAAAAATTATTTAGAACGTAAAAATATCGTCCCTATTTTATAAATCTTTTTGGTGTTATCACTGTTGAAAAAGGTGAATAAAGGCGGGGCACTTGTAGGGTATCTATTTCGCTGCATAATCGAATACTCGGTCGGAACTCCTCTAGAATTTAGGATTCGGCATATGAAAAATTACCATGTTACAAGTCATCTATGGATGTCATACCAAAGGTAGATCATTTTGAATCATGCTGTAAATACAGACATACATGTATATTTAAGAGCCATTGGTTTAGTTTGCATAATAATTTATACTTGTAATAAAGTTATTATTACGTGGTTTCAAGCTATAGACATTTATACAAATGCTATTTAACTGGTAAATATCAAATAATATATTTTTTAACTATACCTGACATGTATGCTAAGTTTTTTAATTTGATAGTAATACAATGTATATAAAACCTTAAAGCTAATACACCCAGTAATATAGATTAAGAATTGATGGACGATCCAATCACTTAAGTTAAATCACGAATCCCCTTATCTTCTATTTGGGAACTCAAGTCAAATTTTTAAAATGCAGTATTTATAACTTTCTGCTTTTGGCAAAAAAAAATATTAAAGAGAGGCTAGGGTTTTTTATTGTATAAGATGCTAAGCTGCGTCGATGATAAATGTCTCCTGGCTCAGGTGTAACGACGAAAAGTGACCCCCGTAGAATATTGACCATGGGGTCATTTTTCTACGTAGAAAAATGACCCCGGGTCAATATTCTACGACAAGTAGGGTCATTTTTCGACTGTAGAAAAACATTCCAGACCAGTAATTCTACGACTCCACACACGTTGAAAAATAACCCACATAGAATTTTGACCCCCTACTTTTTATACAATAAAACCTTAAATATGTGTCTCCTGATATTTTTTAATACTTTCAAATGCAAGTATGGGGAGTTTTTTTATGTACTTTAAACCTTTCTAACATATATTTGATTGCATATCTTATTAGTATCATCACTATCAATGTATCTGGGATGGATTTATTTTTGGTTTGCAGAATACCAATGAATATTTATTCATTGAAGAGCATAAATTTATTATTGAATTTTGGGGTGTTTTTTATCATTAATTTTATAGGTTTTGTTCCGAAAATGGCATAATATGTTTCTGATAACAATAAACTTTAAAAATTTTTACAAATCCAAAAACAGAGCATAGAAGCAAGAAAAAGCAACGTTATTTAATTATATAAATTCAATCCCTTATCTCTTACATTTAAACGTACATATACATCTGTATGGAAAAAGGATATGGAAATAACGAACAGTATTCAATATCAAAGTCCATAAAACAATACAAAATAGGAGCAGAGCAAACACGGACCTCCAAAACATCAGAGGTGGGATCAGGATCAATGGAGGAGTGAGCATTCCCTGCTGATAGATCAGACCCGCCGTGTGATCCTTGTCATGATCTAGAAATACCGGGAAAATCCGTCGTCAATTCAGTGTAAAAATAATGGACTAACAATCAGCACGAAAACGTCAGTCAGCATTTGACTTAACGACAAATTGTATTTGCGAACAAGGTCATTGTATCGACCATAGAACTTACGAAATGATGACTTTAAACGAATATTCTTGTTTCATCAATTTGCTTGTCAATGATCTATCTCGTTTAAAAAAAATGTTCATTCGTAGACCATGCTCTTGCGTATCGAATCAACTGTGATACATAAACTCCGTATGCAGGTGATGAAGGTTTATTGCTGCCTGCGTGAGTAAGGGAAGTTGACGAAGTTAAAGTCATCACGTTTATAAAATAGCTTGATTGCTAGATTACCTTTAACGTCTTTTTCAAGTAAAATATCCAAGTTTGAAACAGATGTGTCAGACTCCTTGGTATCTTTTATCTCAAGCTCTTTAGGATATATCGTATCGACGTAGAAATGGAAATTACCATTGTTAATTGACAATACGTCGTCACTACATTTTATATATCTAAATGTCGAGTTGAAGGCCACAACAAGTGTTTTCGTCTTTTTCATATAAGATCTTGCACAAATTCTGCTTCATATGAATACAAAAATAGGTCTGCTGATAACAGAGCGCAATTGGTACCCATGGGAATTCCAATAGGTTTTTTGGACACCAGGTCTTCAAAAAATCTGTTGGAATTCCCATGGGTACCAACCAATATTTACCAGGTGAGAGAATTTACGAGTTCTACTTATACTGAAAAAGCGGCTGTCAATGATATCAAAAAGTTAAGACTTTAATTTATCGTGGGGAATGGCTGTGTATAAAGTTGAAAAGCCGGAAGTTTTAAGCTGTTAATTTTGGTAAAATCTTGTGATTTCAAATTGTCTAAAAGTTATTTGGAATTTTTGAGTATCCACATCTGATTCACACCACTTCCTATATATATATTGTACAGTACTCTTGAAGTGTTTCCTTCATTTATGTCAATATCTTAGTGAGATGTAACGAAAGAGTCATGATTGAACACTTACTGGAACCCGCAATGTATCTTTGTAAGGATTCTTCTGAAATTTCGGAATTCAGTATATATAAAGAGTAGTTCAAATTCATTTTGGCTTTGTGTAATATAAAAAAAATATTCAAAACTGACTTATGATTTTGAAGAATTTGTTCCTCAGAAAAGGAAGTATGAGTATACTAGTAAGTAGGATTACCACATGTAGAATTAAATTTCTTCTTAAATACAATTTGTATAATGAGCATTACAAACGGAGACAATGTTGTTACACGCTTTGTCGGTGGTGACCAGTACGTACTGATCATGTTATCTATCTAATTCTTATTTCACTTCTGGATTATTTAACACAGAAGGATAGATGGTTTTCATATTGCCCCTCAATCTTTTAATACGCGACTCAATCATGGCTATGATACATTTAGTCCATTCTGACAAAATGTCTTCTTTTTCATATCTGGTCCATTGTCTGGCATAATTTTTAACAGAAACCATAATATATAATGAAATTCCAACCCCAGATGAAGGAGCAGGGTTTACTCCAGCATGCTAGAGGTTCACGGCGAGATACTTTTGACTTGGCGCAGCGTATATAAGGAGCGTAGGGACGTTAACCGAGGCTCTTACTTGTAGGAGTAGTGCAGGGTTATGCATAATATAAATTATATAAAGTACTAATTTTTTCATGTATATAGAGGAAATACCACATCAAAAACGTTCTTATAATATATTAAAAATTCCTCCAAAACAGGCAAAAATTAACCTCTGTGTCAATAACAGTTCAACCTTCAGAGATATCTATAAATTAAAACAAATACTTCCCTTTTCAACATTTTTTAGCCCACAAACACCTGACCAATGGTTGCTGTTACATCCCCTTTCTTCTGAGATTTTATAGACATCACCTTTGCAAACTAATGAACTCTATTCCATTACTTCGATATAAAGTCCTAGCACATACCGCCAAAAAGTTAATGCTAAAGTAAAAGAGTGGAATTTTGGGGAAAAATTGTCTCAAACTCCAAGGCCAATGTCATAAGGTCAAAGTTGGTTGTACACAAAAAAAGATCTTTTCATAAAAATACAACTGTGAAATAGGAAAGCCATAGTCCAACCCAGTTTAAAGATATGGCAAAGATTTATGCAGACAATTATAATGTGTTGGCAAATCGGACGATTTTTAGTAACCGGTTACTCGATTTATCTTCCGATCGAGTACCCGGTTACTCGGATGATTTTTGGTACAAGTATCAATATCTATTATTTATCTTATTTAATACTTATCGGTAGTAGTAATGCACAAATATACTGTATAGAGACATTATAATTACAATACACACATACGATATCGTCAAAGATTTACGATTTTAAAATAAAGAAAATTAATAGGAAATTCGACACACAAAGACAAATAAATACGTCATCGTCAATCACCAGTTTCCACTTTCTTTTTAAGCCACCGAAATATGTCGCAATCAAGGAGAATAATTTTTTACATACTCCATAATTAATAGTTAATATGTGGTGTGTCCAGTAAATCGCTGGTTTCCGAATAATTTAAGCTCAGATGATTTAACAGATTTTGAATCAGCTGTTCTTTTATTACAACTCCAAGTTTATTATGTCTGCGGCGGCATCTCGTTAAATTATCAAATGCGGTAATTATAACTCAGGCCTTCAAATATGTATACCCCAAGCAATCAAAGCTATCAATTATATAAACTGTGAAAACTAGTCAAAACAATTTGATTCACTACAACCATGCACTAGATCAAGTCTAGTTTAACAGTACCTAAAATTAGGGAAATGTGGAAGTTCGTATACATTTATAAATTATACAACATTCATTTTCTATGCCTTTACTATGTAGAATTTATTTTATCCGAGTAACCGAATAGCAGTTTTACTAACCGATACTCGTAACGTTCGACGGTTAACCGGTTAACCGGGTACTCGTTGCCAACACTAATTATTATTATACTAACAGACAGACGGACAGGTAAAAAAAACTGTATACACCCGAAACGTCGTTTACGGGGGCATAAGTATAACATTAAAGTAACAACTTTTTCATCATCCAACATTTGTTTCTTTTTTTCTATTGGTAAAAAACTCCTAAAATCATTATATGTAAGTACAGTGTACATGTAGAACGGGGAAAACAATACTACATGTACATGTGCAAATTTTTGAAAATACGCGCATTCCTTTTTTGTAGTTAATCATGTTTTATGCCACAATCCCCGTTTTGTTAAGGTTTTGTTGACACTAGCAAACGACAAAAGACATTTTACAGGTTTTAAGCTAACCACATTTTGTTTCCCTCGTATCATGGATCAGAGGCAATTTAATTTTGTACTTATTTTTACAAATTAAATCATCCCTATTTTTTATTAGAAGTTTGAAACTTCATTCATAGAAAACCAAATATATTTATAAGATAGATCTAATTTTCTAAGCTAGTGCCCTTTTTCGAGCCAATTTTAAAGAAGGGATCAAAAACGTTAAACTTTTGAAAAATAAAACTTTATTAATAATGGAAACTTTTTTCTAATATCAGCTAGAAAATAACCTTTTTTTTAAAGATGAAAATAACAACTGTGAAAACTTGCTTTGTAAAATGTAATAAACATTTCTATGAATGCGCGTATCTTTGCTCTAATAGTCTTTAGTTAGAACATTTTAATATTGTTTTCCTTAATGGGGATAAAATAGTTTGTATTATTAATGTAAGGTATTGTATAGCTTTGATTTCGTTATCTAAGCATAAAAGCTTTCACAAGTAACTCTTCAAAGCATAAGGAAGTTTAATATTACCCGTATACATTCGCCTAACAAGAATATTCCTACCAAAACGTATGTTTTTGCATAAAAAAATACAAGGGGTCATTATTCTACGGGGTCATTTTTCTACAATGCACTTGGAGAAAAACGACCCCAAGGCCATAATTTTTACCGAAAAGTGGGTCATTTTTCTACGTAGAATATTGACCAGGGGGTCAATTTTCTACGTAGAAAAATGACTCCCAGTCAATATTCTACGGGGGGTCACTTTTCGTCGTTACACCTATACATAAACATTTCTCTAATTTTCTTTGCCGTTAGACTTAATGATCTAGTGTTTTACTAATACGATCGATTTATTTTGATTGGTTTTCACACTTAATTGATAGCTTTGATTGCAAGCAGGTTATACAAGTTTTGAAGACCCGAGTTATAATCACCTTATCAAATAATTTAACAAGATGCCGCCAAAGACATATATGGCTTGGAAAGATTTTAAAAGAACAGCTGATTCGATACCTGTAAAATGTAATTTATGTGAATTGGAGTTATCGTGTACGGTTGTGACTCAAATTTCTAAATAATTTTTCTCCTTGATCGTGACGTATATCGAGGGTCGAAAAGTAAAACTGATGAACGCCATTGTAAAATAGCGTGAAATATTGAATATTTTTCTTCTTCTCATTCAATTAATTTTTGAATTATAATTATATTCAAAATTCAAAATATTAAGTGTTTGTGTATCTTTTACTTATAGATAAAGTTCATTCACAATATATTTGTGTTTTATTACTACCGATGAGTAAAGGATGCGATATAAATGATATATATGAATATGAATAAATCATCCGAGTAACCGGTTACTCGATCGGTAGATTGAGCGAGTAACCGGTTACTAAAAATCGTCCGATTTGCCAACACTAATTATTTGCAATGAAAACAATGTTTGAATCATTGGAACTAAGTCTTGCATTCAGTGGCATTGCTGGCTTAATTAAACAATAATTAATCGGCAATAGTCTTATTGATAAAATGTAGCAGTAATGATCACCCAAAATTTTGAAGAAATGTAGCGGTAATGAGTTGAAATTTTTATTCGCCCGAATTTTTTCGGGGCGCAAATTGTTTTTGTCCCGTCTGTCTGTTTGTCTGTCTTTTGTCAACTTTAACCTTTGCCATAACTTTTGAACTGTAAGAGGTGGGGACTTCATATTTGGTATGCGTACTCCACTAATTAAACTTTCAACTGACACCAAGGTCAATGACCTTGTGACATTGACTGTGACCTTTATGCTAAAAATAGCTTTTTCAAACTTTCGCCATAACTTTTGAACCGTGAGAGATAGAGACTTCATATTTGGTATGCATACTCCACTAATTAAGCACTTTCAACTGATACCAAGGACAACGTGTGACCTTGACTGAGACCCTTTGCTAAAATTGCTTCTAAGAACTTTGTTGCAGCCGGGTGCATAGTGTTTCACAAACACATCTTGTTGGCAATGTAGCTGTAATGTTCATCTCCCATTCATATTTAGATATCACATTATAATTTTAGTGGAACAAAGCCATTGTTAAACCAGAGCTTGAAGCACAAAGTTCAGAACAGCAAGCTTCAGAAAACTCCGACAATAAAGGAGCAGTTATTGAAGACAGCTCATAAACATGGTATCTCCCCAGAAAGTCTGATTCCAAGGAAGGAGAAGACATTACCTTTCAGCCTCCAGAAGCTTAAAGAGACGTTCTCATCGTGTCCACCAGCAAGGTTATTGCATACAATATTTTGTAATTCTTTAGATATAAACAAATAATCTAAGTACATGTAGTTCAGCGTTTGTCATTTTGATAACACCCTAACTCAGGTTCCACTCTTTTACCAACAAAGGCAGTTTATTAATTTTCATTTGGCTTCATTACTGCATGGTTAATATCCCGATACCAATTTGTCATTTTGTAAATGTCACAACACGAGAAATGCCAAAATATTTTTTTTAAAAAACAGTTTCTTTCTGCACATTTGTTATAAATTTAAATTCATCAAAAGAGTTGTGATTTTTCTCTTTTGAAATTGATAATTTCTACACATGTACATGTATGCATGATCATTTTAAAAAATCAGAAGGTCTTTTTGGCAAATATAAATCCATCAATAAAACTGAAAACAGGAACAGAGTTGTTTACTTTCATCAATTTTTTATTCAGTCAAATGGCAGATACACAATGCTGGGAACTGATTGGTCCTCTGAAGTCATGTGGTATTTGGACATGTTACCATGACTACAAAATCCACATCTTAAATCCACATCGTGTGCATGAGACAGTTTTATACCACCGACTAACGAGGGACCATGTTCTACCTACAGAACCACTGGAACGACCAATCAAAATCACTCCAGAGTAAGTAAATCGTAGTGAAGATTGAGATGTTAATGGGCTACTGCAGTCAAGGAAAAATGCAGAATTTCAAGAATATTGTGAATTATAAATTAATTTTAAGCTCACCTTGATGGGATTTGTGTTTGCAATTAATGCTCCAAGATTGGATAACTCTTCTTAATTGTTCTTTTAAAAGGAGATAACTCTGGTTACAATGATGTCCAAAAACACATTTATGTTAATAAATGCTATTTCATATAAATGTCCATCTTTGTTATGTTTTTTATAACTTCCAGATTGCTAGGGAGTCTCTGGGAGACCTTTAGGGAGCTAGCTGTTCAGTACAGAACGTCAGAGATGTATCCAGTTCTCAGGGATAATAGATTCACAAGTAATGGAATCCACATCAAACTCTTCTTTGGTATGTCCACAATTATCTATAAATTATGATATATGTGAGTCTGGTCAAACATTAATATTAAAAGCCTGGTTAAGAAATTTCTTTGAACATTTTCTTAAAGTTGTTATTTTTTTCCCATACACATGTTAGTTCAGAAGAAAGCCATATGTTTTCACTCATTTTTAGCTCTACTGGTCAGAGACCAGAAGAGCTTATGCGATAGTAATGCGTCCGTCGGTCTGTCCGTCTGTCTGTCCGTCTGTCTGTAAACAATTTTTCATAATGCTACTCCTCCTACAGTTTTGGTCTAATTTCAATATAACTTGGCACACGAGTAGACTACACTAAGATACATAATTCTGTGTATCGGTTTTTGATTTTGATGAACGGTGTTGCCGTGGTTACTAAAAATAGAAATTTCTGTGAAATTCTACATTAATTCTTTGAAAATCTTTTCCTTTGCTCCTGGCTATTATGCTAATGATCCAAGTATATATATTTATGATGAAGAAAGGTGCATCTAGCAAAATGGTTAATTTCATGCCCCCTGGGTCAGGGGAGGGGGGTGTTACATTGTCTGAAAATAAATTAATGCTTTGAAATCTGCTCTTTGGTATTAATCAACCATTTATGATGAAATAAAATAAGTTGTTACATGATACTCAGGTGACCTATAAGGCCCATGGGCCTCTTGTTTAAACTTCCAGATTGTTAGGGAGTCTCTGGGAGACCTTTAGGGAGCTAGCTGTTCAGTACAGAACATCAGAGATGTACCCAGTTCTCAGGGATATCAGGTTCACAAGCAATGGAATCCACATCAAACTCTTCTTTGGTATGAGCAAAATTATCTATAAATTATGATTTATGTAAGTCTGGTCAAACATTAATATTAAAAGCTTGGTTAAGAAATTTATTTAAACATTTCCTTAAAGTTGTTTTTTTTTTTCCATATATATGTTAGTTCAGAAGAAAGCTATATGTTTTCACTCATTTTTTTTCTCTGCAAAATTATGAATGGATTTCAGTGAAATCATAGTTAATGGTGAGTCCTGACTCCTGAACAAAGAATCCATTGATTTGATATTTAGCTTTGTTGATTTTGCAGATGCCAGTGATGATGTACAGGCTGAGTTATCTTCCTTGTCTCCATGTATTCCTACGTATGGGATAGATGACCTTAAAGAAATTCTGGAACTGATACACAACACAGGGGCAGATTCCATCCTGAGGTCACGACCCCTCAAGGTCATCAATTATCTCAAGGTATTCATGGTTTTTATGCTATGTTAAAGAACAATATCACAAGATATTAGTAAATCACCCCCATCCCACCTACGAAAAAAATATAGGTTCCACTTGAGAATAAAGGTAACTTTTATGAAATATGAGTATTCCATAATTAATCATTCAAAAAGAAATACCTAATGAATTCTCAAGCAAATGAGAACATTCCAAATTTAAGGAAAATGCCTCTTTAGTTGTTAGTTATTAGAACTCAGTTTACTTTTTTTTGCAGTCAGAAGCAGTGAGGATGGCCAGACAGTTGCCACGACAACAAGACTATGATGACATGCAGGACCTCTTGAGTCAAGTTCAAGAGCTATTACCAAAGGGCTGCTACTCTTGTCTTCATGAAAGACCCTTTTTATATGCAGTTTATGACATGAGTTCTCTGCCTTTAACACAGTACTCGCAGTCATAGCGGGAAAAATATAGAAAAAAAAAATTTATAATTACATGTACATGGTTTTTAATGGAAGAAAAAAACTCAATAAACTTTTCACTTATTGGCAATCTAGCTTCATTATTTTTGGAAACAAACCTGATATTCATGGATTGAAAGTTAAGGTAATCATACCCATTAAATAATGTATGTATGTGTGAGATAGAGGGTCATCTCAAGAGCATTCAAGCCAAGCTTTTGATGATCTCTCTCTCTCTCTCTCTCTCTCTCTCTGTGATATTTGTTGAGGTGTACATTTATCACTACATCTAAAGATAAATTTTTAAAACGAGGCAGGCTATTGACTAACAAGTTGACGAAACAAGAATATAAAACGTCTTGCTTGAAGTCATCATTTTGCAAGTACTATTGTTGATAAATTGACCTTGTCAGCAAATACAATCTATCAGTAGGTGAAATGCTGACTGACATTTTTCACATACTTATTGCATTTTATGCCATTATAAATACACTATTAAAAATTCTACAGATTTTCCTCTTTACCCAAATAAGCAAAAGGCACATGGCATGTTGGACTGGTTGATGGGATGCTTACTCCTTCATGACACCTGATCCTGCCTCTGATGATATTTAGAGGTCTGTATTTGCCTGGCTTGCTTGTATGCTTGAATACTGTTCGTTATCTTCATATTTTGTGCTAAATTATGATTACAAGTCTATTGTACCATCTATATAATTTGACTAGTCTATTGTACCATCTATATAATTTGACTAGTCTATTGTACCATCTATATAATTTGACTAGTCTATTGTACCATTTATATAATTTGACTAGTCTATTGTACCATTTATATAATTTGATTAGAAGTTTAAAAAATTAACACTTTTCCTTATAATCCTATCCCCTGCACATAGTACAAGTAAATGTACCTGTGTAAGGGTATATGATGATCCATACGTAAAATAAAAGGTGCAAAGTGACACCAAGAAAGAAAGATCATGTGAAAGTCTCAAAGGAAAAGTTGCAGATAAGATATGGATACCCATTATTATAGAAAGAATGGCAATGCCAATGTTTTCCTTTATGTGAAACCCTAAATAATATTTCTATGATCAAAACATAAAATAAGAGTTGCACAGTGTCACTATGTAAAGAAAATCAGATCCGTATTCTTTCTACCATTAATCATTTATTGTACTTATAAGCGCTACAAAGCAAATTCAGCATTTTGTTTATTGAGGTAAAATTATAATTCTGCAAAAAAAAAAAATTGCAACCTTATCCAAATTCATTAATATTGCTGAATACAATGAATAAGTAGCAATATATCCTGTAGTTATTATCTGCAAATTGGGTTTACGTTTCCTAGTTGATTACAGTGTATGAACATACTCAACATGCAAACAATTTCTAGACCAAGGCAAGTTATAGACAAACAAGTTGATGAAACAGGGATATCAACAGTCTCTTTAAAGTACATGTAATCATAATAATCTTACATAAGGTTGAATGCTGACTGACATTTTTCAAACTTATTGTTATGTGTTTATGAACACACTGCATTGTCCACAGATTTCATGTTTGCCCTCTCATGGCAAGGAGCACATGGCAAATGTTACAGGGAACATTTACTCCCCAGAAGCACCTATTCCAAACTCTGATTTTTAAGAGATTTGTGTTTGCTCTCGTGTCAACTTGTATTGTTTCTTAAAGGTGCTTGTACACAGATTTGAAGTTATTATTTTCTCTATATTTCGAAATTATATATTTCAATAGCATTTCACACAAAAATTAATTAAAAATCTTTTAAGGTTGAATATTCTTTGTAATCTCTAAATTTTGTTATATTGTATAAATTTTTAGTTTTTAGCTCTACTGGTCAGAGACCAGAAGAGCTTATGCGATAGTAATGCATCCGGCGTCCGTCCGTCCGTCTGTCTGGCTGTCTGTCTGTCCGTCTGTCTGTAAACAATTTTTCTAAACGCAACTCCTCCTACAATTTTAGTCTGATTTCAATATTACTTGGCACACAAGTAAACCACAATCAGATACATAAAATAGTGCATCGGTTTTTTATTTCAATGAACGGTGTTGCCATGGTTACTAAAAATATAATTTTCTGTGAAATTCCTTTAAAATGCTACTCCTTCTACAGTTTTAGTCTAATTTCAATATTATTTGGCACACAAGTAGACCACACTCAGATACATAAAATAGTGCATCGGTTTTTGATTTCGATGAATGGTGTTGCCATGGTCATTAAAAATAGAATTTTCTGTGAAATTCCTTTAAAATGCTACTCCTTCTACAGTTTTAGATCTGATTTCAGTATTACTTGGCACACAAGTAGACTACACTAAGATTCATAAAATTGTGAATCGGTTTTTGATTTCAATGAACGGTGTTGCCATGGTTACTAAAAATAGATTTTTCTGAGAAATTACTTTAAAACGCTACTCCTTCTACAGTTTAGTCTGAATTCAATATTATTTGGCACACAAGTAGACTCTAAGATACATAAAACAGTGCATCAGTTTTTGATTTCAATGAAATGTTGCCATGGTTACTAAAAATAAAATTTTCTAAGAAATACCTTTAAAATGCTACTCCTTCTACAGTTTTAGTCTGATTTCAATATTACTTGGCACATAAGACAAGTAGACTACACTTACTTACATAAAATAGTGCATTGGATTATGATAATTACAAACCAGTAGAGTTACAGTCTCGACAGAGACTTCTGGTTAATTGATACTTTAGATGGAAATTCAATTCATGATTACTCGCAGTAACTCCTCTCATATTTTTCACGTCTGATAAAGTAATTGGAGAATGGTATTATCTAAGTTGAAGAAATAACTGGTATTAGACTTATGATGGAAGGAAATTTTGATTAGAACTGGTTCATTGCAATTTAATTGCAGTCACTGCTAGAAGAGCTCGAAGTATCTGCACCAATAATTCGTTTTCCGGTCTTGTATAGATAATTACAGAATTTATTTTGGTCTTTCTCACTCTTGCGCATCATATCCTTGCTTGATTTTTTCACTGTCTTCTTTTTAGATTTTTTCTTTCTCTTCTGGCTTGTATGGCTTTCCTCTGCATTTGTCCTTGACCAAAAGAAACCAGATTCTCCACCGTTGTTTTCATCTTCCTTTTTTTCGTCATCTTCAGAAGTGTCTGACAACCTGTTCTCGGGCTGACAGAATCTGGAAGTGCCAGGATCGGTTTCCGGTTCTTTAGATCCTTTTCGAAGGAAGTTTCGCCTCATGTCGAGATCAATAGCTTCCTCCACGTACCTTCTGCATTTAGAGGAAAAAATGAAGTGTTCAATACTAGTACATTAAACAAGATGTCAAAGAAGATCACATGCAAATTTTTGTTGTCGCATATATTTTTGAGATAAGATATAAAAAAAATTCACATTTATACTGTAGTTTATTCTGGAGAGAACAAATTATTTAAGTTGTTTGCGTAGGAAATGGTTGGGGATTTAAGTACACGTACGTAGTATCAAACCACAGGGACTTCCCTTTTGGTGGGGTTTCGGGACACTTGATTTTCATCCACCTTTCAGAATCTTACGACTCACTGATAGCCATCTCTTGCATGCTGTATTCGCTCACTCTGTACGTCGGATGAGGAATACATAACCCATAATTTTAGCTGATGTGTTTCCATTGCTACCGTATTTATTTACTATCCCCATCTCCAGATATCCCAAAATAACTTTCAGCTTTACCTGATATCCGGGTCTTTTTCCTGTTCTACATTTTTCTTCATCTTATTCAGTTTCCACTGAATCCGGTTCTGCAGTGTTGCGTCACTCTCAGTATCGTATACTGTAGCTGCCTCACTTCCGGATCAAACAGTTCCAGATTGGCTCTAACGTCCACGAGAATCTTCTCAAAATCAGAAGCGTTGATTAAATGGCTGCGGAGAATGAACAACGCCTCTTGTTTACAAAATCGTGTCAATTTCCTCTTCCCTGGAATAAAACATGCCATCTTCGTAGACAAATTTTCTACTCACCAATCTATTTTAATTTTTTTTGAAAAATATTATTCCCTTTATAACAATGAGAAGACCTACCTTTTCTTTCCATCATTTTACATCGGATAAAACGTAAAATATAGATAAACAAAAAGAATTTTTTAGGTGCACAGATGAGCAGGTAATCTATGTCATTTGTATGGCACGCCAAATTCACAAAAATGAGATAAACCTAGTTTCACAATTGATAAACTAGGTTTATCGACTGTAAACTATAGTTTACAAATCGTAAACTATAGTTAACAATTCGTTAACTATAGTTTTCATCTGTAAAACTATATTTAACGGTTCTTAACTACAGTTTACGAATGCTAATCTAAGTTTATCTCTCTGAATTAAGCGTTAACAATAGATTAACAATAGATTAAACATAAATTGACGTTTGTAAACTAAAGTTTACTATCGTAAACTATAGTTTAGAGTTGTAAATCATAGTTTCACAAATCGTGGAACTATATTTATCAGATCGTTAATTATAGTTTACAAATCGTGAAACTGTATTTATCAGATAATCTATGTTTTGCAATCATAAATGATTGTTTTCGGTGTGAAGTATAGTTAACGGTTGTGAAACATAGATTATCGCGTTAACTATGGCTTAGATGTAAAATATAGATTAACGTTGTTAACTATAGTTTACAGTCCGTAAACTATAGTTTACAACCGATAAACCTAGTTTATCGACTGTGAAACTATGTTTAGCTCATTTTTTCAAGCAACACGCCAACACACAACTCGCCGTCGCGAGTTGTGTGTTAGCGCAATGGCGTGTCGTGCGAACTCATGTTAGCGTGACAGCGTGTTGTGTGTTAGCGCGTCAGCGTGTTGTGCGAACTCGTGTTAGCGTAGCTGCAATAATGTAGCCCTCTCCGTTTTTTTTATCTGATATTTTCTGGAGAGGGCTACAATTCCACAACATCTCCGTACTGGTGCAAAAATATTTTTTTTAAATACGGGCGACCGTAGGCAGAATAAATTGTTTGTACAATCAACTTACTTCTACTAAGACGAAAGTTTTATTCACTGTCGACATCATAGCTTATTAAACGCGAAAACCATGTAAAATACTCCAGCAGCCATGAGAGTTCACGCGTGACTACTGAGACTTGCGCTTGAAATTTAGAATAACTCAATAAAGCAAATATCGATGTTTATAAATAACTGTGATGAATAGTAACACTAAACATCGATAAATTAAATCATTCCATGTGTCATTCTTTTCGTAAACAGCGATATTTAAGCTTAAATTAAGGTAATTCCAAAGAAATCCGCTCCTTATAGATCCTTAATCTCATTTGCTGTACCAAAATAAAATCTGTAAAGGTCGGTAAACATGGCGGATAAATTTAAGTTGTGATATTAACATACACGAAAAATACGGATATATGGATTGTTCTGTATATATTTGGATCGATTTATGTCTAGGATAACTACATTTTGGAAGTCCATAAAAATAAAAAAGCCGTTTACTGACAACTTGAGCCGAAATCCTTGCGGGAGTGAATCGCTCCTGCTTTGCACCATGTTACGGAGATCCTAAGGAGTTGTAGCCCTC
>PRKT01000080.1:381640-462772 GCA_003671525.1 Saccostrea glomerata
CTCTCTCTCTCTCTCTCTCTCTCTCTCTCTCTCTCTCTCTGCAAACAAAATAAATTAGGAAAAATTGGGGAAAAAGTCACAGTTTTTATTCATACTATAGAAATAGAAAGTATATTTTCAAATTAATATCACCGTTAAGTTAGATAAATACTCGTAGTATCAAACTTTTTGACGGAAAGCAAACTTGCTTATCTATACCAGGGTGTTTATTTTGGGTAATCTAACTTTGGCGGCATTTGGTTCATTGTAAATATGAAAGCTAGCGTAATGACGCAGAGCTAATCAAATATAATGGTACGTGGGCACTAATGTCACTGAAATAAATACCCTCGGTCATGGTAAGCAGAAAAAATTTTTGCAATTTTTTAGCTATGTTTATTTAATTAGTTATTGTTTATTTATTTAGTTAGTATCTAATAAGACAGTTATTTCTTTTATGTATATATTGAACAAAATTCAGTACACATTTCAATCATTCACTTTCCAATTGATTACACCCGAGTTTTTTTATTTGTTTTAAATGGAATAACTCTTTGTAATGTATGGGTTATTGCCAGTAAACTATAAGTGAAGACTTCTAAGAAGGAATAAAAAATATCTATTTAATGTAACATTAAAGCTTTCTTCACGCTAGACCTATGAAAATAATTATTGGGAAAGTATACATAAAACCACGCTATGCAGATGAGCAAATGCTTTTTTAGAACATTCCGATTTCCCTCTATGATATTCTTTTTCTTACAGTCACTAGGAACTGAATATTCAGACGATTTTGAATTTTATGACGACAGCAGTGGACAGCAAACAGCGACACCTAGCGGCACTATTTCACATCTGAGTCAGCAGCCCGGTTCTCAGTACTGGGATTCTAATTTCCCGAGTCTGCTCAGCAGCCTGGGGGTGGAAGCCAAACTTCCGAAAGTTAGAAGAATCCGGCCGCCATTGAAGAGACAGGTTTATATTTATATTTATAATCTACGGTATTTAAAAAAATTAAAATATATCCAGCGAAAGTCATTTCGCTCTCAAAAAGTATATATTGGATTTCCAGACGTAGAGTGATCATCAAGTTCAAATACAGATACTTATTATAATGAGCCTTACAAGCAAAGAAGATACATGTATATATTATTAGAAGTAATGTCTTAATGTCTAGAACCATATAATATTGTTCAAATAGTCTCTCTCACTCTTTAATAACATATTTCCAGGGCTTAAAATCTACATGTAGAACAAGTAGGTCCAGTAAGAGAATCCAGTCCCAACATATACAGAATAGATTTTTCTCAATGGTCAAAATTCCAAAATTAGGAATAGACTTATTTTTTCCAAAGAATCATATTTTTTGACACAATGAAAGATTTTGAATGTAAAGATATGTATAAAAGAGATACAAGCATACATTCTGACTTTTATGATATTGTTAAATTAATGAATGTTTTAGGGCAAAGTACCAAAACTAAATGCATTCAATAATGTAACAACATTACAGTTTTAACTAAGGGTATAATGTAAATTGCTTACACATCTCAGTCACTCGACCCTATCGCTTGTGTTTCCTGCGCCATTAAAACATTGAAAAAATATGAAATCGTTTATCTTTTCTTTACCCTTTTTCAATATAATAGATTTCGGGTTCCTCCTCACAAAAGACACCCAGAGAGTCATCAAAAGGCAGAACGAAGGACCCATCACCTGAGGAACCATGGAGAAGAAACGAGGTACCTGTTTAAAATAATGTCCAGAAAATGTCCATCTGGTAATTTTAAGATTAATAAATAAAAGCATAGGCATCAGCATTCATATAGGACCTCCCATGATTTTTTTGGTTGGCACATTGGATATGATTTAATTGATAATTAACGAGTTGTGTGTTTCTAGCCTTGGCGAGGGCGATATAACGATTGATTTGTTTTTTTTTTTAATGTTGATTACCCTTCATTTCTTTTTGCAAAGTAAAATTTAGTAGGCCTATTCGGCTTCCCTGTAAATACAATGATGTTTATTTTTTTCCTTGTTTTTTTAGGCCAGATGGTTGAAAGTAGAAAATATTGTAAGGGAAAAGATGGAACAATTTGACCATTATCATACACAACTAGTGTCACACAATGAGGCCACACGTGCAGAAAACGAGAGAAACTCCCATCAATTGTACAACAAACTCTGGTTGGAGGAAGAAAAGGTAGGATTACAGACAAACTGTATTAAGGAAAGAGTTTCAATATCTGGATTTATTGGAAAACAAAATATTTTGTACTCTTTCATTTCAAGAAAAAAAATTTAAAAGCCCAAGGCCATCTTTAAAAAAAATGTTTGGTTTCCCTCTCCCGACCGACTGGATAAAAATGGCCCGACTTTTTAGGTCCCAAAATGGCCCAAAATTTTGAAATATGTGGCCCCAAGGTCAGTGGTTCTTGGGGGAAATGCATTTTCTCTTTGTTACTCTGATCTACCTCTGGGTATTAAGTCACCAGAGTAAGCATGCTAAGTGTGTAGTTATGATAGGCAATAGTACCTCTTTCAAAATTGTGAATTTTATGGCCTTTGGTTTAAAACATGAACCAAATTCAATTGTTGGAAATTTGTTACATGATGTTTAGGTGACCTATAAGGCCCGTGGGCCTCTTGTTAAATTAAAACTTACTTTCAAACCAATTACAAAAATGAGTTTGTGTTTTATTTTAATCAGAGAAGAAAAGCGGTTGTTAAGGGCTCTACGTACGACAGAATTTGGAGGCACCACGCCCTGATGAGACAGAGGGGTGAGGACGAATGGAGGAGAAAAATGGAGAGCAACAGTCAACTGCAATATGACGTATGTTTATATTATTTAGGAACAAGTTTCCAAATACCGGTATCTTTGTTATTAAGGTTTTTCCCTCTTGAAATATAAGGATAACCAACAGAATCAAGCTATCTAGTCCAAACAAAAATTACAGATAGGGAACAGTCTGAAACATCAGAAGTAGGATCGGGTGCCATGGAGGAGTAAAAATCTCATGTCGTCTTATTATCATTCGAGATTAAAAAAAAAAGAAATAGAACATATGCTGTTGCATACCTCGGAATATCATAAAAATGATAAAAAATACCTACATAATACCTAATAAAAAAGCCTGTCTTCATTATGAAAGGTTTATATTGTACCTGTGTTAATTTACTAAAGACATTGATCTATTTTACTTACTAGTATATTCTTTCCTTTCAGTCTGTCGATGTGTCTTTTGATGAAGAGGCTCTCAAGTGATTGGAGTGAATCAATAATCTTCTGTACACATCAAATTCCCAAGATAAGACAGAGAAAGAAAAAGATGAATCAATTCCTTTTTTATCAAATACATGTAAAATGTCTTTTACATGCCTTTTTATTATCATTTATTATTTGATATATTATAATAATTGTTAAGTCTTTGTATGTACATGCACTTCGCTTTTTATTGCTATATGTATGAGTCGTGAATAAGATAAAGTCCAATTGAGAAGTTCTTTGTTCAAAATGTTGTGAGAAATAAATTATTTATTTGTGAATATTTAGCATTTTATGTTTGTGAATGTTTATCAGTTTATGTTTGTGAATATTTTAATTATAGAATTTTATGTTGTAAATATTTAACATCAGTTTATGTTTGTGAATATTTATCAATTAATATTGCAAGCAAGGAAAGAATCATTATCATTTCTAATAAAATATACTGCAAAAAACTTTTTCTTTTGGTCAAAATATTGTGGTTTGTGGAAAAAATCATGTCGGACATGAATTCGTAGGTCTCTTCGTACCTCGAAAAGAACGAAATTAACCCCTACGAAAATTTGTGATTTCATAGTATCCCTTTTTAATAGCAATAATTTGCTTTCTATTTGTAATACCACATGCTTTGACATTGGATGAAAATAATGCATGGACTATGATTTACCATCAAATGTGGAAAAAAGATTATGTCTTTAAGTTTTGCTTAACTATCTGCTAATCTTAATTAGAAACATTATGGTTACACTTCTAAGTAAAATGAACGACTTAATATCCAGTGTTATTTGCTATAATAGTTTTTTTTTTCATTCCATGCAGATGTGTTCTTGATTATAAGATAATCACCAGTGCTAATTCTTTTAAAAATGATCAATTAGCAAGAAATCTTACTCTAAAGGTTATTATTTCTTTATTATTGACATTAATCTTGCATTCATTAAGCTCCATTAGATATTGTGACTGCCCAGAGTATGGATGAATGCTAATGAGGTTAATCGAGCGTTCGGATGAATTTACAGTTATGGAAACCAAAAAGTAATCATAAAAAATATGTTTAGAGTGTTCTTTCTGCCGTCGGCAGAACTTGTACATTAAAGCCAATTAGATTTGACTTAATGGCGTTTACAAGTCCATTTTTGAAATGTTGATAGGTTTTCTAGTTACATTGTACTTGCAAGATTTTACTAACTTTCTCATCTTTTGAAAGAAAGTGAATATTGATAAAAAAAAATCTTAGCTTTAGCTATGAAGGAACGTCTTTATAACTGTGAGTAGAATTGCACCAGTACTGTATACATAAACATATTATTGTCACCCTTCGGTACAAGGTGTGCAGATCCTCCAGAGGTGCTCATATGTCAAATCAATACCGAACGATGACAGTATTACAATAAAAAACCTAACAAATTGTGAGGTCTTTGCAGATTCGAGCTGATAATGAAAGGGGTAGATCCACCACTGGTAATGTTTAGCAGGTACAAAATTTACAAAGATTATGGTGTTAAATGACCACATGGACATCGAAACAAAGTCGTGGAAGGAGTGTGACTTGATACTCAATACACTTACCCCATGATCAACCTTGAAGCATTTCAAGCTTGCATCGCAACAATTTACAATGTTATAAGTATTTATGCATCCATCCTATGTTTCTAAACAATTTTGACGATAAAGAAAAAAATCAGATGTATTTTTGTCAATTAGTAGGGACAATTGTACTTTCTCACATACTGTCGATGCTCTTATATTATATTTAAAGAGCAAACCTTAACTTTTATGTAAATATAAAGTATTTTATATATCGATTTATTAAAATTTCATAATCATTGGTTTAATGTTAAAACCTTTTCACAGTAAAAGTATTTCAGAAAAATGAGGAATTTTTTTGAACAATGATAAATGTTACTGAATCCATCACCAACTTAAAAGAGTGTCCACTTTTGGTAGTGAAATACTATTTCATGTCATTTATGCTAAATATATCACCGAAGTTACCAATACTTGACATATCCATTGTCATCGTCATCTGAATCTGAACTTGAATCGGAATCACTGTCGAACTCTCGCTCAAATTCAGCTCCTTCTGCACCTTCCAATCCACCTGCAGCGGCACCACCTCCTCCACCACCTGCTGCACCACCACCACCATTTCCTCCTCCTGATACACCCCCTCCTGATACCCCACCGCCACCTGCTGCCCAGCCTCCACCAGCCACCCCTCCTCCTCCAGCCAGTCCCCCTGCTCCCATTCCACCTCCCCCTGATTCTCTTTCTCCTTCTTGCTCAGCTATTTCTTGCAATCTATCAATACTTTTCATGAAGATTTCCCCGACACGTTCACGGTGTTTCGAACCGGGCTGAAGATACTGATAAAACCGAATCAATTGGAAAAGCTTAGCTCTATACGATTCATTAAATATTTTTGTAATCCTGGCGTTGCTTTGAAGATTGATGTAACCTTTAAGAATGGTATCCAAGGTCTGCTGGTGGTTTTTAGAACTGCGCAACAGTTTAATAATATCTGCGGAGGTTAATTGCATTTGAGCCATTCTTAAAATATCACCCATGCCGGTTTTTGAAATTTGCCGATTTCCTGATACAGTTCCATGTCCAACTTGCATACCACCCGCTACCTGTCCCCCTCCAATGGCTCCCTTAATATTTGTTTTCTTTACAGTGGTTCCTCCCAGACCAGTTCTTCCTGAATGTCGAAGACGGTTGTCTCTAGCAAAGATAGGGAATTTAAGATTTTTTGCTCGTGGTTGAAATCTTGATTTATCTAAACCTCGAACATGTCTCAAAAAGTCTCTTGCAAAAACTTGACGATGTAGAGATCTTTCGGGTATTCCAGGAACTCTCACCAAATTTCTAGATGAAAACTCGTTTTTCTTTATTGGTCGTGTTGTTTGCCGGTCTGGAATGGTTATTTTAATGATTTTCGGTCGAGGTTGCAAAGGTTGTGGAGGTACTGGATTCGGCTGTGGTACTTTTCGAGGATTGAATTGAGGAACAGCCATTACAGCCATTGGTAAACTGTGCAGACTAGGTAAAATAATCGGTTGACTTGAAGGAGAAATATTTCCCTTGAAAGGAGGGTATGGGACTGGAATATTGGGTGGAACTTGGATGGCATTTTTAGGGATAGGTAAAGGTTTCTGAGGTGCTGTGTGCGGTTTATGTCCGATAGGGGGACTTATTGGCGGCACAGACATCACAGCTAATGGTAAATCATGAAAATTAGTTGCCCCCAAAATTTTAGGCGAATGTGGCAATTGTGCTGGATGTAAAGACTGACTTTGAAAGTTAGATATTCTGGATTTTGATGTTAAGAATTGCTTAGGTTGGATGTTATTAGAAATAAAACCTGGTTGAAACTCGTGGATGGTGACTGATCCCTGAGTTTTAGAAGGTATTGGAAAAACAGTTTTCTCTAATTTAGGCAAAGATGGAAGAATTGGTGGTTCTTGAGGTAGATGGATAGGGATTCCTTTGACAGGTTGTTGTAATGGTTTCCCGAAAGGAATCTGAAGATCAGGACTGGTATTAATTTTCAGTCTCTTGTCTGTCAGAGGAATCATGGGATATGACATCCAGCTGTTAGAGGCATCTATTCCGTGATCAAAACGAGGGTTGGATATCCATACATTTTTTCCTATTGCTGGTATACTGTCAAGAAGGCCTGCTTCAAGATGAACATCTTTGCCTGGGATTGGCTCAATGGGAGAATGGACAAAGGAAACGTGCATGTCTGGCAGAGTAGGTATAATGTCTGGTAGAGTATGTATCATATTCTTGCTAGATTTTAACTGTGGTGCTGACGTCAAGACATTCTGGTCGTTGAGAAGTTGTATCTCGCGTTGAGATGCCGGGATTTTGGACAGAGGACTAAGGTCACCCTGTACGGCACATTTACCTGTGTACTGACAATCCCACGGCGTAGGGTCCTTGTACTTTGAGCCTGTCTGACCAGAAATTACATGGCTTCCTACAACCTATTTAAAAGAGATCAATCAGTTGTAAGTAAGAATGTGAAATTATACTAAACGAAATATGGAAATAACGAAAAGGTTTTAACTCAAAGTCCATTTAAAGCAATACAAATCGAGAGCAGAGCAAACACGGACCTCTAAGTAGGGGGGATTAGGTGACATGGAGGAGTCAGAATAAATATATTAAAGGTAATTCTTAAACCAAAATTTGCTACCCATAGAGCATGATAATGATATTTTTTTTCTATTTCTAACATGACTTTATTACCTATTATGGTTACATGTAGAACATATTCATTCATGGAAAAAATATGTATATATATTCTCAAAACATATAAAATAGATACAGTAACTACATGTATAAAAGTAGTTCAGAATGCTTCAAAAATAAAGAAAAAATGGTATAAAATACTTAGTTTTCAAAAAGCATCATTTTTTTTATTTTTATTATTTTGTAAATCTTGTTAAAATGTCAAAAAATCAGTGTCCGTATTTGACATCTACATGCGAAATTTTATGTTATGTATTAATAATGTTTGATGGCTTTCTATCAATAGATGTTTCCTTTTGTAGTTCTCTACTACCAATAACCTTTATCATGTCCTGTGTGTTCGGTTAATATTCGTCAATTCTCTAGTATGACAAATGATGTACACAACGTTGTCCGTTGAGAGGAAATTAATAAGACAATCAGAAATGAGATTCCTGGTTTTGATGTAGTGTCGGAGAATAAATGTACAAGCATGTCAAGCGGTTAATGATTTTTGGAGACGTAGAAACACACTTAAAGATTTTTGAGGAATTCTGTTTATTTCGATATTTTTAGCCTTGTGTAACGAAGAATTCCACAATACTAGTAGATAAAAGCAATGTGAAAACGTTGTTACTTTGTCCGTATAGACAATTTGAAGAACTATTAAGGATTTTTACTTGAAGTATTTGCACCTGATCTCTCTACTGATCTTTTGGAGGTCCGTGTTTGCTCTGCTCCTATTTTGTACTTTTTATGGACTTTTAATCTTAAATCTCCGTACGCTTCATCAAATTAAAACTTTCTTTCCCCGCAATGCCTTGTCAAATAAGAAATGTGTCTTTGCTCGTGCACCGCACCTTTTTTTCTTCAGTATTAACCCTACATGTTGGTACAATATTTCTTTGAATCAAACTGACATATTGTTATACCCCCCGCTTGAAAAGCGGGAGGGTATATAGTAATCGTGAATTCCGTCCGTCTGTACGTCTGTCCGTCTGTCCGTCCGTCTGTTACGCTTTGGGGTACCCATCTCTTATCCGCAACTCCTCTCATACCACTGAATGAAATTTGATGAAACTTTCACAGAATCTTTATTACATATTGCCATTGTGCACTTCCTATTTTACTTTTTGATCCGACACATATTTTGGGTTTCCCGGCCACAGGAAAACATGGACTTTTTCACCAGTTATAACCATATGGGAGGCGGGGGGTATCATTTAGTGAGCTCATCGCTCACAGTACCTCTAGTTTAAGATTGACTTAATCACTCTCTAAACGAAGATAGATACATAAATATTTTTACTATTTTACTACAACGGTTTTATTTGTTGAATCGAAATCATTCACTTCAAATATGAATTAATCAACATTAATTTAAAATTAATGTTGTTTATTTTTTTAATCAGAAAAGCTTGATTATTATATCTATGATACATATTGATGACCAAATTCTCACTCTATTTATGGAAGTTGCGCTTCCTTAATACAAAGGAATAAACAAATATCACATGTACCAATAAATGTCAGTTTTTTAATCTTTATATTTTGTTAGCATCAGTATATTTAAATATTCTTCATATCTGTATGGTAATATTTTAAAAATTTACATTTAGAAACAATCAGAGATATACTTACTAAAATAAGAAACAATCTCCCTAGACTATTGAGAGACCTCATGGCCTTTGCGCCACGTGCGTCCAAAATAACAGATGCAATATCAATAATTTATAAAAGATCAAATTCTGTTACTTTTTTACAACATCTTGTTTAACATCAAGTTTAATAACCACATGCTTGTCACAGCGTTAACGGTTCAATGACTTAACATGCAATGATTTTTTTGAAAAGTTTGTTTAAATAAAATATTTTCTTGAAGATCTGTACTTGTTTGAGAGAGGAAAAGAGTTATTAATTTCATCAGGTAATTGAAAAGAAATTTGCTTGCTTTTCGCTTGTAGGTGAGACATAACACACTTTTAATTATCAGTTCATTTCTTTCTTAAGCAATATTTAGATATTTAGTGAAAAATATATCCGCTCTTAAAAAATTCAGATGTTATAATATTAAAGAAGTTTAAATTAATAAGTTACTGGTAATTATTGTTTAAAAATTGTTTCTCTCACTTAGAGACGAGACAGTTTCGACTTATTTATTGGATTTATATTGTAACAAAATGTCCATAACTTAAAATCCTTGACTGGAATCAGCTTAATATTAAGGATTTTTTTTAATTTGTTGCTTCACTTTGAATCTGAGTCTTGCATATAAAAGGTCAAGGGCATGGGTTGGAATAAAGATAAACAGTTTTGTCAACAATCTGATCGTGAGAAAAAATTCAAAACATTATGATTCTTTAAAGAAGCAGAGTTCGAATATCTTTCCATTTTTTTGAAATAAGAGAAAAAAAACTCCATCAATTCATTTACCCAAAAAGAAAGCTTTAAAATAATCTTTCTAATCGATTGTAAATAAAGTGACCCACTTCATTTTCTCAATAAATGTTCCTCTAATTGAATAATTGTCCACTGTCAGTTAGATACTTCTATTTAGTGTCATGTTTCCTTTATCTAATTAAATTATCGTTTTCTCTTATTCATTGCTTAGCGAAATCCTTTGAAAGTTTTCGAACGAAAGTAAATGATTTCTGATGTTTTAAAAGATTTGGAATTTTTAAAAATATAATTGAAAGCGTATAATTTTTATATTAAATACGATGCAGACCAACATCTTGGTATATGTTTTTTTTAATCTTATTTCAAACGAATTTGCTTGTATGCTTTAACCATTGATATTGAAGCAGCTTCCAGAAAGAGGAATTATATAGCACATGCTTTTTACGTTCTTAAAATTGTCCATGTTTTGAATAATCTGGAACTTATACTTGTACACCATCCATTGATGTAATTCCTGAGATGAGACTTTAGTATTATTAATATTTCTGAATGCGATATATTCATTTCAGTTAGAAAAGATGCTATATTTTATATCGAAATATATTGACGTACATTTCCAAATATTCTTTCTTAATATTCTTTGCAAATCAGAATAGAAAGATTCATGTTCTCATAAACTATATGTACCATAGGTGGAGTAAAACTACTTCCATTGTGATGTGATTGAAGTCTTAAAATAGTGCAATATTTTTTTCAAAAGTATGTGGCAAGTAATCAGAAAAATACTGTTAGTAAATGTAAGATATGAATTTAATTTTTTTTTTTAGAATTCATGAGGTACATGAACTACATCCCTTCACGCCTGCATGCTTTTCATGAAGCACTAACGCCTAATGTCCTCATGAATTTATCACATATTAAATTCATCTCTGAAATTTCCTCGCTGTTCTGGCATTGATTAAGTTGCATGTGGTCAGTAAGTGAGAAGTAGGAAACATTAAAGTGCATTTGACCAGAAATTGTAATACCTGTCACATAACTTAACTTAACATTGATTGACTGATACCATTTTGAGAAAAGATTGAAATCACTTCATATACAACAGGCAAGAAAAAAAAAAAGAAGAAGAAGAAGAAAATGTAGGAAAATTAAATAATTTTCAGCAGCCAATTTTCTTAAATTATAAAATATCAATATTAAACAGGCATGTACAAGAATTTTAAGATCTAACAATGCGACACTAAAAATTATAAATAGTTGCAACAAACAAGTATATTTGATATGAATTATAATTGGGTTTCCGTTATCTTTTAAAGAAATAATAATTGTTGCATTATCATTTAATTGCATTTCACTTTAAGAAAGTCGAGGGGCTGTGGAAATATACTTTAGTTAGTACTTTTTATTATTTAAAGCAATGACAGCAAAAAGGGGATACTCAAGATATGATATAAACGTATATTTGACACCATTAAATACACTTTAAACCATCAACTTCATTTATTTATAAAAAATGTACTTTATATCCACACGGTACATGTAAATGAATCACAGTCTCATATCAAACAATATATTTTATGCAATAAATTATAAAAATCTTTGGTATGAAATAATTTTAAAACAATAACAAGTTCAAGGTTTTCTTATAACAATATCTACATGGTCATAAATAACTTATAAATATTATAAACTATAAATTGAATCAAATCATTTTTTTCTAAAATGTTTTTAGTAGTCAGTTCTACACAAATTTTTGCTGTCATTTCTCTGCATGGTGTACACTTCTTAGTCAATGTCCTTTTCCTAGCTTAATTCTGTTTTAGAGTCATATACTTTTCATGTACTATAAAAACTTAAAACTATTTATAAACATTAAATATTCTATAAAGAAACAATATTATTATACATAAAAAATAAATATATTAATAAATATTCTCAATTGATTGCACTCTAATCTTCAAACATAATATATAATTCATGATCACAGAGTAAGCACGTGTTAATAAAGGAGATGAATTTCATATATGTACAATGAGATTCTTTGGCATGAAGACTATTAAGTAGAGAATGAGACAGGTCAACATATACTGTAAACAACTTTTATTCGCTTGCGAGAAATTTTCGCGAGTTACAACTAGCGAATCATAGCGAATCATAGCGAATATTTCTCGCCGCGAACCGGTTCATTAATATCTTGGCTTATCAACAACAAAGCCAGAAAGGCTTGATCTATTTTACCCCTGGAAAATCGCAAAATAAAGTCGTGGCAAATAAAAGTTGGTTTACAGTAAAAGAAAACTACATCTGCAACATGTACACAAGAACCTTGTGTAGAACCCAAAATTTACTGTGATCAAGGACAAAGTCTGCTGCCTTTAAAACTAATCTATAAATGATATATACATTTAAACGATGTAGGTTTACAGTATTTTATATATTTTCCATTGTAATGTCAATGTTTTATTTTTTTCAGTTAAGATCGAATTACATCAGATGATTTTACCGTGTTGGGAGAAGGTAAATATTTTGGAAATATCTCATTCCTTGAAAATATCACACATCTTTGATCAGATCTCAGTATGAAATATACATCACCTAACAAGAAACATTTAAGTGATCCGGATTTAATGGTTGACATTCGTCTAGTTTTCCGTTTTGGTGTTGATGCACACCATTTTCTTTGACATACACCTTGTTTTTCTGAAATGGATGAAGTTCTTCGTGATATCCAATTAGCGAGGTTTCACGGGTACAATTTCCGTTTTGATGTTCTTTTGAATCTTGAGAATTTGTTGTTGATCCCAATGATCCGCCACGTGTGTGCGAGATAAAAGATGTCATGGTCTCTCGTGTGCTTTTTCGGCTAAGCCCTCGACCACGTGATATCAGAAACCGCCGCCATTTTTTCTTTATTTCTGCTTGTACCTGTCGAATTGTAATTTTTTTTTTAGAATCAGATTCAATTAATCACTTTATTTGAGTAAAGTGAACATCAAATTGACAGATTGAAGAAAAGCAGTTTTGAATTTTATCAATTATGGTGAAAAATATATGTTATATGTATATTTTTATGGCATGTGACTTACCTCCCCATTGAAGAAACAGAAAATTAGAGCTACTATGAAGCCCTGCAAAACAAAGAGACAAAACGTAAAGAAATATAAATCATATACACTTTCTGATTATTAAATCAACTACTTTATCAATCCTTTATTTCCTATATGGAAACTTGTTAAAAATCTTGAGGTATTCTTGTGAATGCATTAAAACAAAACTGTACAGTATGTATTATTATATTCAGAATGGAAATAGATAACAACGCTGCATGTACTTAAATTACAATATAGTGTTACCTGAAATGAATTAAAGAACATTTCAAAGTAGAGTTTGACCAGTTCTGCTTCGTCACTGACTCTGTCAGGAAGTCCAATAAACACAACATAATGGACGCCAAAGAGAGGTATCAAAACCAATGTTGCCTTGGCCAGTTTCCTAAAAGGTAGAGGTTACTAATTCATTCAAGAAGCTAGACTTTACCAGCTTAAACAATGCATGAAGCGGCATAGTAATCACTTTTACTTCAATATTCATTTCGTTTAGCTGCAAGATATAGTGGGTGTTGCAGAGTAAGGACATTTCAATAACACAGGGAATTTTAAAAATATTCAGAAAGTTAAGCACGTTTTCCTTGAAAGGAACACATGTTAAATTGCAGAGTTGAAATAAAAAGTGCAAAGGCCAAACCGTGAAAAAATTAGAGACGAAGAATAATAAATTCAGAAGAAAAAAAAACTAGAGAAGGTTTTCTATTAAACTTAAGATAAATCATTACTAGTTTCAGATATCAATATGTCATTTAACATGCAATTCTAAAACAGAGTAACAACATGGTTTTCATTAAAATGATTATAAAAGTGGTTTATAAAACATTAAACCTGGTTCGTGACTCATTTCAGCAATTAGGAAATAATTTAAAACATAGATGGATTTAAAATCATAATTAGGTTAAAGCAAAGTTCACTACAACACAAATGTTACAATTCATCTACATGTACAAAAGGGAAAAAATAATCTATATTAAGTTGAAGTGAACTTAGTACTTATCAAAACAATGAGAACCTGCAATGAAGAATAATGACCCCAATGTAAAAAGGAAGAACTTTAGAATAGGTATTACTGAGTTAAAATCACAAAAACAGTTAGTGTTAACATCCGTACAATTTTAAGTTATTTCATGCAATGGTATATTTGGCAAGATACTCTTCAAAAGAGCATTAATACACATTTAAAAAACTTTAATCCCATATATATTTCTCACACATATGCATTAGTACAAAAAATATGCAAAAAATACTTACTTATACCTAAATTTCTTCGTTTCATTTGCATTAAAAGCGTTTAGTTTGGTGAAGAGTATTCGAATAATATTGATGAAAATCACAAAGTTTACCTGTAAATAAAATGACTAATTTGAAAATGTGATTGCAAATTGAACATTTCATTTATTCTTCTTTTAAATGATAAATTTCTTTTACAAATAATGGTGAACTCAATTTTTTTTGTTGCTAAAATCCAAAAAGATGAGTTTTGCCCAGCAGAAGAGAACGTATATGGACAATAATTCTTTTGTAAGTAAATGATGTATGTCAAGCAATTGTTCTAACATGATAAAGTTCAAACAAGAATCATTTTTGTCTGAGCACATTAGATGTATAATAGGCCTATTGCATCAAATTATAAAGATCAATCAATATTCCTTACCACTACAGATGCTACTATAGGACCACGTAAAATCCAGAAGTAACCCGGAGAGGGGTGAGTATTCCAGCACCTTGAGAAGGGGCAGAAAACGTATCATATTAGTGCAACGACTTTAACAAACAAAACAGGATCGGCTATTTTCAACTTATCTTTCTCCCAGGCAAAACTGTAAGTTAGCTTTTTTTCTGTGGATGATATGAAACATAAATCAGAAATACGATGAATAAAAAATACTTACAGCACATCTTCTAACGTTGCTCTGACTATCACCCATGGTACAACACACAACAACTGTGAACCTGAAAAAATATGATAGAATTGGCAAGGTTCATTTATATATCACTTGAGAAAAAATCCAGAGGTTGATTGAAATAAATTCTGAAAATTTCAAAATTATTTTTCTCGAATTTAAATTGAATAAGAATGCAAGTAAAATGTTTTCCATCTAAATATCTTAAATCATTCATGTATGCTTTTCGTTATGTTTGAAAAGTTACATGTACATCCTGGTATACTTCTTAAACAAAGCAAAAATGAAACAAAAAGACACATTTAGAGGTGCTCAAAATGTGCAGATTCATTTTCTAGACATTTACATAGTTTTGTCATTTACAGAAACTTTCACGTTCTTTACCCCATCCAAACAGAACCAGCCATTTAACTCCACTCTTTTCTGAGAAGACTGTCACAGAGACGAGGAGATGTAAGTACAGGCCTTCCACTAGAATCCACATGTAGTTAGCCCCCAGAAAGTAGTAGAAGATCGTAAAGAAAAGTTTACACTGCCAGTGCTAAACAAAGGAAAACATTTCATTTATATTCACCAAATCTATTCATATTTAACAGGTTAAAAAATTAGTATATTTGTTTTTATAAACACAATCCTTTTTCAGAAAAAATGTGCAATTTTTTTTTTTATTTTCTGATAAACAGTATCATTAATATTGTGTTATTATCGCAGCATGATATATCACGTGATTATTAAACATGTACATTTATTGAGTTTGAAATAAACAAGCTTACTGTGCCCTCGCTTTTGAATTCTACATGGCCATTGGCTGTTTCTATGACGTCACCACTGAACCCCACTCCACTAACCAATAAATTTTCCTTCATAAATGAGAATGCTGCCCGAATCATAAAAGACGCGAACAAGTTGACATGAATTGTAGTCCTTGGGCATCGAAGTTTTCTGATTAAAGTGTAAGAAAGCAAAAATTGTATCAAGGATTTGGTTAATAACGAAGTAGATACACAAATGAACCAAAAATTATTTTTTTTAGAATGTGTATTTCGTTCTGTAAATAGCTAAACACTAACACACATATATCAATCCTTAAATTACAGCATTTTTTCTACATGTTAACTTCATTTAACTTCAAGTTCTTCAACTTTTGTAGTATACACACTTGTCCAGTTAAATGGTTAATTAGTTCTGAAGCTAGTGAAGGTACTCTACCTAAACATCAGCATGATGACTGTGGCCAGGAGAAGGGACACGAGGGAGACGCCATAACCAATGGTGTACATCATGGTTATGGAATCCATGTGGTCCTGTGAGGAAGGCAACATAAAGTACAGGTAGGTACAGGTAAGTATACTGCGTATCTTTTACTAGTTTTTGCATTATATGTTATTGAAATGCAATAATATGATGTATGTCTTAAGGACATACGCAACCTAGTATGAACTTTATTTGTCTTTTTCCATGGAGTTGAAGAGTTCCATTTCCTAAAGGAACTGTGTGCTATATTTTAATGTCTAAATATGGTGTTGCACACTATTTCTAAAACAAATTTGTTTAAAAGAAACCTCTAGAATATATGTTTAGTATTTTTTATATATTTATCTTTGAATCATACAAGAACTTTCATTAAATAATATCTTTCAAAAAAAACCCTGGTAATGCATACTGGTTTTTTGTCTATGAACATCTGATGACACTATAATCTTAAATTAACAATATCTTGAAAAATTATTAGTAGGTAATGATATAGTAGGAGGATGATAATGCTGCACATGAACTTTGTATTAATAAGTTCAGTTTTTTTTATTTTTCATCACTCTGAACTTTTGATCTTTTACTTAATAGACTTTCATCCATCTCTATCAAGGAATAGATTGAAATATTATACCGAAACTTAGAAATTGTTTCCCTCATCAGGAGAACGAATAATATACAGAACAGGAATTGATAATTCTTCTTTAAGCTCTAGGGGTATATAACTTCCGTAGTCAACGTCCAAAAAAGGTGTCAAACATTAATTAGTGCTTGAGGAAAATCCCTCTCTCGCTTTTACGTCGTGATTTGAGAATTAATAGATTATTGATTGTATCCTTTCAGGATGTTTCATTGAGAATCTTATGAAATTATTGACAATACAGACGTTTCAATCTCAACAGCACGAACATCCTTGATGTTTGATGTTGGTTGAAGTATACTAGGGTTCTTTCAATAATACAATGTTTAATCTGATAATTAACTTCTGAAAATTACAGTTCAAACATTTCTCCCTTATATTGTTACAAAAAAGATTAATTCAAATTTCATTTAATATTTCTTTCTTCAAATTCAACGAAAAGCATGTTATTAGTGTCAATGTCCATCATTCAAAACACTTCAGATCTCTCAAACACGACTGTACTGGTTAACTTTTATCTATAATGCATATTTCATCAGATAAAAAAAGTTAACCCTATATGCACGTATCTTCAGATGCCCACCTGGATTAGTTTGGGGACGACAGTCACTCCTGGGTCTGGTATTACACACGCCCGATAGTCAGACCACGTGGAATTTAACTTCGGAATAAATAACCATGTCCCGTTCTTCGTACAATTTCTGTAAGCTTTAGCTACGCAGGAAAATAGATTGACTTAATATATACTAGTATTTGTGTTAGGCAAGTCAAAAAACAACCAAACTTGATAAATTTAGAGTTGAAATATACGTATAGAATAAATATATTGAAAGAAATGTTGGTATACTATTGTTATTCTCACTTAGTTAGAATATTATGCATGTGATTATGTTGGTATATTATTGTTATTCCCACTTAGTTAGAATATTATGCATGTGTTTGCTTGAAGTACCTGAAGAATCAAACGAATTGAGATAATTTGGGCAGGGTATGATGGCGGTATCGCCAGCCTTCGTCTGGGGCCAGCAGGCCAGAGAATCCCAGGTGGCAGAACAGGATGAGGCTTCAGAGGCTGAATAAAAATAATCGTTAAAAGCACAGGAAGTATTTTCATTAGTTTTCAAAATGAATCAATAAGCTTACGTTATACCGATATAGTCAGTATGCCTTTTAATTGGAATCTTTTTTTGATAGCAAAGCACTATTGTTTCATTTTGGTATTAAGGAGGGACATTTTCTCTAGGGGAATCTCGGATTACATACACTCTTTAGTGTCACACAGTAACGATTTTAATGTCGATCTGTTACGTTTCCTATTCAATTACCACACAGTGTATATTTTACAATTATCTTCAATGGCAAGACTACAAACTATCTCACAGGCCACGTGTTTTGTGACCATTTTTTTCCAAAAGCAAAGTTAGAAACTCTAATTTACTACATTATTGAAGACTGGTAAAAAAAGGAAACGTACAGTTTTAGGGGTCATTTGGTCAACTGTCATGCATTATTAAAAATATTTAAGAATCTTCTCACCTTGATATTTACTAAAAGGTTGAGAATGTCATGATAAAGACTCGAGTACAGATATTTTCAAGCTTTTCATCAGCAAGTGGTGGCAACTACATATGAGTAAAAAATCTCTAAGGGACGTCAAACAAACATAGAGAACGATTGTAAGTTGAAGACTTTTCCAGGATTTTAATAGTTCGTACAATATTAAAGTTCAAAATAGCAAATACCAAAAATCAGTTTATTCTAAAATACAGATTTCCTTTTCAGGAAGTCTAAAGTCTGTTAAACAATACAAATCAGCAGCGGACCAAACATGGTCCTTTTAAACATCAGAGATGGGATCAGGTGCCATGGATGTTTGAACACCCCCTGCCGACCGGTCGTATCTCTTTGTGTAATCCTATCTGAACTAAAATCTTGACATTCTTCACATCTTTTTTAGCAACTACCTTTTTGTCAACCTAACTTTTTCGACAAATATTGACCTGCATTCTTGATCAGATGGTCAAAAAATGTCATTGAGATTCTGACAAAGGTAAACAAACTCAGCGGGTGTCAAACAAAACTACATGTCCTAAAAGTGTCATCAAAGTCCTGATATAGAGATAACGTTATCGGCGTTTACAGAATACAAAGTGATAAAACAAATACGTATTCAAATAAAAATAAACAAACAACAGTGGAAAGTGTTGATATTTTACTACCTCTTGAGTACCCCTTACTGAACAGAGAACAACACTTGAGACTTTAAACTGCCGAGGTCAGGTCACGACGTATATACATGTAGTTCAGCAACATACTCCATCTTAAAATCTTACAAAAATACTAATCCAAATTTGAATGAATTCTCTAAATGATAAAATAATGAGATTGCCAAAAAAATGTAACATTACCTTCATTGCATTTTATTTATCCAAAAAACATACTCAGATTAAAATCTTTTCTTTATATGTTTATGTTTTGACACTGTTTTGAAGATGTTTAATTTGTTTACTTTTTATTCACATGTATGTTCTTTTCTTGAAATATATTTAAAAAAACAAACATTGGTAAGTTAATGATATGGTGTTCAGGTCAAATATCAAATTCGCCTTTTACAGAAAGAGGGTACAGTTTGGTTTGTATTGTGCCTTAAAAATTAAGAATATTCTTAAATGTTATAAAATTGGCATCAATATGAGTTGAATAGATGAATATGATAAATCATTTAAGAAAATGACATAATGGATGACTTTTCTGGAAATGTGACGTCATAAATATGATACATTTCCAAGTTTTATGTAGTTAAGCCTCAAATGACTAAGTCCTGTGCTTATTTTTATTTAGAAAATAGTGTCCACAGTCCTCTCCCACTTCATTTTTTTATATATTATGTAAAATGCTTTGAAAATTCACATCTTTATGGGCGATGCCTGTGCTGTCTTTTTCTTTGAAAGAAAATTCCACTGAAATTTGATGTTTTCTGAATCTTTTTAAGAAAATACGGGAAACTTCACAAGTCCATGACGCCACAATCAGCATTTCGGAGTGTAGGATTTGTAGGGTTTTTACTTCAAGGAATTTCAATAATTCAGAATGAATTTTAATTTCTAACATCATTTCATATTTAAAAAAAAAAAAAAAAAAAAATACAGGGCCATATTTGTAGTGAAACCGCGCGCACCTTGTTCTTTGTTAAAAGCATAATAATCTGAAAATAAATTTTGTACAAAACGCCATGAATTCATAAAGGCCAAGTACAGTGAAAAAGGTCACCAAAGAACTTTCATAAACGTACGAATTACCAGCAAAGATTCCTTTGTATTTTACATACACTCCAAAGAAATTTATAATGTTATAATTAAACGAGTTGTTAAGATGATTTGAAGTATGTTTATACAAGGTTTTCAAATAAGAAAGCTTTTAAGACTGGTTCAGAGGTTTTTTTTCTTTGTGGCAAATTCTTTTGAAAGGAAAAGAAAGACCCATTAAACAAGAAACAAGTATTGAGATTTTTTACATCAGCTTTAATGTACCATTTTAAATATTTGATTCTACAAGCTTTTATTTATACGTTTATATTGATTCAATTGCCCCTTTGGATATATTGTATCGTATTGTGAAGGGATTCACTTAATATCATCTCAACGAATTTCTTTAAATCTCAGTTCGCCAAAGCTTCTGAGCATATCCGTATGCTAATTTCAAAGGATTATATTAGATTGCAATAAGAGATTTACATAAAAATATGCTTTTAAAGCTCAAGTCTCAATTTTCTACTTTCATTTTCAATTAACCTTTTCTTTGATTCAATGCACATGTATTGTGATTAGATAAAAAATATACTTATTAAAATAGTTTCTTTAATACAAAAGTAAAAATGTAGTTCTTTCTAGAAAGATTATTTTCTTCGTCGTTATTCACAAATGCAAAAATATTTTTGAAAGGGTTTAATTTGATATATATTTATGAATTTTGTTATATATACAATTTGTATAATTATACTGAATATAACAGTAATTCTCTCAAAAGATTATCTGTTAAAATCCCTTTTTTGGTTCGGATTTATCTCATTTATTTATTTATTTAGATTTTTCCTGAGCGTTCTTCCTGAGAATGCAGGTTGCTGATTTAAGTTAATAACGCACATGTTAATCAAACTCACCATTTTGAAAACTAGAATTGGTCTGTGAGTCCAGAACGTAGATGAGACATCTGTGCATTGCATCATTTAACAGTTTTGTTTGCTCTTCTAAGGAAACAACAACGATATTCTAAAAGGAAAATCAAAAAAGTAAGTGATATTTTAGCTTTGATTTAATCAACAGAACATCGTAAATACTTAAAATTTATCAAATGATTCAACTGCTCATTTTTTTTTTTTTTTTTTTGATAAACTTCAATATTGTGTCAATAAAGAACTTATAAAATTGGATGCGGGATGTTATACAAATGAGATTTTAAAACCAAAAACTAATGAGGTCACAAGTACAATTAAGTATCAAACATAAAAGTTGGAATAACTAAATAAACTGAAAAATAAAGGAATAATATCATGCGTACCCCTTTGACTCTGGCTAAAAATAGAACCAGGAAAAGGGAAAATCCAAAACACCATGCAGTCATATCTCACGTGATGATTGCTATTTGGTCATGTGACGAGCTACATGAAAAGGATAACAGAAAGGGTTTAAATTAAAAGTGGCCGATTTTCTACAGAAAACATTTTTCAATCTGACTTTAACATAATGATTTTTTTTAACTTATATAAGTAGTAATCTTAAATTTACAAAGAAAATAGAAGTCTTAAAAAGTATTTTTTTAATTAGGTATATATTGGATAACATGACAGATACAGGTAAAAAATATGAATCAAACAGTTTCTAAACATGCATTCATGATCAAAACATTTTTATAGTGTCTAAGATATTTTTCTACTTAACTGAATTCAGAAATAATACAATCGTTTTGGAATTTTGTTTTTTTTCTGTAATTTTCAAATTGTGTTATTTGTTGACACAGCACTATTTAGTTTCAAATCAGCAGAATTATATTGACCCCCGTTACTAGTAAAAGTAAACTTCATATGATCCTATTTTGGCTTATCATAAACTAGAAAGTTAAAAAGAAAAGAAAGATGAGGCAATCCACTTCTACTCACGTAGAAATCTTCTAGGACTTCCATTCTCAATGCTTGCGTGCCTTTTAATGGACCTCCACACAGTGATCTGAAGCATAAGATAAAATAATTCAATACAGTTCAAAAACATATTATACTCATTACAAATCACGGACCAAACAAGCTGTTCCTTAGAGTTAATGTGACGATCGAATTTCTCTTCATCCGCTCAAGAATTAAAATGGATTAAAGCAGTATTAGTGATTAAAGCTAACGAACGATGCTTTTATCACCAGCCCAAATCACGTGAACCTGAAAATCAGATTGTGTTCGATTGACCAAAAGTATGATAGGTCTCTGAGCTTTCGCTTTAGACTTTTTTTAAGTATGGAAAACAACGCGGGCTTCAGTTTAATGTATATGTAGTTTAATAAATTCAAACGCATGTTGGTCAAATTATGGAGAATAGATGCAAATTCTAATTTATACTGCTATATTTACATCCACTGAATATTTTCTTCTTTATTTCTTACGAAAACCCATTGCGTTTATCACTGCATGAACTACATTAGGCATATCGCCTGTACAGATTTCTTGATCAGTGGCCGTTCCATCAATGTAACATACAAAGACGTTCGCATCATTAACAGAATAATTAATATTTTTAATCATACTTAAAATGATAATTTAAACAGATATAAATATAAAGAATAAAATGTCTTTCTTTGTTTGTTATTACGCGGGTTATGTATTTTTTCTGCAACAGCTGCTTCCGTTCACTCCGGTAACAACAAACAAAGAAAGCATTTTATTGTTTAATAGAAGTAAATTAAAATTAAAATTTTGTTACAGAGCAAAGTAAGTATCAACATCTGACGTTTTGTGACACCTCTGGAACTCTTAAAATGGCAATAGAACGAAGATGTCGTGCATGAAAGTCTCCTGCTGATGAGATAAATAGTCGTCACGAAATATCCAGTGCCCATCTTCTTTAAAGTATGTAGAGTTTGATAAATGTAAAGTTCCGTAAATTGCTGTCAATTCCTTCAAGTACATGTATATTTCTATTCATGTATTAAGCCTCAAATTTGCATCAACAAGCATGCATAAATTCTTATCTAAACTTTAAAAATGAATTAGCTCAAGAAGCTGATACTCAAACAAATAAAAAAAAATAATTTGACAAATAAGCACTATATGACTAAAAAATCACTCCGGTCAGATTTTAACATCCTTGAATGTCTATAAAAGTTATGGATTTTTTTCTTCACATCAGCACTTTGATGCGAGTTTTTCGTGTTCTTCTGTAACTATCTCTTGCATTGAGACTTGCTTTTGCATTTGTATGTAAATCAAAACAAGTGAATTCCGCTTAATTGCACAACTCCCAACAAAGCAATTCGCAAATAATGATACTCCATAATAGGATTCAAGAAACAACATACAATAACAGCGACAAAATGCCATTAAAACAATACACAAAAGACAAAGTGTAGCCCCTAACCTATTGTCAAGTAGCCCTTAATGAGGAAAATAGATATCGCTTTAGAGACCAATGATCATTAAATTTTTAAAGAAATACTTTAACAGAAAATTGTATTGTATAATCATCGCTTAATTTGTATGGTTTTATCTTTAGGACGTTTTTCCTCGAGATTTGAAGAACCAATAAAAAGATGCCCTCTAACATATTCAGGAACTCGTAAGGAAGTCTCTCAAAAGATTGTAGCCTCAAAAGACCGAACATGAAACAGTTTGATAAAGGTACAGGGTGCACTTGGACTGAATTCAAAAGATGAAAATTATTAATTATTATGAAAATGAAAATTATGTTACAGAAAATTTTGAAGTTTTGTATCGGAAAGTATTAAATTAAAGACAATTTTCCATTTTTATAACAGCATAGCAGTTTTCATTGAAATAAGACGATAAAAAAAGAATAGTTTTTTGAGGTTTTGATGAAGTCATATCAACATTTTTATTCAATCTTATCTTTATTGTTGATTCTGTGTAAGTGATTTATAAGCATCAAGTTTGCACTGGTAAGATAATACTTGTAAGAGACTGGTTTTGACAATTTAAAACAATATGAATGAATATATAAAATCAATGAAACATGTAAAATAAATCTTCATCGATTATGTTATTGTCTAAATATAGAATGGTATCATAAATAGGGTAAAATATTGTCACCGAATTCTCACTTCATTTCAGGAAGAAATAGATAAAAATAGAACTTTGACAACGATATAAAATATCTAGGTAAACATACAGGTATATATTTAGAAATTTTAGTCCAGATATAGCAGATTACATACACGAGAAAGGAGTTTTTATGATAACCCTAAAATCAGGTCAAATTAGGCTATGATAACTTAATTAAAAATAATTAAAAATCATATGATCTAATCGATATGCTGTGTTGTCTAAATCTTACATCGATCCATTACAAATCGAGATTCCTTCATATAACCTGTGTACATGTACATCACTGATGTATATAAATGTTTTTATCTTTTTTACTCATATTCAACTCCTGGATTTAAAGAGGCTGGGGGTGGTAGCCATTTTTAGACTATTTTAATCTCCTTTAAAAGGAGAGCCCCATAAAAAAATGATCAAATTTTAAAACTAAAATGTATGAATTTTTTCTTTGTCAAATGATAGCTGACAGCTAAAGATACCGTATCTAAAAAAATAAATTAAATCTGGTGGTTAATTTGGGATTAATTTGTTGACCCACCAGCCTCCTTAAATTTAATAACACTTAGTATCACGATAAAATGAATCTTCAAAGAAATATATTTCCAGCTTAGAATTATAAATATTTTATTGCCTTTAAAAGGCATATACTAGAGAACGTATCCATATGATCAATTTAGTTTTTAAGAGCTTCACAAAGGTTTGTCTCTTTGAAGACGGGCTCTTATATATATATATATATTTTTAGAAGTAAATGAATATCTTCATCTTGAAAATCTCTAGAGAACATGGATACATAATTGGAATGAAATGACAAGGAAATAAATACTTTCATTACTTACTATGGAGAAAAACAGATGCTGTATTCTGATAGTAGAGTTGAGAGCAGATTACACTGGCAATGACCAGTTAACTGTACAAAACAGTATTAAGCATCTGGACTTGGAAAAAAAGTCCATTCTCGGATTAAGTGATACATAAAAGGCGTAGAAAATATAACTTTACTCATGTCAGTAATTCATTTTACTCACAGATATCCGAAAATTTGATGTACTCATGAATGTTAACTTAGCTGTATGAACGAAGCATAACGTAATTTTTGTAGGAACTAGAATTCCACATATCAAAAATGGGTGATACGATTGCTTTTGTTACATTGTGCTCACCAGAGGAGATGGTGACAATGTAATAAACTGTCCATGTTATATTTCATATCTTGTAACTTAATTATTTCATGAGATTATATCTAGTCACCAATCAACTCTTCAACCAAAATTTGGCAGGTTATGATCGTAGTTTGATAAAATACTTTTGGAATATGACAGAAAGCTATTGCCCTATTTCATTGTTCTCTTATAAATAACGAACTGTGGTTAAGTTTGGTGTTACATGAACTATATCAATTCACTATAATTTTCAAATCAAAGTTGATCTTTTAGCAGATAATACTAGTACTCAGTATAAGAATAAAGTCATAATGAACAACTGGCTATCATTAATATCAGAGTTTAGAGTCCACTGTACACATCCGGTTCATTATTTAGATGTCTCTCTTTAATAGAATATCAAGGTTGCATAATATTATTTCTGAAAGCTCAAATAATGAATGATTATGTCATATAATTATAAATATTATTCAATTTTTGTAAATATTATTAAGTATTTATAAACAAAACACACTCTTACCATTTGTCATGAATAAATAAACTTAGTAATAGATTTTTAGTTCTTATAGCTATATGTAAGTTTCATGTTTTTCGAATATTTGGTTTGCCTTTTAAATCAAAAGATTTTTTTTTTAAATTGATGCTAAACTATTCAAAAATTTAAAAATAAGCAGTAAAACCTTTAATATAACAATTTTAACGAGATAAATTAATTGAAATTTAGTGGAAAAAGGTCATCGTTGCTAGTCTACTTAATCAGAAATACGTAAAAGTATTGAACATTCCGAAATAAAGAATGAAAACATCAATATTGGGCTTTATCGAATTTAGCTATGGATATTTTTACTAGAGTTATAAATCTATTAATCCTTTTACTTCAGAATATGTTTGTTTCCCTCCCTTTATTACTGTTCAATCTATATAATCGTCACAACTTGTCAGATCTTTTGTAAGAGTAAAACAGGATATTATTGTTTGCTAATCATTCTCATTGTGAACTTTGACTTCGATTCTAAGTGAAAATATTTTTGAAATAATGAAGTGTTTAACATTAATGCTTACTTTCAATATCAGTTTCCTTGACTTAGCATAACTTAGCATCAATGCTGAAAATATAATTGTCATTGTTACATACTACTTAATGATGTTGCAGTCTTTAGGTCTCTGATCAAAAAGAACAATAAAACAGAAAAGGAAATGATTGCAAATAAATTCTGCATAAGTACTGCTTCTTTTTTACCATGAACAAAATCTGAAGAAAGAATTATCTATGAAAAACCTCTTTTGCAAACCTTTTTGCTAAATTATATATATTTTTTAAAGAATGACAGACATACAAGTCGAGATTAATTTCCCCTTCCCCTTTCAGTGATAGCTAGGGTCAAAAACAAAGAAATCGAGGACAATTACCTTTGAAGGGTCCAAGTAAGTAAGTAAGTAAGTAAATTATTTATTATAGTGACATGTGTATTGTTACAGTAATACACTATATTTTACAACAATAAGCTTAGTTTCTTACACCCGGCCCAAAGGACATATATGTCACTGTTGATATTTTAACAATTTATAATTATACAAAGGCGCATAATGAAAATAGATGATATTAGAATGTTCTTTTTGTGAAGTTCTGGCGAGTTTTAAAGTAAGTTCAGTTAATAATTTCTGTGGCTTTTGTGAAAGTGAAAATATAAGCTTTTAAGCGTTGTGCTTAAATTCGAACGTTTTGTGTTTTTTTTAAGTTTGGCTTCATTTGGTGCAATAAAGAATCCATTGGTGAATGACCTGTAAGTATTCACCAAATCGAAAAAAAAATCATATTCCCCGAGGAATTTTTCTTGGGTGAGTAGATCTTCATATTTCCCTCATTACCATGCAATAAATGTAAATCGATAGTCCAAAATTATTTTAGGGATATTCTTAATGAACATTAATCCTTCAAATTTCTCATACCGCTAACACCAAATTGGGTCGAAATTCTTATAACGGAAAAATACAATAAAAGCTCTGTTTTCATACCTTCTCTGAGAATTGTAGCTTGTCAGTGAAATGGCTCACTTTCTGTGTGGTGGTTATTGTACATAGCTTGTGATACTGACAGATGATGCCGTGTTTCCTGAAGAAAAATCTGTTAATGAGAATAAAAGGAAATTTTTATACGAACTGGATCTATTTTTTTCTCTAGAGACGTTGAAAAATGTTGACAAGGCATGTGACGAAAATTGAAGACATTTGCCTTTCTGTTGGTTAAATTAAAGATGATCTTTTTGCTGTTTCAAAAGCTGCAAAAAACAATCATGTTTAGAAAGGACTTGAGAACTTTGACTAATGTGACTTTAATGCAGTACTTCTGATGAAATGTTGACACAGTAAGGCTGCCATAGAACCAGTCATATTTGATTAACCTGTACTTGTATGGTAAATGGTCTCTTGTCTATGAATTTCTGTCCACATTTAATACAAGGTTATCATTTAAACCATTGATAGGTTATAAGAAAAATGAAATTTTCTTTACATTTCTTTGTCAGATTTTAATCTAGTAATTCTTCAACATTCGCCAAGGCTTGCAAGTAGAAAAAGAGTTTCCTAACGGGGTTTTTAATTATACGTCTAGTTTTATCTTGTCTTTGCAAGGCTTTGCTGAAATAATGCCCGTCACCACTCAATAATTCAACTGGATTTGAAGACATGCTATATTTAGCATTAAAAGTAAACCTACGTACCGGAACTTTCTATTTTATAGATCTGTTTTTAATTTTTCTAGCGCTAGCAGAAATGGAATAGTTTGACAGTTGTTCTTTAATTTTACTTACTATAAATCTAGTTGAAGTCAAATCCATTTCCTTTGGAGACTATGAAAATTACATCACTACGATATCACAAAAACAGACAGTGGTTACGCACTTTCACTAATTAACAGAAGGAAGGAACGAAAGATTATTAAACCACACAAATAAATACTTTCAAACTGAACATTTATTCTGCTTCCTTTCATTCCCAATATCCTATTTTTAACATCTGAAAGGTTTTAACAGCTGTAGAAATCCTGCATTACATTGTATGTGTATATTTCAACCATCAAAGATATATTCTCTACCTGTTATTAAGATTTATGTTAAGAGTTGTACGTTATCTACTGATTGTCTGTTCCTCTCACTTTTATTTCGGAATCTCGTTAGGGTTTTTTTCCCGAAGCGAATTAAAACTTATTTATTAGATGAATTCTTGTAAATGTGTTAAGCTGCCTGGATCCCACACTTGGATGGATGATAGCTAACTCTACCCCTTTTCATTACATCGAACAATTTCTGTAAATCAAATTTTCTAATGATATTTCAGAAATCTGATTCAATACAAAAAAAGCTAAAAATATTATGTACTTGATACATACTAGTAGCGAAAGAATTTTCAAAAAAAACAATGATTAGTATTTAAGTTTAGCATGAACAGAAAATATATTATGAAACAATGTTTTGGGTCTCGCGAAACCAGAGATAAACAAAGGAGGTTTTTAGGTCAGATGACACGTTCCTCAAATAATATATGTTTTGTATCTCTTGGTATTAAATAAAAAATTATTCATATTTGTCATAATTCTCTTTTGATTTTTACATTGTTTTCAAAATGTTAAAAGTACTCCAAATATTGTGATATAGGCCTTTCAAAAGATTACCCATAAGGGCTATATAAGAAATATGACCCTGTGGTATCTTGTCTAAATGCCTGGTGAGGTATATTAATTTGGTTTATGCAAGGTATTCCCACTTTCTGAAAATCAGGTAGAAAAAGGTGAAATTTCACGTGGGAGTAGGTGGAATTTTGTGTAAACAAATAATTAACTATGTTCTTAAATTTAGGTATTAAATTGCTATTTCTTGTAAGATCTTTTTATTTTTTCAAAAATCCAAAATAAATCATATTTTCTCATAGATGTTTTCATTATTTTCTGTCTTTAAATGTACAAAATACAGGTAAATCTAAACATCTATTGTTATTTGCAAGTGGGAATAGGTGGAATTGAGATATTTAAAAAGTACCATTAATTTTTGTGAGGAAACTTGTTTAAGCACATGTAACTATACATCAATGACAAATTCTTAGGAGAAATTATATATTATTGAGGAACGTGTCATCTGACCTTGAAGTTTAATTCTATTTTTAAGTAAGATATAAACAAAACAACAAATTCTGGTCAAAGTTTTCCCTCGAAAAGCACTAATCTCTTATGATTGTATTTGCTAAAAAAAATTGGCAAGATCTCAATCTTAACCCGAATTGCCTAGGTTTTTTATAAACTGTAAATTGAATCTCGGGACTATGCATGTAGTCGTTCTATACATATTGTCTCCGGCAACAATTTAAACCTGCCTCTCTGCAAATATTGTCGTCCATCTGCATGTATTGTTACACGCTGGTTTTATTTGATGTTGTCCGCGACAATACATTACCTACTTAATTACTGCAAATATTTCCCTCGAAGGTAAAGTTTTTTATATTCTTCAAATTATCTCTTTAATTTTCCTTTTCAACGAGAACTACTTGTCTCTGTCCGATGAAGCATCATATATGTTTTTTGATTTACACTTGTACCGTTTGACTCTATAATTTTTATACAGTGCATTGCTATGTATTACTTTTGGACTTGCTCCAGCAGGCTTGAACATTACATTACTGAGTAAATTGTTGTACCAAAAATGCACTTCAGGCCATCTTTAAAAAAAATTGTTTGGTTGTCCTCTCCCGACCGACTGACCCGACTCAAATCATTTTTTAACATTCCAGGTCATTATATGTTTTTTTTTCATTCCTATTATTCCATCAAAAAACATGATGACATTTTCTGGAAAAAAAACGATTTCCCATCCTACCTACCGACCCTAAAAGCTTTTGCTAATACAAGAATTACAATATTTTTTAAAGATCATTTGAATATTAATTAAAACAGATTTTGCAAATTAAACGTATTGACTATATGAATATCATTTTTTCGGATATGATTCACAAGATTTCAATATAAAAATCACTGGTGTAAGAATATCAATATTCTATTTTAAGATTTTACATATAAATCAAAGATAACAGATATTTAACACTCAAAAAATACATGAAAATACCGATAGACGGTCATAAATCATGGTGAGTACATAGTGTCGAAGGGATATGTGTACTTAGTCACAAAATGTACCGTCACAAATCTCATTAAGAAATGTATGTCGAGCTCTTCATGACAGATAACCGTAATTTATAAAACAGCTTGCTTCTACACAAACTGCATGTCCAGCCGTTAAACTTCCACTTCTACGACAAGCCAATATTTCATACTTCTAAAGGCAAAATTGAACATACTACTGATACCAGATGCTCTTGATTCTCGACTTCATTGACAAAAAGTCTTAATATATACACAACTTCATAACGCTTTTCTTAGATATGAGAAAAAATCATTTAAAAAAAATAAAATAAAACTATTGCAATGGTTTCTTTGAACAGTACATTGTATAAATAATTTATCAATAGAGCAATCTGGAAGAAAAGATTTGATGAAATGAATTATCTATAGTAGTTTATACCGACCTGCTCGTGATACTCCGTAAAAACTTAGTCAACAAAAACTATATAAATCCAATACCTTCCAACAAATACTTAAACAACACGGAAATAATCGAGTGAAATATAATCAAAGAAAATTGCCTTATACTGAAAGTATCTTTTTAGGCAATAAAAGTGTAGGATTAAGTTTCCTCAATAAAATATAAAACTATCACTCTATCAGCTGACACGATTATATCTCGTACCGAGTAATCTACAATTAGATTCACCCCTCAGATAACATCAACATAAAACTATCTCATCAAGTATGGCGGGTATGAAAAGAGGGCCCCAGTAACAGAGGTTGTTTAAATACATTTGAATTGCTGAGTAACCGGAAAAATGATACATTATATTTATAGACCTTGTCAGATATTTAATTCATTGTTTAATTAAAAACTGTTGAAATCTCTATACCGAAGTATTGAATCCGTAATAAATTTGATATCCCCTTTAAAAGGAAGCTCTTGAAATAATTTTTAAAACTGATTTGAAAGAATGAAGAAGGCTCCAGAAATCATTTCTTTATGAAGATGCAGAGCACATTAAAAGTATACCCATTTATGAAATAGTTTACGGCTTCAGAGAAGTAGGAACCCTTCCCAAACCCTTACCCCCGCCTCCTTAGTGGAAATCTGACAACAGTTGTCTAACTCTGTCCAAGAAGTAAAAAGAAAGAAAAAACATTCGACACTCTTCATCGTTAAAAGGAAATATTAAAATATAGCAAAATATTCCGTGATCACATGCAAATTGATTGACAAATACTTACCAGTTTTATGAGTTTTGTTCCAAAAATAGTCTTTCTTCCTTCATCTCATAAAACGAACTGAACTATGAAAATATCAAAGATCAATCCATCCACTCGTTCATTAATTCCATTCTTTAGTTTTCCCATACAGATCATATAACGAGATTCTTCCTAATAATTGTACTCACAGAAAAACAGAACACTATAAAAACAATTACATCGTTCAAACACCAGACAGACCTCATCAATTAGTGGGTGCAGGACTCAAGTATTGGAATGCTATGAGAGTTGAATACTTCTTTTCTATTTTGCGGTGGCTCTTGAAAGAGGACCGAGTATAAGGACTTTGTTAAACCAACAGTAGTCGTAGAGGGTTAATATTTGACTTTTATCACAAACAAAAACTGTCAAACCCTCGTCCAGCATTTGTCGGTGGAAAATCGAACGACTAGCACATGTGTATAATAGAAAAGAGGGCTTTTGGAGTCTCTATTATCAAAATGAATAATGTGTTTCGAGTATTAACTTGCTAATAGAAAATATTTTCGCCGTTTTTCCCAAGGATTTGAGTGTTCTATTGCATCAATAATACATAACTTGAGGGTGTTTGAATGTATTTTGGGTTTTTTTTTCATAGGGTACATTTAGGTCAGACATTTTTGAGGGTACACGCAGTTCAACTGAGGGAATGTTATTTTTGTCCTTTCAAAATGAACATTTGCACTGCTTTAATAACTTGATTCATACGAAATATATAAACGATATAAGAGTGAATTTAAATTCACGAGACATTTAACTTATATGTGAACCTCTTATCAACTGAAGTACCTACAAAAACGTTCTAAATGATGATTCTAAAAGTCTAAATAAACAAATGAAAGATAAGTAATATTAATAGCAGGGATGAGATGTACTTCTAGAAACAGATGCCAAGGGGGAGGGGGAAGCATTCCCTTGTCAACTAATTGTACCCACAATGTGCTTTTGTCATAATTAGGTACATGTAGAGTAGTGTGGAAATAATGGCCTAGCAATTGTTTGCTAAGCATAAAACTTTTTCACAATTAAAACGACTGATTGTATTTTTAATCAAGGACATTGTATCACTATAAAGTTTGCAAACGAGATTGCTAATATATATACCTGAATCATCAACTTAATAGCCGTAGTCTTTCTCGTTTCGAAAATATATTTTGTAGGAGTTGGTTTTTAGTATCAAATTAAGTGGAAGAGAAAGTCCATATACAGGTGATAGGGGCATATTGCTACATCAATAAGGGAAGTAAATGACATAAAAGTTGCAGTTATCACGTTTATCATTAAATCTAGTTGTCATTTTTCATCAATTTTTTTCACTTGTAAAATTATAAACTCTGTGATGTTTTATTGAGTGTTCATTGGGGTATAATGAATGATGAAATATTAATGAAACTGAAGTTGCAAATGAATATTGTTGAAGATATAACTTCGTCGAAATAACAAAATGTCAAATTAAAGGTAATTGGAAAATTCATAGACTGTTTATTTAGTAAACTTTCAATAAGTCTAGAATATTAAAATTATCATGATATTGCAAAATAATTTCAGTGTTTGTTAAAAACATTCTATTTGTACATGCAAGTTTCTAAGTAGTTTTTGGAAATCAATTATTCTAACAATCTTTTTAAATTCCCAATGATTCTAATTATGCCATGTTATTAGCAGACTTATTTTTTCTATTTTTCTTTCATATGAAGTCGTATTTATTCAAAAGCTTTTATGTAAAAAGAAAATTTCGTGCTTTGGCATTCGACGTGCTGTGCATTCTTTTTATCGCCTTTGGTGGAAAATTTTTTTTCGCTAAAACAAGTACACAAATACACAAAAAGACCATTTAGGAATGCTCTTAAACAAATATAAACTTTTTTCAAGTTTAATTTTTTTTCTCGCAGAATATCGTACAGACTAAATGCAATACGTCTACAGAACGACGACATTTCATCAATTAAAAAAATCATATTCATTTCTACGCTGATTTGATATATATTCTATATTCTGTGAATTCAAAATTAAAGACCCACATTAACAGAGTTGGACAATTTGTTTGTAGCAGAGAAAGACATTAGACAAACTAAAATCAAAACTTCTTGATAAAGTTTTCCCTAATTCATGAAGCAATATACAACTATTACTTACGAAGATTGTATCTCTAACATGCTTCGATAAACAAGAGCACGTTTTACAGATGAATAATTTTTAAAATGAGGCAAGCTTTCAACAAAAAAGTTGATGATACAAGGAAATCAACAGCCAGTTAAAAGTCAAGATTTTGCTCATTCTATGGTCAATACAACTCCTTGTTCGTAAATACATTCTATCGCCAAGTCGAATGTTCACTGATGTTATTTTTGTCCCCCGCTTTCGCGAAAGCGAGGGGACTTTAAATCTCATTCGTCTGTCCGTCTGTCCGTCAGTCTGTCAGTCTGTATATCTGTCAGTCTGTCCGTCACTAAAACTTTAACCTTGCCCATAACTTTTGATCTAGTGGAGCTATGAGTTTCATATTTCACATATGTCTTCCTTGTGGTAAGACCTTTCTTTGGGTACCACCAAATTCGACTTTTTGACCTTGACCTTGGAGTTTGACCCACTTTTACAAAAAAATTCCATACTTTTACTTTGGCCATAACTTTTGAATGATAGATACTAGGACTTTCATATTTCACACATATATTTTTTGTGACAAGACCTTTCATTGGATATCAACAACTTTGACTTTTTGATCTTGACCTTGGAGATTTCCGTACTTATGAAAAAACTTTAACCTTGACCATAACTTTTGAACGGTAAGGGCTAGGGCTTCATTCTTCATATATGTAATACTTGTGCAAAAGCCTTTTATTGGATACCAAGGACTTTGACCCTTTGACCTTGAAGTTTGACCTACTTTTCAAAAAATATTACCTTTGCCACAACTTTTGAACAGTAGATACTAGAAATTTCATTTTTCACATTTATTTTTTGTGGCAAAATCTTTCATTTGATATCAACAACCTTGACCTTTTGACCTTGACCTTGAAGATTTTTCGTACTTATGAAAAACTTTAACCTTTACCATAACTTTTGAATGGTAAGGGCTAGGGCTTTCATACTTCACATATGCAATCCTTGTGAGAAGACTTAATTTTCATCGGATACCAAAATTTTTAACCCTTTGACCTTGACCTTGGAGTTCATTGATGATTCTAAATAAATGACATATGAAAGGGTGTTCATTTTTCGTTTGTCCGAGCATTAAAAAAGCATTCTGACCGGTTTAACAGGGATGTTTTCTCTGTTTTGCAACCTTGTTACAGGATCATTAATGAAAACAGACTTAAAAAGTCTAATTTTCAAAGTAATATCTTTTAAAAAAAATTTATTAAATGATTTATAAATTTTTTAATTTTCCAACAAATACATAAAAGTAAAACTCAATATATTAAAAAATCAAAATTTTGACCTAATTCTGTCATGATGTTTTAGTAGTCTATGCTTGCTTTGCTCCCAATGTATATTATTTCAATGGACTTTTGCTTTGAGAGACTCAAGGAATTTATTCTTGTACGAACGCTTTTTGTATCAAGAGAGTTTCTGAAAAGTCTTCTACTGCTTGTTGTACTTCCAAAAAGTATTTATTATCTCCCAACTTCTGGCATTTTAATTTTCATTAATGGGCGATCCAGAAGAACAGAAAACAGGGAATTTTGTGTAATTATTACATAACACGGCAATAAACCCCTGATTGCCTGCAATATAAATGCGCTTTGCATCTGTTGGTATGTAAACATTTTTCCAGAGCCATACATTTGTCGTAGGTTGTCCTAATTTTCAGAGTGAGGAGCTCTTTATTCATTGCCAATTTTTTCTCCTACTTTTCCTTAAATTGATTTAGTTTTATTTCTCCTTTTTATTTTGAAGTCTTGATGGGATGGTGCTTTCTAAGCTTCAAATTAATTAGACCATGATTTGGATTTAAGGATGGAAAGAAACATTTGAAAATTAAACTCTCTCAATAAAAACGGAATCGCCTTCGTTGAATCTGATACAGTGTATGAATTCACTATGCGAAATTGACATCTGCCTTAAACTTGTTTGAATTTCACTTCGAGATTCTGGATAGTAAATGATTGCAATGTTTGTAAATAATCCCTTGCTATATTTAGACTAGCAAGCCAATTACAACCTTGTTCCAAGGTAATAAATCGGGATTTAAGGGTCTTACCAGATTCCGTCTGTTTGATTGTAGCTCATATTTCTACCTGGCCTTGAAGGAAATGACGGGTGGACCCTAAAATCTAATTTGTTTATTGGCAATAAATGAGGTGTCAAACTTTTCATTGTGTCGAGAAAAGACGATTCATAATTACTTGACATCTAATAATTTTTATATAAAAAAGAGTGACCTGTAATTTACCCCACTCAGTTGATAGATCTAATTGATTTTATTTACTGTGGTATTCATTCTTATAGACCAAGGTAAATATAAATAATTATGTATAAATTGATATTAACACTAATAATAATGATTCATGACTTTAAATAGAAAATACATGATTTCCAAAATTGATATTTGACAAAAGATTTTCATTTACAACAGATATAAGAGGAAAGGACAAGATAGGCTAAGAGCCCTTTTTGGTCCCTAGTTTAGGAATCTTTTAGAAAGATGCAACAGTTTATCAATAAAAATCTGAGGTTACCCAAGCCACAAAATGAGCATTGGTTCGAAGTTTACTAGTGCTCTTATTTTTACAACAAATAATGGGCCAGATTCGGCTGTTATTAGTACCTTTTCCTTTCGAAAGTTACACGTATAGTTTAATTTGAAAGTAATATTTATTATTCTTAATCATTGGCTTCTCTGAAAACAATCTGATCAGAGAATGTACTAATTATTCTTTAAAAATAAGAAAAGATGAGCATCAACTTGGCCAGACAATTGACTTGTAGAAATATTTATATTTAGTTTTACTCGCCAGATATTTATGCCTAGTGAAGCTGGTCTGATCATTTGGATTCTTCTTCTTTCTTCATATTTTATCCACATGTCTTGTATATAGGTTATTAAAAGGTTCATTATTAAAAGATTCAGTTTCTGATGATTTATGGACGTTGAAAGTTTGAATCTTCTTATACCATGTCAACTTAAAGTAGAAAACAACAGTTTAAGTGAACCAACATGCAAAATAAACAATTTTTTTTAGACATCAGATTTTTATTTGTAATTTCTTTAAAAATCAATAAATTGGTAAATCATTATCTGGGAAGTTCAAAATGCGTCAATATACATGTACTTTTAAATTGGATAGTTGCAATTAATTTAAAAGTTACTTTTCATTTTTGATTTGATTTTCAGGAACAGTTTGTATCGATGTGCTTACGTCAATTCTGTACTGAAAGAATAACGATCTCCTGCATTCAGTGACACATACTAACAAGCTGGGAGCTGGGAACACACATAATGTAAATACAACTTCAATGAAAACATTCATGGGACTGAGATATAAAATTTACGTTGAATTTAGCTGTAAACTCTGAATCATAAAACTTTCAAAAAATTCACAGATTGAACACAAATCTTCTATAAATTCAATTAAATACACACTACGTTTTTGTGAATACGTGACGTTCATGTTTTTTTTTCAAGCTTTAATGAGAAATATGTGGCCAATTTTGAAATATTTAGAGAAGAATTGACGTATCGAGTACAGGAAGGCAATGGTTTGTTTAATGTTTTTTTTTAAATCCTCTATGTAACAACCCTATATCATACTTTGATCAGGGGTTTACTTTGTTAAGAAATTTTCAATGCATTCATATACTTCTCCATTTAGTTTGAAGGGGGTGAACTTTGAAATCAATTCCAATGCACAACTATATTTTCCCGACAAAATTGCAGAATAGGAATATATTTATTAATTAACGATAAAAACATTTATTTTGCACAAGATCAAGATCATTTTTTCAAAAACTACATTCGATAACTGCTTTTAGGGTAAAAAAAAATATGGATTTATTATTGGATTGCACTGCAAGTCAATTATTATGTCAACAGTAGAAATACCTATCTATGCTCCTGTTTAGTTCTGTTGAATTTAATTTTGATGACAATAAAAAAGCTTATACCCCTTTCATATTTTAATACAAGTTACATAATTATTAATCTATGTTCTTGGAATAACAACCACGTGTATCAACTCTTATCATTGCTTGGGATACACTACAGCTTTTTACAGTTGAGAATTTAACAAAAATGAAAAGCTAAAAAGTAAGTTGGAAAGTACCTACTACATGTATAAGTCATTAAATGTACATGTATTTATAAAGAAGAGATTGTCAAAGTAAGAAGCTAGATCTGCTATTTTCTTAGAAGAATAAATCATTTACCTCTCACAGTGTAGCGAGGACTTCACATGTAGAACCTATACAACACATTGCAATCAGCTAAAGCTATAGAAAGCAGGCACCATGAAACAAACAATTGAATGCATTACAATTTGATGTATCTAGAACAATGTACAGTACGTGTAAGTCTCTTCAATTAAATTCAGGTAATTTTTTAAAACATTAGATTAAAAGTATGTGAGACTTATACTTTACTTCTCGCTTAATGAGTGATAATCTAATGACCATGCAATTACATCTTTAAAAAATCTCCATGGTTACTTTTCCTTCAGAACAGGAATTGCTGCTGATCTGAAAGGGTGTCCTTTGGTATATTTTACGTGACTTTTGAGATAGAAGTATTAACATTGCTTTTTTGTAAAACTCCTCTGTAAAATTATAGAATACATTGTGGACGATATAAAACATCTGGGTGTGGGATGATAAAATCTGTATGCTGGCTATAATTCAGGGCTTGTGTTTATTTCTGTCACTTTGTCATTTAGCATATGACAATATAGCACTGCAGTATTACAGAAGTTATAACCTGCATTGCTCTATTGTCGCAACAGCCTGATTAACAATCATTAAAAAAGTGCAAAGGTATTATATGAAATGAGACCTGGACAAATCATAGATAAATGTCTGAAAAGACAATGTCAACACGGGAGAGACATTTAAAAGTACAGGGTATATATCAGAAGTAATTACGATAGATATTTATTTGGGCGTAAATCACCGTAGTCTTCTAATATTACCTCCATGTCGACAAAAAACATTCAATTCAATGACTGAAAATAGAACTAGATTTACACAGCTCTTTAAGCCCAAGGACCAGAACAAAGGAAAAGGTTTAATAAAACATGTGTTAAATCTTCCGGGGTCTTCCTCCTTAAAGCTATTGCCGGTTTCTAGGTAAGCGTTCAAGGCAGGGATTTGTCGGACAATTTTTATTTGTTATAACAATCGACGAAAATCGTGTGCTTGATTTATTTCAAACAGTCTCCATTTTTTCATAGAAAAATACCCCTTTTTTCAAAGTGCAAATGTCTTGATTTTAAATAAATAAAGATTTTCCTTTTGATAAATATTTAAAGGTCAAGCATTTAACATGACTAGTCATTTTAAATACTTATTTCTTCTCTATATATTTATTTTCCTTTTGATGCCTATGGACTTGATATCCATTTACTGAGTGACCTGTCATCCTGAGGTCCCCTACAAGGCATGCCGAGAAGGTATGAAATAAAGCAAAAAGAGCAGCTCAGAGTGTTTAAACCCAATGTTGCCAGAGTAGAAAATTAAAATGTACGAGTATACAGTGTATTGTGTTTGGTATGTTTTAATCAAATAAATGGGAAGGAATAAAAATGCTGTATTTTGAGTTGTTTTGTGCCTCACATTCAAAGGAACTTTTTGGAATGAGAATATAATTTACCTCCGTATGTGATTTAACAGACCCCTAGATTCTTCTTCAAAAGCCAAAGATATGCACAAATACATGTTTAAATTTAATAAATGGCCTGGTAGATTCTTTATAGTTTTGTCGTATTTGCAAATGATTAAGAACATACAACTTTGAAATTAACTGCAATTCAACATTCTAGGAGTCGATTATATACTTCACAAGTTTCACTATATCAGTTTGCAAAGGGACACAAGTACATAAACAAAAATTATCGAAAATCTAGCAAAATTAAGTAATCCAAACGACTCACAAAGATTTCAGCAAATGTTTGCAAAGCTTATATAAACAAAATCATGAAATAATATTTTCACACCCCCTAAAAGTGATTTTTAAAAACGAACAAAAGAAAAAACAAGAATTAAAATGATAACTAAAGACTATATCCGCAACTTACTTGGAAAGAAATGCTATGGTATCCGCAACAGCACTAAATTAATTCATCAACACAGATCAACTCGGATCCAGCGCTGATTCTATTAGTTCTATCAATCTTTCGATGGTTAGAGGTCCTTGAAAATATTCAATCGTTTATTAGAAGACAGACAGAACCCGAGTGGTCTAGCAATCCGGCGATTTATTTATCCCTGTGTAACGAGTTATCTCCGAGGCTTACAGCATATGTTCAGGATCATCCGCGCTCTTGTCAGAGCGAAGCTCAAGAAGGGGAAAAATCTGCGACACAAATGATTGTATCTTCTTCAGACACTAACTGTCCGATATTATATTGTTGATGTAATGTTTGAGTTATTTGCTCTTCTCACACAAGGTAATGGGGAGTCTATATGATATACTGCCCGATATCAGGTGAAGGCGATTTTCCTCCCTCCCCGAGTTGTGCTACTTTTTTAAACAGAAGAATCCAGGAGCTTTAGAAGTATTGACTCAGAGTACAACCATTCCACCCCCTGAACGAGTACCTCTTCTGTCCCAGGAATAATTTGCTCTGTCATTATTGAATTCAATAAATGCAGATATTTTTGGGTTCACTATTGTTCAAGTTTAAATACAAAATGTTTGAATGGTTGAAGGCAAAAGTAAACGCTTTAGTGCAAAATTCAAAGAAAAGCATTTAAATAGAATATGGATAAGTATTTGCTAGACAATTTCGATTTTCTCTTCTTTTAAAGCGTAGAGGTGGCAAAAAGAGTTTCACACGGTTACCAGTTTGAATGCATTGATTTTATCTTTTTCATATTCTTTACAGTTTTTCAACAAATGAAATAATTTTAAAATAGATTTTCTTACAATTTCAGGATATTTTTCATTTTTGGCACATAATATAATACCGCACAATCGATATCGACTATCCTAAACTTGTACAAACCACATTATTCTATACTTTTGACATTACATTTTAAACGAGCATTCTCTCTCTCTCGCGCGCGCGCGCGGCTAAACACCGAAATGAATGTTAACTTTTCAAATATTTTATTCTTTTTCTTAAGAATCATAAATCTGAATTGGGCACTGAACACATTTGAAATCTGTTTTGAAAAATGAATTTATAATGAAATCTTAAATTTATGATGTACATTTATCATCGCATGATGTGCATTTGTCATTACATGAGGTGCATTTGTCATTTAAGAAATAAAATATCATTTTTAGAGTGTCATTGGGATATGACATGAAGTCGGTCACGTGATCAAATTCTATAACGCCCGAAGGGCGTTATAGTAGATTTGATCACGTACCGACTTCATGTCATATCCCATTGACACTCTAAAAATGATACTTTATTTCTTATATTTATATTTTTATTTCTATTCACGTTACAAAGATAAAATACCGTATTTAGACATTGTTATTGAATGCATCATAACGTATAAATACGATGTCACATGACGTCACAGTTAAGACTTTCCAAATGTCTCGTGCAGTTTGCTTTCCATACGCAAGAACGTCAGATCATGTGACCGACTGCAAGTCATCGAAAATTGAATTTCATTTTTTTAGTATTGTCATATAAGGAAAGACATTGGCAAATGTAAATATTATGTGATGTGCTTTTGTCATTACATATACATTACATATACATATACATATTACATTGTGGTGTAAGAGGGGTTATAATAACATTTGCAAACTAATTGAATAACGTCCATTAAAGAAATGATGTAGATGTAGGGTTTCAGTGTTGAAATTTTTTTTAAATTTTCCAATTTTAATTTTGCCTCCATTATTTGCAACAGTTCTTCCGAGAATCACATAATCCAGGTGGTCATGTGACATGTTCCGTAGCGTTCTGTCACAGAACCTGAAAGGTTTTTCCGACTATTATATTCCCTAGCATGCAATTAATTTTTTATAACAAAAACCGTGTCGGATATGGCCAAGTCCGGCAATAGTATGGGTGCAGGATATTCTTTTCCAGAATGAGCATGGTGACCATCATAACCCGAGTCCTCTGTCTTTGGAGCGTCGTCTATTCAATGTGGATAAAGTATGGGTGCCGCTTATTTATCATATCTGATGTTTAAAGTCTTAAGTAAACGATATTTTCAGGATTTGATAATCATATTATTGTTAATGATAAAAGCACATTACGTAATGACCAATGTATACCACGTAATGACAAAAGCACATCATATAATGATAAAAGAGCATCATGATTACAGATATAATGAAAAAAGCACATCGTCAGAAGAAAAATGGACACAAAGAATTTGATTTGTCATGATAGGACAGTCCAGGCGTTCCATACGAAATCATTCAAAACATTTTAATTTGTTGAAAGGGACTAAAAGTTAACAACATATTAGGCAAGATTTCGGAATATACAACATCCGGGTCAGACAAATTACTGTATAAACAAGTTACTGTATAAAAAAGATTGGTTTCCTTTAAAAAAAACCGAGTTTTTCCTTTGCAACTGTCCTTAACATATTACGAGAGCCAGGGTCATTTTTGACAATATATTGAATGTTTTGAAAGAAATTCGTATTTACACATATAAGTTTATCTTTTCATTTCCACTTCTTAAAACAAGAAAACAAGTACATGTATGAAAGTATTTGTTTTAGCCCTAATTATCAAATATGTGAAGGAAAAAAAGACATTTAAATTGATTCCAAAATGTGTGCCACATCATATATGTACTCCAGTAACCTTGAACTAACGACGAGCAGCGGAAAATCACAAATAAAGAAAGGTCCGTTTTTGAAGAAGCACTTTGGTTAGTACCCGTATAACGTTCTATGAAACGTTTCGTGAGGAAATCTTTGGGGAAAATACTTCTTTGTAGATCATAATTTGAAGCCTCATGGCCATGGTACATGTATATTTGCATATTGTCTTTCTTGCCTGTCCTTGGTTAAAAATCTATTCTCTTGGTTATACATGTTCAACCAATTTAGTCTGTCATGAAGGTATAAAACAAACGAAATTGATTTATACGATGGAAAAAAATTTCACGCCTTATTAAATGAAATGAAAACCACGAAAATTGTACATGCGTGTAATTACTTATTCTGAGATATTAGCAATTAAACGACATATGCATGAATTATATTTTGATTATATTTGATTTAAAAGGCAGGAAAGGTGCATTGTGGGATTTAATCTATAAGAATTAACAGTAAATTGAAAAAAAAATAAAGGTGTCTAATTTCTAAATGATACAATTGAAAAAAATTCACGCCTTATTAAATGAAATGAAAACCATAAAAAATTGTACATGCGTGTAAATACTCATTCTAAGATCATTAGAAGTTAAACGACCTATGCTTAAATTATATTTTGATCAAGATTTAAAAAGCAAGAAAGGTGCATTGTATGATTTAATCTTTAAGAATTAACGGTAAATTGAAAAAAAAAAATTAAAGGTGTCTAAGTTCTAAATGATATTTAATGAGATGAATAATAATGTATAAAAAGACCTGTTTGAAAAGAAAAACTACCTGGAGAATCAAATAGAAATAGGATGGCATTTCAAAGTGAGCTTGATCAGCAAATTTTAGTGAGTACAATTTAATCAATGTTCCTTGCGGAAAGGAAAAGAAATTAATGATACATGAAAAGGAAAGATAAACCAATATTTGTCCGATTCCTGATATAATCCTATGATATCATTGAGCTGTCTTGTTGACAACACGGATTAGAAGGCTATTGACATCATACAAAGAATAACTTTCAGATTCTTATTTCATTAGAAATCTAACAAATGGATTCTTGATATGCTGTTTTTCTATAACTATAAATTAAGGAGATATTGACAAAAAGCACGTGTTCCTTTGATCATGTTTTAATGCCAGGTTTTTTTTTTATTTCAAATTATAATTATATATTTCCTTGCAGAAAAATGACATTGGAATCAGGTCTCAACTTGAGTCATTAACGTTATGAAATCAGCCTCTTTTTTTATTTTTACAAAGTCATTATATTATATCAAGGTAGAAAAGTTAAAAATTTAACATTAAAACATAATAAGATCTAGGAAAAAGTTTAAAAATAGAGACTGATTCAAATTCAGCGTGTCAGAAACCCTGCAGTTATTGAAAGCTTTCAAGTTTGTTTGAGAAACATACATATGATATATATGAAGATAACGAAGAGTTTTCAAGCTCAAAAATCCATTTAACCATACAAATAGGAGAAAAGCTAACACGGACCTCACCTCCAAAGCATCAAAGGTCGGATCAGGTGCCATGGAAGAGTTAGCATCCCCTGTCAACTAGTCACATCCACCGTGTGCTTCTTGTCATGAAAAATCAGAAAAATCCGTCGCCAATATAGTATGTATATAATGGCCTAAACAATTATTACATAGGCAATTAAGCCACATATAATCAACATATGCATTGCCTTTCATATATGAGGATCATATGTGGATCATTTGAGAATCATATGTATATACATTCATATGAGAATCATATGTGGAATGTGGATCATATGTAAATCACATGATTTGCTTCATATAATTCAGATATGATGCCCTTTTTTATGATTCTCATATGAAACCAATCATATGAGAATCATATGATACTCATAATATTATGTGGATCATACGTGGCTAAGTTGCCTGTGTATGAAAAACGTAAGTCAGCAATTGACTTAATGATAAACTGTGTTTGCTGACACGGTCATTGTATTGACTATAGAACTTACGAAATGATGACTTTAAACGGGACTGTAGATATTCTTGCTTCAGCAACTTGTTATTTAAATTTTTAACATTCCATTCTTTGTACATGCACAGGTGATTTTGATCTTCCCTACCTATATTGGATTCCAAAATTCATGGAAACTTTTTTTCAAATAGAGATACACTTCAGGATAAATCATATGCTATACTAAGCCTAAATCTTTACCCCTTACAAAACTATTCACTGCTGTTATCATATTATATAATTTTATATAATTTCAGACAAACTTTACTGCAGCATAATTATTCTAGAAGTGCTGTAAATCAAAATTAATGTAGATTCTCAAAAATTTCTCTGAACTTTAAAAAAAAATTCTAATCGCCAAATTTTTTTTTAAAAAGCCAGTAAATTAAAGCGTACGGATTTTCTACACTTAATTCAACTATGATTCCTAATGATAACTTTAAAATCTAAGTTTTCTGATATCCTAGACAACTGCTTCTTCAATACAAATTGAAATCGGACATTAACATATGTTGTGATAGGCCATCAACAAAATTATTGTGTTAAAAATCATTCAAATTCTACAACTAAGTACTATGTATTCAAAATAAAAATACCGGTAGGCAACTGTAGTTCCTCATAAACAGTAATAAAGTCCCCAGAGACAAGATTTTTAAACAGACTTGTTTGAATTGTGATGGGCAATAATATGTGCTTCTTTAATATCCGACCTGTTTCAGTCCTATAAAGCAGAATTTATTTTTAAAAATCTACTTTAGAAGAAAAAACAGTGCTGGGGTCTTCAGGTTGACCTTTATCGACTGTTTATCATAGTTTAATAATAGTTACCTCCACTTATATGTCAATTCCATAGATCCAGATGAACTTGAAAAGATCAAAAGACACCGCGAAGTGTCTACCACATATGTTTCATGCCAGTATTTAGATATATACCTGACCTTAGATGAGAAGAGCCAATAAACAATTTTTTTTATAAACTTGACGACTTCAACTTTTCCTTTGTCCACTTTCCTTATTATGCAGTAATATCCCGTTATCACTTGCATACTATTAGGTGTTTACAGACCACTGAATTATCAACGGATTTTTCCGTTTGTCTTCTCATAAGAAGGAACACATGGCGGATGTGACGGAATGGAGGGGATGTCTATTCCTCTGTGGCACCTGATTCGAACTTTGATGTTTTTTAAGCCTGTGTTTGCACTGCTCCATATTTGTATTGTTTTTATGAACTTTTAAGGTTAAACACTGTTCGTCATCTCCATAGTTCTTCATGTTTTCAAAGTCTTTGACGCCACAGTACTTCTGATGGTTTGAAGTTGCTCATGACTTGAGGCCCATCCCCTTATCAGTTACATAAATAACCGTGGTATCTATGCTGCTTAAAATTTAAATGATATTTAGATACATGCATCTTGTTGTTCGTGCATTTATATTAATCTGACAGACAAGAATATAGATTACTCGTGTATGCAGAATTAATGTTCTTTGAAATTGGACAATGCTGCTAAGAATCAAACGATGATCATCTCATCAATGAATACTGAACTTCGGCCAGAAAACGTGAAAATACTACGAACAAAAGAAAATTCAATCAGGAATATTTTAAACATTATCCTTTTGGACCAAATGTGGTCCATTTTCATATACTGTACTAAAAATTGCAAAACCTTCGATATTTTGAAAATTATGTTTTGTTTATATCAATCTTAAAGGTTTTATACTAAAGCTGGGAAAAATTTCACTTTTTAAAATTCAAATGTTGTCTATGGAATTGAACGTACTCTACGCGGACTGATTTATATTGGGTAACAAAGACTTCACTCAGTTAAAAAATGTCTGAACATGAGTTTAAAGAAATTGTGAAAGTCACAAAACATTTTGATAAACATTTCAATTTTCTCACTACTCTATTCTTTAAAAAAAAAGATTAGGATTTTTGATTAAATGTATCATCAAACTATTCATCCTTCCGTTTTAACTAAGTGATGTACGAAAAGTAAAGATTACATAATGAATATGAATATGTAAATATATTGGGTCTTTTATTGAGAGAGTTGGTTGTTTGATTTATGACACTGTCATTTTTCATCGTTTGTTTTATTTTTCTCACGCATGCTGTATTGTATTGTATTGTATTGTACATAATTTATGTTTGTTTTCTCTATACTGTTGTGCAGTTTAAGAGAATAAACTATTGGATTGAACTGAATTGAATTGCTTTGGTTTCAGAATAGAAGTTTTTTAAAAATACCGTCATTTTCCTCTAATCATTCTTACTGATTAATTTAAGAGAACCATGGTTTCATTTTTTGGGTCTGAAAATCCAATTCAATTTCGTTCACTTTTTCATATGCCAATCTTTAAAATCACGTTTCAGTGTCGAATATTTTATTTTTTGCGTAAAATCTTCCGTTCTTAACCTTACCACTGTATACTTATAAGAGACACATAATCAATTCCCATGGCTACACATACTTGAAATCTGTCATCAGCAGTGCAGTAGTACATAGATTTAAAGGTAGCTCTATTTTTTTTTGTTTACCCCAGTCTCCTTTTGTTGTAGAAGAGACAACGCATAAATCAAAAGTTTAATGGACCTAAGGCAAAAATTTTAGTGTGGTCGGGTTATCAGGACTAAATACAGTAAAACTCGTTTAGTACGAACACGGATACAGCGAATTCACGGATATAGCGAAGTTTTTCATGGTCCCCGGCAAAATTCTTCACAAATCTTGGTAAAATTTTACGGTTATAACGAACTCTGATATAACGAATTTACGGATATAGCGAACTGATCTTGAGTCCCGTTGAGTTTAAATATAATGAAATTTACATCTTTTATAACGAACTTACCAACACATTAAAAAAAATTGAAAAATTGAATTGATTTAATTTACTTTTAGCATTTGTATGTGAAATTCAATTCTTAATAAAACCTTAGTTATCGAAGATATGTTTTGTAATATTTGCTACCCTAACATATTTGGTAGTAATACCCGAAGGAAAACACGCATATTGTGAATTCGCTATAATTGTTATACGAATTCGTTGTACGGATATAACGAATTACGGATATAGCGAAGTAAATTCACAGGTCCCCAGGACTTCGCTATAACCGAGTTTTACTGTATTTCATTTTTATAAATGTTTTCTAGCAGAAAGAGAAATATTTAACATCACCATTGTCTGTTCTTTTTTTTTAGAGTAGAAACTGAAGTCAGAATGCCATAAATACAACTGCATTGTTATTGAAACGTTAAAATATTAATACAATTTTATTTTGTTTTTCAATGAAAACTAATATACTAATGTTTTTCATGAATGACTGAAAAGTATCAATTCATATTCCAATGAATGATGATGTTCAAATTTTAAACAAAAAACTACGCATTCCCGTCAAGTATTCATATCTAAAAAGAATTTCAAACGACAGTATACAATGACAAATTATCTTTCGGAAAAAACAAAACATTGAATTGATTTATTTGGAAAATTTAATCATTCTCTTAATTCTGTATAGAAATAATTTTTCTATTATTGGTTAGCTCAGTTGAACTGTATCACTAAACCTTTGTTTGCACTAATTGATTAAAACAAAACAAATTAACTTTTAAATTATCCAGAAGTCAATTTAAAATCATTATATTTAGACCTTGAATATTGCCTATTAATAAAAGACAGGACTGAATGTAGACTGGTACGGTGTTTTAGCAAAATTGTACAATTTACATGATAGTTTTTATGTGTTTCATTATTTTCCCAGCAGTCCAATTAAGTACAAATATCTTTATTTTTTCAAGAAAGTTATGGGCAGCGGAAAGGGCAAAAATTACCATAATTAGAAAACAAACAATTATTTTAATTTCAATGACCATAAAAACTTAACAAATGATACAATGCATAATCAACAGACGTTTTCGATGAACAAATATACATTAAAGCAAAACCAACGACCACATACGTAACAAACATATATGAATGCAAAACCAACAATCATCTTTGCAGAACAAACGTACATAAAAACACAACAAGCGATAAAAACTTAACAAACGTGCACGCGATAAATCTAGTCTTCCCGACTCCCGGCTTCCGATGGTCCGGGTTTTTTTTGTGATTTCTTTATATTGTCGTTGCACAGAAATTCTTCAAACTTCTCATGCGCATTTCCTTTTTAAATGAATTCAATAATTTCAATAATATGTAAAAACTTCGACAAATTTGCGTATTTATTACTGAATCAGCAGCAGCACCTTCCAAAAAGCGTTAAATGTAGTTACTCCTTTATAAATATGAAAACCAAAAACGGACATCGATACAGAGAGATGTAAGGTGTCGTAGTAAAGGTGCATGGACACAGATTTAAAGTTAATATTTTCTGTATAATGTTACGATTTATATATTGTAATTATAGCATTTCACACAAACCTATGATAAAAATCTTATTTCAGCTAAAAGTGATTGAAACTTCAAACTTTTAGACGGGTTTGATCGACACATCTTTGCACTCTCACAAATTTTAATTTTATTCTTAATACTTGGGAAAAGTGGCAATCTTGTTTAATTAATTTAAGATAAAATAAAATTAACTTTAAATCTGTGTCCATGTATCTTAAAAGATATCAAAAATATTGATATTGAGACGATAATTTTCTTTTCAAAAAGATGGAATTAGTATTTCAGATAAAATTGGTGGTGTTAATAAAAAAATAAACATTTAAATTCTAAAAAAAAAATTCATAACATCAAAATGATTTGAATTCAAAAAAGGGTTTTCATTTATTTTAAAAAATATATCTTAGTTTGTTGTTTTTAACCGCGATTCTTCGAAAACATCGGTATCCTTTTTTCAGAGGTTTTTGCATTTATAGCTGAGTACTAGATTTACCGCGTTTTGGCAGATGATATTGCCGACGCAAATTTGTTAAAGTTTTATATATTGAATTTAAAGATTTTTTTTAAACATAGAAATGTGCCTGAGAAGTGTGAAGAGTTTCTATGCGCCGACAGAAAGGAAATCGCTAAGAAAAAACAAACAAACAAACAAAATCCGGGACCGTCGGGAGCCGGGAAGACTAGATTTACCGCTTGCACGTTTGTTAAATTTTTATCGCTTGTCGTGTTTTTATGTACGTTTATTGTAAAGATGATTGTTGGTTTTGCAATAATATATGTTTGTTACGTACGTGGTCGTTGGTTTTGCTTTAATGTATATTTGTTCATCGAAAACGTCTTTTGATTATGCATTGTATATAATTTATTAAGTTTTTATGGTCATTGAAATTAAAGTAATTGTTTGTTTTCTCATTATGGTAATTTTTGCCCTTTCCGCTGCCCATAGAAAGTCCTCCATTTCAAGGTGAAATATCTTATAAAGGCAAAAACCCATGATATGGAAGCGGTATATTACATATACAAGCGTTAACTCTTACTGGGGTAGCTATATTATTCATTCCTTATAAATAAATTTTCTACCATTAATTAAGTGTAAGAAAAAAGGCAAATTCTCATCAAACATTACATTAAATTGTACAAAATTTAAATGTAATGCCAAGCTGATGGGCCTATATTTGACGCAAGTTATTATGACGCAGGCAACACTGGTTATACGATATAAACTAATTTTTAGCCAGTCAAAACGTGTGTTACAGCCATATTCATATTATTATTTATATTCTCCTAAACATCGCATACAATATTAAGCGGCCAAATACCGGGTATTCCAATGAAATTGATCATGATTACTTTGTTTCATGAAATATGGACGATGAACATGTATGATATCTAATTGTTTGGAAGAAAATAACGCTTTATGAAGAATTTTCTTTGATAACGGTATTTGCTTAAAAGATGAATGGGAGTAATATTTGCTTTTCGTTGGAAGATTAATTCATGTATTTTTTTTCCAAGAGGCAGGTAGCTGGGTACTTTTAAACTTTATATTTTTTTTACAGTCATTGACCAAAGTTGACCGACAGGTCGTTACAATATTTGAAGATCAACTTTGAATATTTCAAAAGTACACGAGTTTAAATAAATGGACGTTAAGGTTTAATTAATAAACAGGTAGGGGCTCTTGATCACTAACTTTGCGTTTGGAAATGTTTCTAACCCTTGGAATTTGTCAATATTTGGAAAGTTTTACATTACAGAACAACAAGCTCACTGACAAACTATATTTGATTTTAGAAAAAGAATCAGATACATTGTATTTTAATTTCCTTGATATATTTCTCCTCCAAATTTTCAGTACATGTTAAAGCAAATATAAAGATTTTCTTAAATAAAGAAAATTTTTTTTTCTTTTTTTTTGTATATGTACTAAATAGCATTTTCCTCATATTGCTTTTTAATCTTAAAGATTTCTGAGTGGCAAATGACGCATTTTGAAAAATACGTTTGATTTGAATAAATTTGCTTTTACCCAGTTTTATGAATACAACAGTAAGGATACTTTAAATATGGTACTTAAAGATGATAAACTACAGAGCAATTAACTGCTCTTTGTTGACGTATTTTTAAATACTTTGTATAATATACCTAACTTAACCGTTCTTTTCAATACATGTATATTAAGGTGTTGGGTGTAATGCACAAATTGGTTAAAAGAAACAAATATACATGTATAAATGCCTTAACAAGACTGCATGATATGTTTGAAACCATTTTGACCGGATTATTTGGGTAAATGTGCCAACGATAAACAACGTATTCATTCACAATACCAAAAGTAATGAGTGAGCTTTGGTGAAAACTCATGTTAAGACATGACATAAATATATGAGATATAAAATAATTCGGTCGGAAAAAAAGAATAAGCGGGCGAATGCTCGACCTTCAAAATTGGATTTTTAAATTTATAACAGTAAGGATAACCTCCACATTGCAACATTTCACAGTTTTAACACCTTCAATTATAGTGCAAAATTCCATATTAAAGGCTAAGAGAAATTGCATACCATTTTCCCAAAGAGCAATTAAATTTTAGCTTTCTGTTAAAAGTATTTGATAATACATATATTGAAACAGGAATAAATTGATCAAATAGATCAACACCAGTGTTCTTATTTAACGGAAAGGATACTAAATATAGCAAAACAAATATTGAAATAAAACTTTAATCTTAAATCAGGACACAGGAGGTGGTATCTATATATAGACTACAAATTGTTTATTCACTTAGAAGTAGGAAATCTATATTGATTTATTTCTAGTTCGATTCCAACTGTAAATAATCATTTGTTTGAAGAAGTTACATAGTTAAAATTTACTTTCTTTCTTATGAAATAATGAAAGAGAGAGAGAGAGAACATCATCTTCTGGATAACTGTTACAGCAATGTACAGTTTAAGGCAAATGTAAGGAAGAAGCAAGTAGTTAAGAAACATGCTAAGATTGTCAATAATTAAAGTGTCTTCGCGTTACTTGAGATTATGCAGCTCAAGAGAAATGCATAAAAATCCCTAATTTGTCTTCTTATTTGATTACAAGTGCTATTTACCTTACAAGTAGTGTAAGTTGTAGAGAACATGATTACGTTTCTCTGGAATGTCTGTTTCGCCAAAATTTGTTTCAATTGGTTTTAATTAGTAGTCATTGTTTAAAATTTTAGAATATGTATATAATATAATAGAAGAAAATTTAGTTTCTTTAAAAAAGTCAACAGTCCAAAAACTCAAACTGTAAGAGAAGAAATATCAAAAAGGGTTGGTGGAAGGGAGACAACTGAAGAAATAAATCTTTGAACTTATTTATAAACCTCCTCCTCAACAGCCCATAAATAAACATTTTATTTCCTTAAACTCTATTTTGTATTCAAGAGTAAAATTATGCTGTTAATACGGAGCTTATGATCCCAGTCTAGATAGTCATTGTTCTTTATATTGACAATTTATTAAAATTAATTCCTATATCCATCCGTTTATGACATACAGGTTGTTTTTTTTTCAAGAATATTGGTTTTCAAAAAAGAAAATAGTTTTTTTTTCTATCATTGTTTTAATAACATTAATTGTACGGTTTTGTCACACTTCGCTTTTGCCTGTTTCTGCACCATCCACTCGAAAAAGTCTGAAAGCAACAAGAACATTATTTTTTGGCAAATTAATATCTAACAGTTTATACCTAATTGAAAGAAAAACAAATTAACATATAACCTTCAACCTGTTCTATCGAATTTTACTTGTGTAATTTGAAATGATTAAAATTAATGTCATAAAAAATAAAGTTACAGTTTATGTTTTAATTTTTCAAAGTTACCTTTATAAAAAACAGATAGGTTCAATCAATTAAGTGCTCTGTACCTGTTGGGTCAATTCACCTATCAAAGGTTTTATATGCTTTTTATATGATTTCCAATGTGTAAATTTGACTGATCGTAGCTTTGAAAATTAATAGTTTTTTTTTTTACCTTTTTAAGTTTACTTTTTTAAAATACAAATGTCATATTAATTACTTTCCTCTCAAGACCAAATAGAAGAGAATGCCTCGTTTTGTTATTAAATTAAAATGTTGTAATACCAACTTTTTCCTGTTTTCCATGAAAATATCTCGTGACGTCATGAGCTTTGGTAGCGTCTGTTCTACATCGTCTGGACTTCTTTCTGTGGTACCTTTTGAAAGAACTTTAGCGTCGAGGGCTGGAGGAATATACAATAAATCCGGAAACTCTGCTTTACCTCTGAAAATAGTGCAAAAAAAAACATAGCCGGTTTGAAAATTTGACGCGAACCGATTTGTTTAAGCATTGCAGGGATTATTTCAGTTATTTTAAGCTGTTGACTGACTTTTAACAAAAAAAAAACAAAAACAAAAAAACAGGAAAGTAAAATCCAATACTTAGATATTATGACTTGCAAGTACAGTACACAATCCAGAATTTTTCGAAAGTCTCTCTCTATTAAATACGTATATACTCAGTAATAGGACGCATTCAGTGCATAACCTTGCATTTCAATTAAACTGGGAGTCATGAACAAATGATTAGGAAATATTAATGTTAATGATGAAAAAGTTGAAAGTATCTCGTTTGTTATTCAGTTCGGCATTTATCGGCTATAGTCAGCAAACATTTCAATAAAGAACAAAAGTGGACAACTTCTAGGGATCTTTTTCTAGAGCTTTCTGGGATATATCGATTGGAAATCGCATAAATGTTATCATTTTCATTTGACAAGATGTCATCAATATATCTTAGTGTAGAATTAAAGACCGCATCAAAATCTTTCTTCTTCTCATATAGAGATTTTTTGCAATAGATTCTGCTTCATAAAAATTATACTTGTATAAAACAGTTTAGAAAACTTATTTCACTTTGTAAAAAAATAAAAATAAATAAACACTTCTTTTTTTTATTTCCCTTCGAGAATGTTTCACTCATTTAGATTCCACCATTTACTGGTGGAGGACTGCAAATTTCAATCTGTACTCCGGACTTGAGATTTTTGAAAAATCAAGGATCTTTTTGTGCAAGAACCTATTGCACCAGGGTTACTCGATTTATATGGTCTCAATCGCAGGGCCATATTCTACGTCACTTAATGGAATTCGAAAGATCAACTCTTTACTCTTAGACCCCAGACCAAACTCTCTAACCACTGCGCCTTATGGGCGACGTAAAAATGTCCAGAGACATTTCAGAATACCTTTTTCTTGACTGTTTTATGCATAAGCAGGCGGACCCAGGTATCAAAACGATCAACATAATTGTAAAAGATATAATCAAATAAACAAATGTGTAGGACATCTCCTCATGTGTCTCTTTTCCACCATTGTCTGTAAAAAAGTATAAGTTTATTAAATAATTTATAATTTATATTTTTTCAGTTCTGAATTTGATCATGCACAATATATGGTGAGGAAATCTAAGGTGATGTTAAGTTTAATGACAAAGATATATTTATACCCTTCGTGTTGTGGCACAGGTCATCCGTTTCGTTCATTGGACATGTACAGAGGCTGCTACGATTTCCATTATTATAATTTGCTATCTTTTGATATTCCGGAATCATCTTGTCCAATTCACAAGTTTTCTCCTTGCAAAAGCTCTCACTGCATTTATGCTTACACATATATGTGACCTGTCCCAACGTGTTTGTCTCCAAGAACTGAGTTTTATTGCCAAACGACAAAAACAAAGCTTCCACTGATATATTAAAAGTTTGCTGCATAAAATATCCTGCCTGTGCTGATAAGGTGCCAGTTCCTGTTCTCTCTAACTTTTCAATCACAGTCATTCCAATATTTACATATTTAAAATAATTAGAAACCCATGTCATGTTGAACGGAAATGAAATTGTTTTAATCGAACAATCTGGAACTTCAAAATGGTCAGTACTATTTATGTAACATTCTGAGAATACATAAACTTGATGGACGAACTCCAATGATGTTGCTTCAGGACGCAATACAACATCTGTCATTTCTAGACTGCTTGATAATGTACATCGAAGTAAATATGAAGACTGTGTAAATCCTTTCTCTCGAAATGGAAAAAGTTCTGTTAGATTGTTTTTGTCAGGATTTTGTGGAATGTTTATTTGTTTATGAACACAAAGAAGACGCAAGATTGACACAATACTCGTGTCAAAATAAGAAACACATACGGTTGAAAAATTGCCTTCTGAGCAGAAATCGTTTAGTAAAGAGAGTAAATGCAGAGTGTTACAAACTGTTGTATTCTGAAATCCTGTTTGATTACCCCTACAGACTTTGGAAATGCATTGGCAAATTTCAACAATGTCTCCCTTTTTGAAACATCTGTGTTGCCTTGATGGGAATGTGTCGTTTGTGGATACCAGGAAAGATTTTGGAATTTCACATCTTTTACCTGTAAATCCCGTGTAACAATGACAAGCTGTAAATGACTCTTGTTCTGCACAAATTCCATTTATACAAGTGTTTGTGCTACAATCATCTGTTGAGTTCAAGTGATCAATGTTTTCTCTCAAAGAGACATTGCACGTTTTACCTGTGTAATTCTCACTGCATGAACAAACATATCCATTTACGAAATCGACACAGTCTCCATGGACACAAGAGGTTTGATCGCATTCGTTGATATTTTGCGAACAGTTGTCTCCTGAAAATCCGGGAAAACAACGGCAGTTTCTGCTATCATTTACAAGAACGCACAGCCCAAACACACACTCACCACAATAGCAATCGAGATTACCCACTTCGTAAGTACATTCCTTTTGGACAGGACATGAATGAGACTCACATTTGTCTGTAATTTGATCACATCGAATACCACTGTAACCAGAATAACATGTACATTGAAAACTGTCATGACTCTTTTCTCGTAAAATATCATTTAACTGATCATAGATAATATGTTTGGACGTTACATTTTTTAAATTATTGTATCCTGTAGGTATGCTATATTCATTCTTGTCTGTTTTCGATGAAATCGATGTATCACTTGAAGTAATTATTTCACAACGTCCGAAGAGACATGGATTGGAGAGACAAGGATTTCTGTTTCTCTCACAAAATCTTCCTTCGAAATTAATCCCGCATACACAATGCGGTTTGTTGTTCTTCGACATGATACATGAACCACCATTGTAACATCTGATTTTTGCACATTCAGAACATGTAAATCCGGAAAAACCGGGAGGACAGATGCAGAACCGCTGGCCATTAGTTACAATGCATGTCCCTCCATTCAGACACTGGAACAGGATACAGTTTGTTGATTGAACTGAAAAAACACGATCAAATTTGATTAGTTAATGAAGAGAACGACGCCTCATTGCAATATTATAGAACGATAAAAGCATCAACAGAAAGAGAAAATAAAACGATGTAGGCTTAATGTGCATTGTTATGAAAATTGATTAATCATTAACTGTGACGCACTATTTAAATGTATAAAAATTCCCTAAGCATAAATCACTAAAATCAGTAATTCTTTATAACAAAAAATATGCTAAAATACTATAATTCTACTCTACAATGAAAGCATTGTGCAATATCTAAAACAAGTAAATGATTAAATTACCATAACGATAAATTCCATGATAGGTAAATGGTACGTGGTTTATAATAAACTTCAGATAGAGTCTTCTCCCTACAGACCGGACCAGGTAAGCCGACTTGTTATCACAAATGACGTCATAATACCTCGTCTGGTCAGTGTGGGTATATGATATGAATATTCCATAATCCGCCATTGACAGAGGTGAGCATCGCATTTGAGAGCGAAAGTTAACATCGAATAAAATTTCTACATGCTGTCGGACAGGAGCAATAATTTCGTAGTTGCAGATCTCGTTTGAGGTCGTCATGTTGGAGAGCAGATTTGATATGATCTTTTCCTGAGGGTTGTAGTATTCTGGGCAGTTTTTACCTGTGTGTGATGATTATAGAATTCTCTAATCGATTCTGCAGCATGTTATCAATGAAGGACAAAAGAAAAGACCAAAAGTAAATCTAAAACCCTTAAATATCAGACAAAAACTTAGGTTAATAGATCGTCAATATGACCTTCAAAAACACTGTATCTTTATGAACATTATCAAAATATGTTCCTGATTTGGTTGATGGACTAAGTCGTTAATGTTTTCATAGATAAGAGAGTTTTCCAAATGATACAACGAAGAAGGAAACAGTTCTACAAGAACATGCATTAAAAATTGAAAATATAAACAAGACCATATCTTATCCTTTGCATTTTTTCAATTCATTCAATTCATTAGAGAGTAGACGACCTTTTTTCTCTTTGGATAAAAATAGTGTTGTTATGTACGTACAATATATCAACATATCAAAATAGGAAAAAGTCGAAATATTATAATACCTATAGATATTACATTACATTTTCTTCTAAGACAGCAATGCGAGTGATGTTTCTAAACACAATTTGAATTTAATTAACATCAGTACAAATGAAAATAAAGGATTAGTGTCAGTACTCACTATTTCCTCCGCTATAGAACATACACGACATAAAACTGAACAAAAGTAGAAAAGAGACCATTTTGTTTGCTTTCCTGCATATTTATTCTGGCAGCTGTGGTTCGGTACTATCTTATCAATGATATAATTTTCGTCACTTCCGATAAAACAGGTTCGATTAATTCTATAAACCGTATGCCAAATCTGTCCTTTTATATTATCTATACGACCGAAAATGTAATACATTGTACAAAAAATGTCTTTGCATATAGAAATTCATGCAATGATTATTAATAAGTTAATAGAATTTAATGCTAAAAAGTTTATGTGTTTCATATAGTACAGTATCATGCTCTTTTGTGAGTATATCCAAAATTTCCTATTTAGTAAATATTTAGCTTGAAGATTAAAAAGTATAAAAAAAAATTCCATAAAATTTTGAACTTAATTGACCTTTGACCTCCATTTTTACTAATAAGGTCAGTTGTTGAGTATCTGAATAGTCATAAAATATCATCTCTAAGACTTTCCCTACAAAATGGTATGCAATATACCTAGCTTTCTCCGTGAATAAAGAAGTTGGAAATAATTTAATAATGTCATATCAAAAAGTCTCCAAAATCGCCTTAAATGTGCCGGTAGAGAAAGGGTTAAATCAGTTTACCTAAGAGTCAAACACAGTTTGTTTGTTTTTGTACTGATTATCTCCCTTGATTTTGTCACGTGATTAAGGCATCACGCAGCAGCCGACAGATGGTAGTCTGAAACCCTCGCATCCAACTCGTTGCTTTTTTTGACAATTTTCTGCTGGTTTTTGTTTTATTTTGCAGGATATTTGGCGGAAAGAGTACTGTTTTCCCCCCAACTTCGTCATAGCTGCCTTTAGTACGGATATCAATAGATTGTCATTTGGACAGAACCGACAGAGCCTTTAGGCGCAGCAGTTTTTTTTTCAGTCACACCAGTATCGCCAAAGGAACTTTGGGGTCATTTAATAAGTGAACATACGGTTATTAGTTTGTAGAAACTTTCAGATTATGAATCATTGAACATTTTGTCATCAGCTGTCTGCTTATCAGTTGAACATCTGATCCCAGGGTTAAGCTGTTAACAGTTCATTAACTAATGCAGCCATGACCTATTCTGCCAACGAGCAAGTAAAATCATGTTGCGTGAATTTGTGTACTTGTTAAAGTTGTTTGCCTATATTAAATTTTGTAAGTAAAATTTGGTGTTTGGCTTCTCTGATAATGCGCTTTATTTCGATGAATACAAAAAAACATATACAGTAGAAAAATTATGTTCAATAAAACAAAATGTTTGCTATTTGTTTTCCACAATCAACATTCGAAGAAATTTTACGTGTGTACATTTTAATCCATCAAAATAATGATAATTCTACAATTCACGGAAATCATGTTTACACTAATACGAGTTCAAAAAACATACAACATGTATTTAGTTTGTTTTCCTTTTGCTCGAGATCGAAATGATCAGACTGACTTAAATGTCGCTTTCTCCGGTAAAATTCATTGCAACGAAGAAAGGTATCCTTTATATGTTTCTTTTTTAACACATAAGACAATACACAACGCATTAAACATAAAATTTAATGTGTATGTAATATAACATTATGTTGTAAAGCTGAATAAATTATGTAAAGTTATACAAATTCCAAACATATAAATTATTAATAAAATTTACTCACATTGCTCAGTGACAATTTATAGTTTGAGTATTGTTTGCCGTTCTTTCATTAGCCTCACTGACAATTATAGAAAGTCCAATTCTGTTTTTTCGAACACTCCGTTGTAAACACTGGCAACCACAGATGTATCGGCAAAAGAGTCGTAAATCTTGCATCATGTACTTTCTAAAATTCTGGAGTCGAAAGGAATATACGAAAACGTTGACACAGGAATTGGTAAAAACCAAGATCCGACAGGTGGCTCTGTAAAATATTTTTAAAACATTATCAATTTACTAATTGCACATCGTCAATGAAAATAAAAAAATCTTTCCTTCTTATTTTATTTGATTTATCTTACAGTAAAATCAAAGTAAAGCGAAGTCCTGGTGAACTGTTGAGTTTTATTCGCCAAATCCGTAATCCTTTTATTCGTATAACGAATTCGTACATGTATAACTAAAGCGAGTTCGCAATAAAAACTTTCTACCGAATATGCCATGGAACCAGTTATTAGAAAAGATACCTTGGATGACTAAAAATTTATAATAATTTACACTTTAACACCAATACTTACTGAAAATAGATTCAATTCAATTCATCAGATTTTGAAATATTTGAAAACTTGTTATAAATTATGTAAATTTTATTATTTTTAACCTCTACGGGACTTTTAATGAGTTTGCCACATCCTTAAAATTTCTACATCAAAGTTCGTTATAACCGTAAAATTTTGCAAAGATTTGGTAAGAATTTTGCTGGGAACACCCCCAAAACCTTCGGTATATTTGTGAATTTGCTATATCCGTCTTCGTTCTAAACGAATTTTACTGTATTATATTACATATATCATATTTTGCAGTAAGATTAAAATATTTTCATATGATTATTATTTTTATTTAAGATATATCTATGTCTATATAAAGGATTATTATTATATATTAGTCAAAATCTTAGTTTTACACTGAAATACTGAAACGGACAAACTTTTTATCAATATTGCATCACCAGAGTGCTGTTTTGAGCAGAAATTATTAAATAAAAAAAAAACGAAATAATTTATATCAATTTCGTTTTTCTTTACAAATTAATTTCGTTTTCTTTATCTAATAATTGCGTTTCTCTTTAATGAATGATTTCGTTTTTCTTTATTCATAAATTTCGTTTTTTCTTTTTATATTAATTTCGTTCTTCTTTATTTATTAATTTTGTTTTTCTTTATTTATTAATTTTGTTTTTCTTTATTTAATAATTTCGTTTTTCTTTATTTGATAATTTCGTTTTTTTTAATATTTATTTTTGATTTGCACTATTGGGCTTCCGTTAAATTGTATAAATTTCGCAAGGAATTTTATAAAGAACGATACAAATTCACATCTAAGCACCAAAGAAAAAACCTACGACTTGTTCTTTTAAATTTTAATTTCTCTATCGATTCACCAAACATGTTGGCATACACCATGATGCATAAAAAAAAGACAAATAATAAAATACATACATACATGCAAATGTATGAACCAGTGAAGTCAACTATGCAGTGGTTTACAACTTATAGATTAAACAAAATCATTATAATCATTATATTTTAGGAATTGAAAACTTATGTCATTTCCATTGTTATTCCCTTATGTTATGTATCCTTAAGTATTATAATAATTCAGTTTCATGATCCTGGTTCAAGGATTTCAAAGTGTAACTATAACAAGAGAATTAACTCATGGAGCCTTTAAGGATACATTACACGAACAACAATTTTATGCATATTCTTTTTTATGCATATTCTTTTAAATATAAACAGTTTCTATAACTATGAAAATTACTGACATAGAAGTTTGCGAAACAAGCAAATCAGCAGTATCGTTTAAAGTCATCATTTCGTTAGTTACTATAGTATATACGGTACATGTAGTTGATACAATGACATTGACAGCAAAATACAATTAAGTAGAATGCTGACTGATTCCTTTTCATACTGATTGTAAAGTCATTTTTTACAACACTGAGTTGTCCACGGAATTTTCCGTTTTTTCCCGAACATGACAAGGAGCACACGGCGGGTTTAACCGGTTGGCGGGCGATGCTCATTCCTCCATTGCACCTGATCCAACCTACAATGTATGATGTTTGGAGGATTGTGTTGGCTCCGTTCCTATTCTGTTATGTTTAATGGACTGTTGAGCCCGAATACTGTTCGTTATCTCTAAATATATTTCATATAAAAAAGAGAATATGAAGTCGTCGTAGAAATTATGTTTTCTTTGATGCTTAGATTTACATCTTTGTGTGCCATTTCCTATGTAATTTTATGTCAAGTTTTCACTTAATATTTGCATTTTTACAAAATCTACTAAAATTCCCATTTTACATGGTAAACATCAAAACATTATTCAGGTTACATGTACATGTACCTATTTGAATATAATCTATGAGAAACATTTGCTCATTAGAAATGTTTGTTTGTGCTGTATGTCTTTAATTTAAATAAATCAAATTATGACTACTTTTGTATGCAATTTGATTGTTTTTTCCCGACATTTTTGTGATATCAATAATCTTGGGGGAAGTCCTTCTTTTCAACTTTTGTTTTACGAAAGTAAAAGGTTATGCATGGAAAAGATTTTTGAAAGAACCCCTTCCCTTGCCCATCTTTTCGATATTTTAAATATCTTTTCCGACAATAATAAAAAATTAAACAAATTATTAAGATGATCTTTGTTATTCAGCATTCATGCTTATATTGCAAAGCTTTAATAATACTGAATTCGTTCTTCTAGATGAAATCACTTTTATCTTATATTGAATTAAAGTAATATTTGAGCAGACCTGTTCGACACAGCCCTTGCTGTCCCTAAGATTTACAAGTATAATCCCTTAAGACTCCTTTTGCACATACATGTAACACGAATAGCTTTTTTGTCCCATTGCAAATCCCTTGAGAACATTGTTTGTTAAACAAAAGAACATACTTTTTATGTCTTCAACTAAAGTTCTTGCTGAATTCAGAAGGAATCTAACTGACCTTAAGTAAGCACTTGGGTGATCTTTACGTAGGTACACGTACAGGAAATACACCAGAATCGGTGTCCAAGCACACATATAGAAGCATAGCAGTAAACTAATCAGTGCTATAGATTTCTTGTCAGATATATTTGTCTTTTTGGCCTTCAGTCCATCTCCATTGGCGATTCTTTCCACTGCGCTTTGTTGAACGCGAATTTGTCGGGTCTACAAAATGAAACAAATGATGAAATAATACTTTTTAGGGAGTAAAATGTCAATATAAAAGAAAATAAAATCTCTTTTTTTTTAGCAAATCTAAGTGGAATTAATAAAATAATTTTATTTTATTTTAATTTTGAGCGTGTTTACATTGGGAACCTAGTATTTTTGACAGGATCTGAAGATTCGGATTTTTTTCTTTTACTGGTATCTGATAATCAGGACAACTTTTACCTGGTATCTGACAATCTGGGCAATTTTTATGTAGAGGGTCGTCATCACAACGAAGGGAATTAATCCACTCACTAGGTTCATCAGTAACGTCTGCACTAACGTATACATGTCTTCATAGCGGCATTTTGTAAATTCTTCCTCTTTTTTATGAAAAATTAACAAGTAAATTTCGTTAGAAAAGTGCCTGCAATTTTGATACAAATATCATTTGAGATACATAACATGAAATATTAAATTAATTATGAAAATTTAGACAAACATACTTGGTGGGTAAATCACGTGCATACAGACTGAAAATAATTCACAAAAAATCCAAAGCGAGGCTATGACGATAGATGTTGACTTTGACGTCACATAAGTAGTGTAGTGGTATGGGAATACAATAGCAATGTAGCGATCAGCAGTAACAAACATCAAGTTCAAAGGTGAAGCCAGAACAATTGTTATCACGTGAGAAATAAAAATAGTACAAACCCAGTATTGCGCTAAAAAACAAATACATTTGTTACAATAATATCTGTACAAAACAATATATGTCTTTGATATATACATGTACGTGAACATATGGCATTCATTAACAAAAAAACCTTTAAGATCAATGATTTTATGATTATGATAATGTGTTTACTTCATAATTTGCTAAAAGTAATTAAAATTCCCAAACATTGTCAAAATATTTATATGGATGGCGTTTGAACTTTCACCTAATGTAACTTTTTCGAAAGTATCACTCAAACTATAAGGGCAAAATTATTGAAGAAGAAAAACAGAACAATAAATATTTTATTTTATTTATCTTATTTTATAAGCTTATACATGTATGTACATGTGTTACTTACCAAATTCCTCCGCAATAGATGTGAATTGAGCAAAGTTGTATATCGGGTAGAGAATCCCATATAATAAGTCCGCGACCGCTTGATTCACAAGAAAGTAGTTACTATAAAGGTGCAACTCTTGATGACGTAATATTGTCGTCATGACAATGATGTTTCCTGGAATATTCACACACATTAAAAATCCCATAATTCCTAAGTAGTAAATATAATATCCCAATTCTTCCTCCTCATAACTGACATTGAGTGTATCATTGGATGTCATATTTTTATTTCCAACATTCTATGATGTCAGCGAGGTAGCTTCACTCCGTTGTAAATTTGATTCCAACTTCTCTATTAGTAACTACCTTGCTACTTTTTCAAAGATGACAAGATGATTGTAAGCAGAAGGCGTAATATGAAGAATTTAGCTGAAATATAGATGTCTCATATGCAATTCAAAGCTGCTCAATCTCTTCATACTAACTTAATGCATATTTCCATTAACGATAATTGATTTGAAATATAATGCATTATTGAGATTTTTATGGACATTTCATCGCTATTCGATTCCAAAATTGACTCATCTCATAAATTGCGGATTGTGGTTGACCTTAGAATAAATTGACAAGACTTAGTACTATATATATAATTGCAACTTATTGTATGTGCGTTATTCTCATATACTTTTTTTTATTTAAAAAAAATCAATGTAGAATTGGATGCATATAAAGCCAAAGAAAGGGAAACTTATTCCAGCCAAGGGGACTGACGTTGTCAACGTATTTTAAGTACCTTAATGTCATTTTTTACTAACATTTCTCATTCCCTTGTTTGAAAAATAAGTTATATACCTGATTATTATTATTTTTATATCATTTTCCAAATATGGTTTTCAAATATTTTATCAATATAATATAAAGATATAATTTTACAATTTAATTTAAAGTTCTTTTATATTCGCTTATTTTCTGTTCACTGACAAAAGAATCATTTTTTTATTATGTTCAATCAACTTTTTAATTTTCAAAACTTACTTTTCATTTCTGGGCGGCATAGGTTACGTAAATTTTGAATAAAATCCATAGCTAAAATATTATATACAGTTTTAGTAGCAAATCTTTATTATATTCTTTGGAATAGATTTTTGATAACCTTTGCTGCTATTTTTCTCTTTCAGGAGTTAAAATTATTGCTTTTGCCGTCGCTTAAAAGGGTGTGAGAGCGCACATGTGAATGAGACTCATTAACACTTGCTTTGTCCATAAAGCCAACAGTCTCTGAATTTTTTTCTTAAGACCGACGAAAAGGTCTTTATTGGTAAGCATTACATATCTGATAAAATATCGATCTATAAGATTTTTATTTTTACTGGTCGATTATCAGATATGTCTACGTTTTATATTGATCCACTGAAAAGATTTCACGGATGTAGATTTGTGAAGTTTCATGAAGTCAGCTGTTACCTTGCATTGTGTCCCATTGATTACATTACTGACATATATCAACAACCGTAAAAATAAATGTCTTATTTGATTTACTGAATTTCGGACAAATTCAGAGTATAACGAATTATCATCAAGTATAAGATAACATGCAGAATTAATTGAATGTTTTTGACATGCATATAACTGTCTCCATATAACAATGGGATGCGAGCTAAGATCTGAGATAACCAAACACGTGACATTCTTTATAGATTAACCACGTGGAGCTATAATTGAATCAAATTATGAGACGTTTATTTCTCACGATGAACCACCGATATATCAAACGATATTTGAAGAGAGGAATTCTAATTTTCATCGTTGTTTTATTTTTTACCAAATTTTTCTCCTCTCCGGCCCATACTCACAATTCAGATTATCCGAAGGAAGCCATTATATTCAGGGATAGACTGGTTGGAAGTAACCACTCAGTTAAACAGGGGGATGATGTTCAAAGGACAGAGAAACTTGCCGACGACGATAGAGATGATTCTTTAGACTTATCATTGTCTAAGTTTGTTGATGATCAAGAGGATTCGGAACAGAACAGCAAAGTTGTCGTGGATAAACAAACCCAAGGTACAGTTTGCTTTCGGAGCTAAACATGCTAAAGGAAAGATTCATTTCATATATTTAAAAAAATCAAAATACATGTCTAATTCCGATTTTGAAGCTTTCTATTTAAACAAAATAAATATATTTAATAGGAGAACTGGGTAAAGCCGTCACAGTGAATATGACACGGTTAACTCCAGAAGAAAAGGTGGAATATGAACAAGGTTGGAAGATTAATAATTTCAATGAATTTGTAAGCAACAGGATATCACTACAACGATCGCTTCCGGACCCCCGGGACAAAGAGTAAGTACCCAAGGGATCACGTGACTTCGTGTTAAATGTTGCCTCAACTATATTAATGGGTATTGTCAAACAGTTTAGTAAAACCAGCGGGGCGCGAACAGTGTTCAAGCACAAACGTCCATAAAACAATACAAAATAGGAGCAGTGCAAACACGGACCTCTAAAACATCAGATGCGGGATCAGGTACCATGAAGGAATGAGCATCCCCTGCCGACCGGTCACGTCCGCCTTGTGCTCCTTGTCATGATCGGGAAATAACGGGAAAATCCGTCGTCAATTCAGTATGTAAATAATGCACTAACAATTGCAAACGTCAGTCAGCATTTGACTCAATAATAAATTGTATTTGCTGACAAGGACATTGTTTCGACCACAGAACTTCCGAAATGATGACTTTAAACGGGACTGCTGATATTCTTGTTTCATCAACTTGTTTGTCAATAATATAAGTCGTTACAGAAATTGTACATACGTAGAGCATGCTTTTGAGTATCGAATCAACTGAGATGTAAACTCCGTATGCAGATGATGAAGGTATATTGCTGCATAAGTATGGGAAGTTGACGATCGAAAAGTTATAAACACATCAAACTACAGATTAATATCGATGGTAAAGCTCATTTTTTCTAAGGTAATGCTAAATTGCATTTATGTGTTTGCAGATGTCTCGACATTACATACAGCAGAAACCTCCTGGAAGTCAGCGTGGTGATTACATTTCATAACGAGGCTTGGAGTGTTCTACTTCGAAGTATTTATAGCATAATAAATAGAACACCACCTTCTGTTCTGAAAGAAATCATACTCGTCGACGACTGCTCAACTCTAGGCAAGTACAAGATAATTTTGAAAATTCATCAATCTGCTTTAGAAATCATTTTTTGAATAATCCGATGTTTTTTCAGAATAACAGCATAATCTTTTTATGCTTCATTTGACAGAGGATCTGAAAGCTCCATTAGAAGAGTTTCTGATTAAGCTGAAGAAAGTCAAATTAATTCGTGCCCCCAAGCGACAGGGATTGATACGAGCACGAATATTAGGATATAAGGCGGCAGTTGGTGACGTTCTTCTATTTCTCGACTCACATATTGAATGCACTGAAGGTATACGTTACAGTAAAATTTATCATTCATGATATGCGGATGCTGTGTATGTCGAAATCCTGACTATACAAAGTTAAGTTGTGTTCCTTGAAAGCAGTGGTGTTCGATTTTGACATATATTTTCTTTCCTTTTTTTAATCAATTATTTTCAAAATATTCTTTCAAATTGGTTTAAATTTAACATACATTGTATTCAACTATCATGCATGTATTTTACTACCGATATTTCTTAGGTTGGATTGAACCCCTGATAGACCCAATAGTCAAGAACTGGACTACGGTCATGACTCCTGTTATTGACGTCATAGACAAGGATACTTTTGAATACTCGTTTCAAAAAGCCGAGGCAACAAATGTCGGTGGGTTTGATTGGTCACTGTCTTTCACGTGGCATGGAATCCCTGAATCTGAGAAAAAACGTCGACAGTATAAACATTATCTTCCTGTCAGGTGAGAGCCATTGCCAGGGTCATTTGTAGCTGATGTTCTACACAGTCTCAGGTGAAAAGTTCTATAACTGAAGTTTGTGGCCTGTCTGTCCGTATGATGTGCCGCTAAGGACAATTTGCAACTACTAGTAATTTGGCACAAATGTGCACAATTGTTTGAGCTAAAAACAAAGTTTAGAAGATTATATAGGGCGTGAATATATAAAAGTTGCATTTATTCTTGTGATTCCTTTGTCATAGGCTGTAAAAATAGCGCAGATCGTCCTTTTCTTTATACAGATTAGGTCAAATTTTGAAATTTCTTTTCACTAATTTTAAGATCACCTACAATGGCAGGAGGGCTTTTCGCTATCAGCAAAAAGTACTTTGAGTACCTGGGGACTTATGATGAAGGCATGGACATCTGGGGAGGAGAGAACCTGGAAATCTCATTTAGGGTATCGTGGTAAATTATTTCTTCGTCCAAATGTTGTTCAAACAAGTCAGCTTCATAGAATAAAATGCAACTGAAGTTCATCTATGATGCTTTGTAAAGATAATTGTGTATTTATAATCTCAAAACAAGACAGCACTTTTATTATTGCGGATCACTTCACTTTTTCCATTTCAAGCAATTGTAAAGCTGGATTGTATTCTTTTAACTTTAATTTAGGTCCTTGGTAGAATGCATCATGGGAAACCAACGGTCAATCTGGCATGCATTTATTCAGGGTCAATAAGCATATGCGAGACTGAACGTGTCTACCTAAAAACGTCCAATTCCATTCAGATTTATTTTTAGATTTGGATGTGCGGTGGGACACTGTTAGTCGCGCCCTGCTCTCATGTAGGTCACATTTTCCGGAAGTCTCCACCGTACTCCTGGGGGTCAAAGACCAATGTTGTGAGAAGCAATAACGTGCGCATGGCGGAAGTTTGGTTGGATGATTTTAAAGAATATTACTACCAGCATATCAAACACGATCTTGTAAGATTTAGAAAACAAATGTAACATAATTTTCTTTTTTTGCAGAACGCTGCTATTGCTTTTATTGGCATAATTTTTAAATATCAGTTTTAGATTTTATGTTAAGCTACATATACAATGTACTTAACAAGTCAATTATTTAACCATAAAGCGAAGAAAAAAATTGTCAGAGTTATATGAAATCATCATTTGTTAGACATAATTATGTACAGGTACATACATTACTGGTACTCCTGCAGTAAAATCTTTAAATGTATTGAAGGGCGAGTATGGTGACGTATCCGCGCGAAAGTCTCTACGAGAAAGACTAAAGTGTAGAAGTTTTGATTGGTTCCTTGTCAACGTTTACTCGGAACTCATTATTCCTGCTGAAGCTTTATATTCAGGGGAGGTAATATATACTTGAACTTCCTGTGCCAGCACAGAAAGTCATGAACTTTCACAAATCCTAAGTTTTAAAGTGCATTTTCCCTCCACTGAGTGAAAAAAAAACAAATAAATATATACTTTGTTTTTTAACCTATTTGAGGTATATTTTAATTTGTAAAGGGCCACAATGCTTAATAGAGCCTCCCTCGGCTATGTTGTTCTACAGAAAAAATGATTAAATTTAATTTTTTTGAAGCTATATTGCGACCCCATCAGACCCTCAAAGAACTTTTGATGGTACCATATTGTAACACATAAAATAATGTTATGCTTCGTTTTTACTGGCATAAGGAAATATTTCAGATAAGGAGCAAGACCCAGCCGGTGTGCCTAGAGAGTCCTTATAGATATGCAGAAGTCAATAAACCTTTACAAGTGTATGCCTGCCACGGACTGAAGGGGAATCAGGTAAACGATTGCTTCTACAATGTCCTAGATTGTTTTTTTTTTAAATTCAGTACATATTATGGCTCAACTCTCAATTACTTTCGCAGAAATACATGTGTTGCTCATACATTCCCTCTTTGATTCATTCCAGTTAAGGTTTATTACCCTTGATTTTCGTATCATTCAAAAACCCTTAACTTATATGATAGTTTTGAGAATGCATTTTCAAAAATTAAAGTTGTGTCAAACATAATGTTTGGACTATTAATTTTGTTTTTTTTCCTGATATGCATGATCAAAAATCCATGATGCTATACATAGTTTTAATTTGCTGTGTAGGATTGATTTTTGTTTTGTTGTAGTATTGGCTGTACACTCGGAGAGGGGAAATACGCCATGATTTGTATGGTTGTATGGACGACAGCGGTCAAACAGTATACGTCAACAGTTGTTACGGAAAAGGAGGGAATCAAAACTGGACTTATCAGGAGGTGATGGCGATAAAGAATTTTATGATCACAAGATTTGGATATTTAAGATATTTGTTGCATCTTTCCTTTTTACTGGGTATTCTTGATGCATAGTAAGAGAAAACCTCCGTGAAGGTGAAGCATGCATATTTCTATATGTACAGGACATGTACGAGGGGTTATCAAAATGTTCGTGGACTGAGGCTATAAAATCAGTACTATGTAGTCTGTGCTTTCAAAATTTATATAGAACATAAAACAACAAATTAAAAAATACAGAAATGTTGAAAATTTTAGCCTGATACGTTCACTATTTGCCAAATTATTATAATATGAAAAGGACATTATATGATCACCCGGCGCCATTGTCGTTTAGTTTAATGACGTCCGACAACGTCATTGTTTTTCAATGTCCGCTTCTTTTACCTCATAAACTTATTTTGATGAAATTCCCTGGAGCTAAGGGCTCCAACCCGTCTTGTTTCTATGACTTTACAATGTCATGAACAGCGGCTTTCCATGCATATAATATTGCAAATGGATTTGAACATTGGGAGAGATTCTCGCTTGGTTGTTCCAGCATATTTTGCTTTTTGGAGTTCAATCATCTACAACACTTGATCAACATCATTTTTTGACGTGATTGGTTTTTCATACTTTCACTACATATCGAAATTAACTGTACATTCCTTTTCTCTCTGAATCTATCTTGGCGTTAAAAAACAAGTATTCAGTAGCTAGTTTAAACATTTCCTAGGTATATACCTTTTTTTTCAAGGGAACAACTTACAGAAAGTTGGAAAAGGAACCCCTCTTCCTTTTTGACGTCATTTTCAAAGCAATATTTGTTTGGATATTCCATTTAAAATTGACGATTAAATTTCATAGAACTTTTAGAATGAGGTAAAAATTCAAAAATTTATGAAACAAGTGTCCCAACACATACCTAAATTTATGGGATTTTTTTATGTCAAATGTTCATATCAAAACATTTTTTCCAGTTAAACTTTTGTGGAAAAAAACGTCGTTTTCGAGGTTGCGCCACCTGGACATACCATTGCTTAAAAAAACCTTACTAATTCATTTAAATTTATAAATTGTGGTTTATACTATAGATAGAAAAGATATGGTTAATTTGATATTTCAAAAATCATTGATGAACCTAAAGCGGTTTTAATCTTATGGCGCTAGTCCACGAACTTTTTGATAGCCCCTCGTATATGTATAAACAAGTATATACTGACAAAACGTCAGAAATACTCAAGCTGTAGAAAGTCAAATAGGAAGTATCATTATATCCTAAAATGGTTTTAAGATGAGGGCTATATATTGAGTTCAATCCTCTGTTGAATAAACTACATGACTGTATACATGAAACAACATTCATATATTGAATTTTATTAGAAAAAAAAACATTATTAATCGTACTTAATTACTTTTTAAGATGAATTTACGTGACACACTTTCAGGAATATTTTATAGAGCATAGTAACGTTGTCGTTTCTTAATGAAATATTTTATGTAGACATTTAGTATACATGTACTTCAAACTATATACGTTTTTGTATTTTTTGCTTAATGACGTACATCTCATTCAATACATACATCAATTAAGATAGCTTGCTGAAAGCCTGTAGAAAAGTTTTTCAAAGTGAAAGGGGGGGGGGGCTTTAGGCTCTAAAAAAATCCACGTGACTACGGGTTCATCCATCGTTGCAAACCACGGACAAAATGTAAGATCCTCTCCTACTTCGGACCGTGGCTTGAGACGATGGGGTTCATCTATCTGAGCGGCATGTCCAATGCATATTCGGTACGAACCAAAAGAAGTATATAATTTCCGGTACCAAAGCTTACTACGAGAATTTAACATTGATTTTGTGCTTTTATTTTACTGTCTCTCAAATTACACATCATTTGCAGGCCCGTGAAAAGCAATTTCAGTTGGGGGGTACAGCCATACATTTTCTGGCCATGCATTGTAGAATTTGTTAACGATGGGGTAACCTGCGTCACCTTTCAGAGTCTGCAGTGGACTCGTCCAAGGATGCTTTGTCGGCGACTGTAAAAAGTTACCTGAGATTCATACGCAAAGGAAAGCGTGAAATCTCTGTATAGAAACTGTTGCGGCTGCGACGCTTCACTCATTGTTCATTCGCCATAGAAAATAATCCGCTATTTAACACTTAATATCTTTGAATATACAGACGTTTTCAAGATAAGCTTCATTTTTGTTTCTAGAAATATTTTTATCTACAAAAATAAAATATTTTTGTAATTTTAAACTGAGTAATTCGATGACCTAGCATCGTTTTAGATAACTCAAGCCCCTCTAGGGCTTGAGTAAAAATTCAGCGCCTGCCCTTGGAGAAAGTTGACGTTGGGTCGTATCAAGCACATCGTTGTAAAATGTATTCTGATCAAATGTTGCGTTTTATAATTATTTAATAATACCCTTTTACAATTAGACTATTTTAATTAACATTCTGGATTCTAATGTATTTTGTAAAAGTGTGTTTTTTAATATTATAGGACAATACAATTCAACGTGTTGGGAGTGACAGATGTCTTGAACTATCAGAAGACGGGAAGTCAGTCTTTATGAAGAAATGTCTGGGTATAGATCGCCAACTGTGGATCTGGAACCGTAAACCACCCAAAGGTCCCAAACGGAGTATTGCTGCTTAAGTTGTCCATAAATCACTTCATCATGCTCATTTTATTTCACATTTCATTGAACAAAAGATATTTATAGAATAAGTTTATCTCAATAATGTGTAGGAGATCCTGGAAGTTGCTGAAAAACATTGTGTATACCATCGTTACAGATTCGTGTTAAAAGCTAAACTTAAGTTTACAAGGTTTAAGATCGATATTTTTTACATTCTGTTACATTTCATATAGTTTTATTGTAATACATGTATTGAAATATTTCTAACTACTGAAAGATAGTAATAAATTGTTAAAAGCTTTAAATCCGTGTGATTTGTCTGAAAATTAATCCAGAGTCCCTACATGCACCATCGATTGAGCTGTCTAAAGGTTTAATTTCAATGTCTTTCTAGTCAATGCTCTGTTTCAGTGTTCTGTTTTCTCTTCTGGATTTTCTAGAGCACTTTAATTTTTAATACCAATTTCTGAAGTTAAATCTCATGCATTTGTGCATCGTCCATTCTCAAAATTTTGTCCTGATTTCACTTCCTTGCCTTTGGATCAATGAAAAACTTCATTTTTACGGGCCAACTAAGAGGTCGTTTTTCGGCAAAAAAAAAAAAATCTAGACTTGGTTTTTTTCCCTCCTCTGTCGACCAGTAACAATTTTTCAGGTTCAGAGGTGTTTATTGCCTCCCTTCTGTTTCCACTTCTTAACTCATGTTACAGTTTGAAAACTGCTTCTCAGTCAAAGAAGCTAGAACAAAACAAATTTCGTAAGGGTTCCATGGCCACGAGTGAACTCAGGACCTCTGACACTATACGGAAGGTATTCTTAAAAATTAAACAAATATAAAATCTTAAATGGCATGAAACACGGATCCTCGGATCAAATATGGGATCATGTAAGGATCCATGTAAGTAGCCGGTCAGGTATACGGAGCATCCCCAGGTCAAATTTTCACCAAGGCCTAACGCTATTGGTATTAAATATGTCAGTCAAAGTACGAACCAATGATTTTTCCAACAAAGCCATTATTACGACCATAGAAAACCAAAAGCTGACTTTAAAGCTGAACACGACTCGTAAATAGGCATACGCCATTTTCTATATCAAAATCTACGATACATCAACACCAGGGTATGCTTTATTGTCACGGATATCGGCGTGGAATGGCAACCCGTGTTCGTGCTGGTTATCTTGCATTACCTTTGTTTACATTTTATTGCCGATACATGTATCTGTGTTTGTTTGTATACTGAACTGACCTGTACAACTGTAATTGTAAGTTTCTTTGGCATCTTACTTTCCTGTATTAGACGAAGTAAATACGTTAGTATTGTTACTACCGAGTGCTGTATAGCATACGTCCGTCTACACCGGTGTCGACTGATTACAATAAACAGTGACTAAGTCCTACCCTTTATATAGGGTCTGCAGATATAGCGAGAATCTGAACAAAAATGGCAGACACATTCCTTTTCCGATTCGTGTTCAGCTTTAAACTAAGTTGTTGGAATGGACTCCCTTTTAGCATCTAGGAAGAACTCTGGCATTCTTTTAATATCAACTTTAGAATACTTGTGTGTTGAATCAGGGTGATTTTTAACTTAGAAATTATGTTGATGACAACAAAATATGGAAAGTTCCAAACTAAGGAAACATTTATAAAATTTCAAAAACTTTAGGTTAGTTTATCGTGAAGACTGCATACAGTGTAGAAATGATTTTTCGAAAAGCCTTATTAAGAGTTTTTGAGGATCCACATCTGATTTACACCACTCTAGAATTAGCTGTAGCATAGAACACCATCACATCATTAAATACTTTTGTGAGGGATAAATTGGTACAAAAACATGTATATTTCTTTACAAGAAAATCTATGACATATAAAAATCCAGTTTAGGTAGGAGGATCGGACAAAAATTGACAGATGTGGATATTAAATGTGTTGAAAACTGAAAAGTGATTTTGAAGAATTTCAGAGTGAAGTATGAGTACATGTATAAGTTGGATTTTCAGACTTAGAATTAAAACTAGAAAAATATTCTACATACAATAATCTTCACAAACGAAAAACTGACGATATTGCTACATGTTACGTTACGTTACGGTAAGATAGTGTTTCTTTTAACTTTCTTAAATGATTATTTTATATATAAATTCATTCTGACGCATTAATCAGGACTCTTATTTACATTCATTCAAACATCTGGCATAAATCTTTGACAGAATTCCTCAAAGAAATAAAATTCGCTCGCCAATGGAAAGATTGGGACTCTATCTCTGTATGTAGAACCTTTTGAAGTTTTTGAAAATCTTCAACTTCAGCCCTGCTCAGCAAAAGCTTAACAGACTTCTCTTAGGTTTGCTTTTATTCGATGTATTTCACTCCATCATCACAATTCTCAAAGGAAGAGATTCCACAAAATTGGTACCTGAATGATGACAGAGATTTGAAAGACGCTGTGTTTTAATGCAGTCCCTAACTATGCGTTCCAAAGAAGCGTTGATGTTACAAAATCTTGTCGTCCTATCGCAACTGTTCCAACTACGACTTAATGTTAAAGTATAAGGTTTATCGGATACTTGTAACAAATGATTGTCTTTCTCATATCATCTTACTCTTTCTTGTCCAAAGTGTTGTTTATTGATGAAATCTTTTCATTAGGTGACGAAAGAAAGATTATGTTATCAGCTGCCGCCTTGTCTCTTGTGTATTGTCTAGCATATGCTTAAATCGATTTGATTTGAAATAAATTGAATAATTATTCTAGAAATCAATTCAATATTTTGTTCCGAATTTTTTTTCTGCATGCCATTAGCACATTTTACACAATGCTTTGGGACGGTTGAACCGTTTATACAGGTATATCCTTTGTAAGGCTTGATGTGATGAGATGAAACGTAAGAAGTTGTCTGACTCTCTATTGTGACATCTGTTATTAATATAACGCGTGGACAAATCCTAATCAAGTCTAGAGACTTAAAGCGGACTTTTTTACTCAGACAATGAATCTCCGCTATATAAAAAGATATTTGAAAAGAGGAATTATCATTTCTACGGTAACTTTATTTGTTACTAAATACTTTTTTCTGCCGTCTTCCATACACAATTCTAATTTTCCGAAGGACATTGGAATTTTCAAGGATAGAATGACTGGACATAACTTCTCAAGAAATCAACAAGATCTTAGTCGTGGAAATAACGATAAATTAGATGATTCTGGGTCCATAAATAAACCTGCAGTGGACATAACTGCTCCAGGTACAGTACTGTAAAATCACATATTTTCAAGGGGTCAAATATTCGAGGTTTGATGAAATAATATTGGTTTGTGGGCTTTGATTTCTTGGTTGGAAAATGTTAAAGTATTAATGCGTATGAAATTTTACATTTCGTGGTGGTCATAAAGTCGTGGGTCTCTCGATTCCTCGACAACAACGAAAATGAAACCCCCGCGAAAATTACTGATTTCACAGTATTTAGAAATGATTTTGTTTTTACATTATTCCCTCTTTGGCCAAACTTTTTTTTTATAAATCCAGTAAACAAAATCGATATTTTTAAAATACAATTTGAAATTAATTTGGCCAACAGGGACACTTTCTTCTCCAAAGGACCTGATCAAATTGTGTGTTTGGAGGTCCGAGATTTTGTATCTTTTCAATGGACTATTTAGCTACTGTTTGTTATCTCCAAATTTCAACAGGAGAACTGGGTATACCTGTTCGAATGAATAAAACACAGTTAAGCGCAGAAGAAAAACTGGAGTATGAAAATGGTTGGAAAATACACAATTTTAATGAGTTAGTCAGCAAGAAGATATCAGTACAGCGAACTCTAATGGACTCCAGGGACGAAGAGTAAGCATGCTAAAATCACTGTACCTTCGGTTAAAAGCATATCTAAAACACAAAAATTTCTGCAAATACTCTTGAAAAATCTTTCGTCTCAAGTCTCTTTATCATTGATAACAAATAATGACCATATATGATAACTTTAATAACTACGAAAATCTTTTTTTGCAAAATCATTTTGAAAGTTTTCAAAAAGTGTAAACACTTGAAACAAGAACTGATCTTGAAAAGTAAAATAGTCACCTTCTCAAGCAATACATGAGAATCTAGTAAAATAAATATATTGTCTAAATTTTAGATGCCTTTCAATCGAATACAGCAAAGACTTACCGGAAGTCAGCGTGGTGATTACATTTCATAACGAGGCTTGGAGCGTACTTCTTCGCAGTATCTACAGCATAATAAATAGAACACCTCCTTCAATTTTAAAAGAAATTGTCCTCGTGGACGACTTTTCAACTATGGGTGAGTATTTGGAAAGCATTAAAATTCCATAAAATGCCTCACAGAGATGATTTATAGTTACGTAACATATACAATGTATTACTACTTTATCTGACAGAGCATTTAAAGGGTCCATTGGAAGAGTTTCTGACCAAATTGAAAAAAGTCAAACTAATTCGAGCGCCGATGCGACAGGGATTGACACGAGGGCGGATCTTAGGATACAAGGCGGCGGTTGGGGATGTTGTCGTTTTTCTTGACTCTCATATAGAATGCTCAGAAGGTAAACAGTTTTCATTTTTTTTAAGTTCCGTTTTGCCGGAATTGTATCTCTCATATGGCCTATCTATTTATTTGTCTGTAATTTTCTTTTTCAAAAGCACCACTCTTCCTAAAATATCGTTGTGTCTTATTTTCTTTAGTTCATTCATTAGAAACATGATACCATATTGATTTCTTTATTTCATAGTTTATAAAAAGAAAACAATCTAAAATACTATAATATATATATGTTATTTGTCCAAATAAAATTATATTTTCTTATCATATGTACAGATATGAAAATATTCAATTGACTTTGGTTCTTTTTCGCATACTTTGTTAATAGAAACCGTACTAAAATATTCGAATATTTTTTATTACATACTTAATAGGGTGGGTAGAACCCCTGATAGACCCAATAGCCAGGAACTGGACCGCGGTCGTGACCCCTGTTATTGACGTCATAGACAGCGATACTTTTGAGTACTTTTTTCTACCTGCCGAGACGACAAGCGTCGGTGGATTTGATTGGTCGATGGCTTTTACATGGCATGGCATTCCTGAATCTGAAAAAATACGTCGACAATATAAACATTACCTTCCCGTCAGGTGAAGAACAGACTGAGTGTTTAGCAATTAAATCGTAATTGGCCAAATGATCATTGCAATGTTTTACATTTATTATTACATTACAGAAAAACATTTTAGTTACTTTCTCAGGTCACTTATGTCGCTAAGGTTTGTTGCTGATGTATAAAGTTGAATTTTGATTCTCCTGCATTATGGGTTTCTGTCCTTACACTCTAGGTCACCGACAATGGCCGGTGGTCTGTTCGCCATCAGTAGAAAGTACTTTGAGTACCTGGGGACTTATGATGAAGGCATGGATATCTGGGGAGGAGAGAATCTAGAAATCTCATTTAGGGTACTTTTGTATTACTTCATACTTAATTAAAACATATAAAATGGGACAAATAGAGTTTGGAACCTTTCTTCAAACTTTTTAAAGGCGATTAAAACTGTAATTTGATTGGTACTATATATGAAATTATAGTTGATTTTTTTTCTTGTTTTCTTTTAATCTAGTAGATCACTCTATTTGGGAGAATGATCGTTATATGCTATGCAACCTTGTCTCTTGAATCCCATTTATATTATTCAGAAAAGGACCACAAATAACTCGATCGTCTAGATTATTTTTGTATCAGATTTGGATGTGTGGCGGGACACTTCTCACAGCTCCCTGTTCTCACATTGGTCACGTGTTCCGGAAGACACCGCCATACTTGAAAAAATCAAATCCCAATGTTGTGAGAAACAATAATGTGCGCATGGCGGAAGTGTGGCTCGACGAATTTAAAGAATATTTTTACCAACAAATTAACTTCACCCTTGTAAGTTGCTCGCTGATTCCATGTCATGTTGACTTTGCTATGCTTAAAGAAAGAAAAAAGTGTTTTAAATGAGAATCAACATAATCATGAAAATGGGTATAATCAGCAAATATACATGTAAATGATACAAGATTCCTTCAATTTTTATTGGAGATATATTGATGATTACTAATGTAGGGTGATTTTGGTGATGTATCGGCACGGAAGGCTCTACGAGAAAGACTAAAGTGTAGAAGTTTTGACTGGTACCTTGTCAATGTTTACCCAGGACTCATTGTTCCAGCTGAGGCCTTATATTCAGGGGAGGTTAGTGTATGGAAAAAATACAGAATCTTTTTATAGATGAAATTATAACTTTCCGTTCATCATTTTGGCATACAATGGACGTCATACAGTGTAACATAGAATCGTCTGTCAATCTTAAAGGTGCAAATATTAAATTTGTATAGTATGTAGTATAATTTGATAAGATTATTTCGCAGAATGTTTCTTAACAACTTAATATATCAAGCTTGTTTTTCTTAATTCTTTTTTTTTTTAACTTTTTCATGTACACATATTCAGATTAGAAGCAAAACACAACCAGTGTGTCTAGAAAGTTCCTACAGATACGGTGACGTTAATAAACCATTACAGGTATACCACTGTCATGGACAAAAAGGAAATCAGGTAAAAATATCATTTATAATGAGTGAAACTTTGGTTTGCAATCAAAATGTTATCATATGAAGCTAAGGTCTATTTGCAAAGACACCGGGGTGTTGAAAAATTTATATGGATTTCTTGTCAAATATACGTACCTCATATTATAAAAACTATCTTCATTTTGCAATTCTCTCTGTCTTAAACTGATAGATTTGTTAAAATCGTTTAAGCTATACCTGTACTCAGAAGACGAAAAATTCCACTGATATTAAGAACGAAAAACCACCTATTGCACATTGCACACTATGATTCTTGAGTTAATTTTCAATTTCAAATAACTAGGTCAATGACCTACTTTTCATGCAAGGGGCCCCTGATTATTTCTCGGAAAATATCTCAATTTTTCACACTTTTTTCTTTACTCATAAAATATTACAAGCAACAAAACTCTTTAAATAATGAAATATTAAAGGAATGGAACAGCGTAACTTCATATAAATAAACAATTAGAGTTTGGGCCATAAACTTATTAATTATTTGAGTCGGAATTTTCTTTGTCATATTTCTTATTTTTTTCCTCCATTTTTAATCGAATATTACAACTATCAGAATGAGAAGACCTTTGAAATTATTTATAGCCTCAGGTTACTTTTGTTAACCTTATTATAATGGTATTAATAATATATGAGGTCAATGATCAGATTAATGAGATATAATGTCCGGAATGGTTTTGGTTCATATTTTTGAATTTCTAAATTTCAAAACATTCAATTATTTGAAATAATTCATGAGCTTTAACACCCAAAATATTTACAAAATGATGTTTAAAAATACATAATTATAACCTTTACATTGAAATTGATATTGCAGGAAATATTTTTTTTTATTAAAATTACAAAATGTATTCCGAATTTCCTCTGCAATACCATAAATTGACTTTTGTTCCTGTATATTTTCTTCAATTAATGAAAAAATTAAATTTTTAAATTGACATTGTTTTAAAACATGCTTATTTTGTCCATTTATAACAATTTTGATTTAATATATACTTTATAAAATTTCCTTTCTGTCTTCGGAAACCTAAGTAATCTCAAAATACTGTAGTTGTAAGTCATTAAATATGGCTAAATAAAGCAAGGGAAATGAGCAAAATCTTTAACAGTTAAACAGATTAATATAATTGTACTTCAAATCCATGCCGACTTTGCCGGTGTAACGTTGAATATTGACCCCAGTTGAATATTGAACCGGGGGTCATTTTTCAATGTTGAATACTGGTGTTTTTTCTCCGTTGAAAATTGAGACCAAAAGTCGTTGAATATATACCCGGGGTCATTTTTCAACAGCTTGATAATTTTTTTTTTATACCTGATGACCTCAACAGGTTGAAAATTGACCCTGTTGAATATTGACCCCACCTCAGAGTTTGAACATTATTTGAACTTGGAGCTTGTTTTACGGGATTTATAAGTATCTCTATACTCATATTTCGGTTTCAATTTTTCCCTTTTCAAGAGTAATAGAAATAAACCTATCATCCCTTGTATATATGTACATTTTGATCAATGCACGATTTCATTTATCTTCAAGCATGGCAAGTTAATTTTTTGACAATACTTTCTAAAAATCCATCGCATCCATAAATAACTACAAAACTCTTATTTGAACTTGGAGCTTGTTTTACGGGATTTATAAGTATCTCTATACTCATATTTCGGTTTCAATTTTTCCCTTTTCAAGAGTAATAGAAATAAACCTATCATCCCTTGTATATATGTACATTTTGATCAATGCACGATTTTATTTATCTTCAAGCATGGCAAGTTAATTTTTTGACAATACTTTCTAAAATCCATCGCATCCATAAATAACTACATAACTATGAATAGGGCATAAAACAAAAAAAATCCTGGAATTCTGGTGTGAAAATAAAGTCATCAATCAGCCAAACTTGTCCATGAAATTTATAAGGACCCTACACTTTAAACCGAACTTCTAAACAAGGCATTCTTTTCTGTTGGAAATATAAGTATTCATTAATATATATAGAAATATAGTAAAGAGTGTTCGACAGTTTTTGTGACGGGTACTTGCCCTGAGGTCTGCCTCATCAGGGGTCCACCCTAGCAGTGTATTCTTGTGGTAAACATGATCTAAAAATTATATCATAATCGCCTTTGTTTTTGTCTTTGCTATAAGCTTTAATTGGTTCCGAGATAAATATTTCTTTGCATCTTGTGTCTGTTTACGTTTCGTTCCAGTATTTTAAGAT
>PRKT01000080.1:463392-485692 GCA_003671525.1 Saccostrea glomerata
GTAATTGAAAAAAGAAAAAAATCAAATTTTAAAAAATAATTGACAAAAAAAAAGAAGGAAAGAAAGAAAGAAAATTTGGGGGAGGGGGGTGTAGGGGTCCGATTTTTTTTTAATCAAGAACTACCACTTACTCTTTTTTCTTTGACTACACTGTAACGTGCCTCTTGAAATGGGGGGAGGGTAAACCAATTTCACTTTGTTCAATGCCTAAGTTAATTATGTCTATTTTTGCAAAAAAGTGGGTTGGGGGGGGGGAAAGCATCCCTACCCCCTTCCTTCCCGATGCCCATGGATTAAATCAGAGTTGTGAAACCAAGTCATAAATACTGTTGAATTTAGAACCGGTTTCATTATCAAAATTCCACGACCCGGCTCAGTTTTCAACGGACTAGGGTCTAAATTCAACATCTTAGGACTCAATATTCAACGTTGTAAAAATGACCCTCGGGTCAATTTTCAACCCGGGTCAAAATTCAACGTTACACCGGATATATTCATTCTTCGACACAGTACAAATTTAAATTATTTTTCTCACAGTACTGGTTATATACACAAAAGGGAGAAATACGTCACGATTTACATGGCTGTATAGATGATTCAGGGCAGGAAGTAGTCGTCAATGGTTGTCATGGAGACGGTGGAAACCAAAACTGGGCTTACAAAGATGTAAAGTATCATATACGTGTATCTACAGAAAAACAAGTTAATGATACAAGGGTATCTAAAATCTCCTTTGAAGGCAACGTATCACAAATTTAATATCAGTATAATTTGACAGTTTCCATATGTTTCGTTACTTCTTTCCTATAAAATGACGAATCACCTTCTTGTCCGTTACGTTTGAGAACCTCTTCTCTCTAAGTCACTTTACATGTATACTGGCCATGGTGAATAAAATTAAAGAGAATATTAATTCCATATCGGCATTAAAACCATGTAATGTATAGTCTTTCAAGATTTTTAGCTCACCTGAGCCGAAGGCTCAAGTGAGCTTTTCTGATCAAAATTTGTCCGTCGTTGTTGGCGTTGTCGTTGGCGTTGTCGTTGTCGTAAACTTTTCACATTTTCATCTTCTTCTCAAGAACCACTGGGCCAATTTCAACCAAACTTGGCACTAAGTATCCTTGGGTGAAGGGGATTCCAGATTGTTCAAATGAAGGGCCACGCCCTCTTCCAAGGGGAGATAATTATGAATTAGTGAAAAATTGATAGCATTTTTAAAATATCTTCTTCTCAAGAACCACTGGGTCAGGAAAGATGAAACTCATGTGGAATCATCCTCAGGTAGTCTAGATTCAAGTTTTCTTCAAATCATGACCCCCGGAGCAAGGGTGGGGCCAAAATGGCAGACCAAAGTTTAACATAGGAATATATAGGAAAAATCTTTAAAAACTTCTTCTTAAGAACCACTGGGCCAGGAAAGATGAAACTCATGTGGAATCATCCTTAGGTAGTGTAGATTCAAGTTTGTTCAAATCATGACCCCCGGGGCTAGGGTGGGGCCAAAATAGCCGACCAAAGTTTTACATAGGAATATATATAGGGAAAATCTTTTAAAAATCTTCTTCTCAAGAACCACTGGAATTGGAAAAATGAAACTCATGTGGAATCATCCTCAGGTAGTGTGGATTCAAGTTTGTTCAAATCATGACCCCTTGGGCTAGGGTGGGGCCGAAATGGCCGACCAAAGTTTTACATAGGAATATATAGGAAAAATCTTTTAAAAATCTTCTTCTTAAGAATCATTGAGAAAGGAAATATGAAACTTATTAAATGAAATTATCCCCAGGTAGTGTAGATTCAAGTTTCTTCAAATCATGACCCCTGGGGCTAGGGTGGGGCCAAAATGGTTGACCAAAGTTTTACAAAGGAATATATAGAAAAATTCTTTAAAAATCTTCTTCTCAAGAACCACTATGCCAGAAAAGATGAAACTCATGTGGAATCATCCTCAGGTAGTGTAGATTCAAGTTTGTTTAAATCATGACCCATGTGGCTAGGTTGGGCCAAAATGGCCGACCAAAGTTTTACATAGGAATATATAGGAAAAACTTTAAAAATCTTCTTCTCAAGAACCTTTGGGCCAGGAAAGACGAAACTTATGTGGAATCATCCTCAGTTAGTTAAGATTCAAGCTTGTTCAAATCATGACCTCTGGGGATAGTTTTGGGCCCAAAATGGCTGACCAAAGTTGTACATAAGGATATATAGGGAAACCTTTTAAAATCTTCTTTTCAAGTACTTCAAAGCAATAATTAGGGATATTTTTCTATTTATATGGAATCATCCTCAGGTAGTGTAGATTCTACATTGTTCAAATTCAAGCCCTCTCCCCCCCCCCCCCCCCCAGTAAACTTTCAGTTTTGATCTGATATGTGCTTTTTCCTAGTAGATGTGCTCAGGTGAGCGATGTGGCCCTTCGGCCTCTTGTTATTACTAGTATTTTGCATATAAAATAAACTGTTTTCTCTTTTCTTGAGGACGGAACAATTCAACATGTAAACAGTGACCGATGTATAGAACTGTCAGAAGATGGTCAGTCGGTCTCCATGGCGAAATGCCAGGGTACCGATCGACAGATATGGATCTGGAACCGAAAACCACCGAAAGGCCCAAAACGGAGTTCTGATCCAGTTCCCTTGTTTTCTCTGCAGAGCTAAAATTTTGTACAAATAGCAAAAACATAAATTTTCTAATAAAAAATAAAATTTTGCGTTAATATCTTATAGTTTCCTGCGCGGTGCACTGGTAAGAGCAGTAAAGTTCGACTCCCACTGCGGTCATGTTAGACGCATATACTAGTAAAGAGGTTCCATGTCGAATTAAGTAGGTACTGGCACGAAAAAATTCTTAACTTCTTAAGGGCCTTCCATCAACCAACATGCGGTTGCCTCTCAATATTCTCAAAATCTTCAGAAAGGGATCCTTTTAAAAAAAATATCTTTCATTGGGGAACCAGGATTTGATGACACTGCAATTGCTGTCTCAAACAAACAATGAAAATATCATAGTTTTTAAAAAGCACTAATTCAAATAGCACTTTGAAATATTTAACAGAGTACATTTAAATTTGTTTTAAAGTTATTTTTTTTCAAATTTTGATATGGGATTGCAAAAGTTGTGTTTTATTTATTTTGCAAGGATTCCAAACTTGGTTTGAAGCTGATATTCGCTTCATCAATATAAAATATTTTTGTAGTTGAATATTAAAGTTGGAATGAGTCGGATGGCATACAGTACATGTATATTGACTTCTTGGATTAATTTTTGACAAAACACTTTTTTGTAAGAAATAGCAGAGTAGCTGTTGCAAAATTGATGTACATGTAAATGTATTGTAATTTTTTTTCCTATGTAGGATTCAATGAAAGTTTTTTTACCGTCTCTCAAGATGCTACTATCCCTTTCGGTGCATTTGGCAACTAACAAGAAATACATTTTATGCTAAATTTTTGTGAGTAATTTATTGCTGGTGTAGTTAGTTAAAACAATGCTTTCTCGATCATGTGCTACCAAAGCAGCAACACATATCTAAATACTAGTACGTAAGTGGTATTTAAAAAAAACAGTCAACTTAGCGTAAAGTTATAGCAGAAATTTTAGGAATTCAAATGGCGATTGTCATGAGGTAGTTTGAGCATTTCATAAAGGGGGAGTTTCGATAAGGCCGCTCTGCTGCCCACTTTCTTCAAAAAAATAAATTTCAATATTTTTTTTTTCAAAAATCAGTTTATAATTCAAGATAAATATGTTAACTTTTGTTATATATATTTCAACAGTTGAGGTGTTATATATTTATGCTGAAGTTAAGCCGTATTTAGATGTATTTTCAACGCGTTAACATTAGGCCTATGGGAAAATACGAGAGGGTGGCATTCATTAATCGATGTTTAAAGTATGAAGTGCATGAGGGACACTCACCAAATTTTGCACAGTAACTACACATACAATATATATTATTGCCGTAAAATTTGTTGAGTGTCACGTGTGCACTTCATATTAAAAAAATCAAAATTGCACAAACATGCGTATCTAAATTTAGAGGCACTCGGTCACTTGATCTGATCAAATATTAAAATCATCAGCAAAAAGAGGCAGATATTGTTTTCATTGATGCGGATTTTCAAAAATATGAATGATATAAAGCTTTAACATATTTCATCATTATTTTGATACGAAATTCATCGCCTATATAATGATATTTACGTCTCTTTTCTAATTAGATTCATACAATGGTGAAAAAATTACTTTAGTTCTTATTTGAATTATTTGGAAATAATTGTGCATTCTAAAACATAACATTATTTAGTTCTGAATGTGTTTAATATTTGTATCATAATTATTATTCGCTCAAAATCTTGACAAGTATTGTTTTAAAGACAGTCCTTATCATTTATCACTTCTATGGTTGATACAATGACCTTGTCAGCAAATACAATTTTTCATTGAGTCAAATACTGAAGGAAGTTTTTCATACTAATTGTTAGTTCATTATTTATACACTGAATTGACGACAGATTTTCCCGTTTTTTCACGATCATGGCAAGGAGCACACGACGGGGTGACCGGTCCGCAGGGGATGCTTACTCCTCCATGGCACCTGATCCCACCTCTTATGAATTTAAACAAGAGGCCCATGGCCACATCGCTCATATGAGAAGCTTTGATCAAGCTGTTCTTTACTAGATTCCCCTATGTAATACAATATTGTGACCCCACCCCACTCCCGGGGATCATGATTTGAACAACTTGAAATCTACACTATCCCAGGAAGCTTCCATATAAGTTTCAGCATTTCTGGCCCAGTGGGTTTTGAAAAGATTTTTAAAGATTTCCCCTATATATTTCTATGTAAAACTTTGATTCCCCACTGTGGCCCCACCCTATTCCCGGGGGTCATGATTTGAACAATTTAGAATCTACACTACTCCAAGATGCTTCCACATAACTTTCAGCTTTTCTGGTCAAGTGGTTCTTGAGAAGAAGATTTTTTAATGACTCCACCCTACTTTTTGTCTTTTCTTGATTATTTTCCCTTGTGGAGGGACTTGGCCCTTCATTTTAACAATTTAAATTCCCATTTACCCTGTGATTTGTAGTAAGTTTGGTCAAAATTGGCCCAGTGGTTCTTGAAGTCGAAAATGTAAATGTTTACAGACGGACAGACAGACAGCTAGACAAACAGACAGATGGACGACGGACAAATGTGATCAGAAAAGCTCACTTGAGCCTTCGGATTATGTGAGCTAAAATTTGATTTTCAACCTTCTGTATTTAAAACTTTAAGTTAATCCCACTTTCTAAACAAAATTATTGTTCAATGAATGAGAAAAACTAGTGCCATATATGAAGTTTTCACACATTCATAACAAAACAATTTTTAGTAAGAACATCATTAAATTTGATATATTTTGTCTTTGGTAAGATATATCTAATGTGTCCTGTGATATTTTTAGTGTTATATCTCAGTGCTCCGCTATTAAAACATCCATTCTAAAAAATAAAGAAAAGGGAGTATACTTAAAATTTCCAGTATCACGTGATCGGAAAATGCGTAATATAAATTATTTTCATATTTTCTGAAAGATAAGAGGTTTATTGACAAAATATCAAATTTTCGTAAAGTTTCTTGAGGGGCCGCAGAGCGGCCTTATCGAAACTCCCCCTTCCTACAGTTTTATCACTACTGATCAAATATAATTAGAAACGCAGAAAAAGTACAGGCAAAAGAAATTACAAAACATATGATATTTATAAGTCTTGGCAAAATACGCTGAACGTTATGTCTCTTTGTGGCTGTAGGAAAACAGAGTCCATCATCTTTGGCTCTAAAGAAATTCACTGCTACAGAGTTGACAACCATAACGGCACTGCTGATCATCAGTAGTAAATAGTAAATTCCTGGAAAAAAAATAACGTATACTGTATTTTATGGGTAAAGAAGAAAGTTCAAGGACTTTAAAAAAAGAAAAATATTCTCATAGAAATGGGGGAACTGTAGATGGTGCAAATTTTTATAGTCAGTAATGAAATGTACATCACACATAGAATTCAACTTTTGTAATTTTTTTTAATAATAATTATTAGAAACAACAATTAATGTAAAAATCTGTAAAATATTTTAAGGTCAAGTTTTTATTCTGCATTTGCGTTTGTCATCAAATGCAAATTATATACATGTAAATATGTTTTAAACTTGTTTGTAGTATTTGACATTTCTCTTACCGACTTTTGGAACATTGTTGGAATCTTCGGGTAACATATCTGACAAATAAGTCAAAAACACAACGTAAGACAGAAAAATGGTAGTCCCGCACATAATCTTCTCTCCGTTGTCATTGGGTAAAAAGAAAGCCGCCAGCAGGAGAATAGATAATATAAAAGATGGCCCAAACATAGTAAACACGTAATAAAGAGGTTTTCTCTTCAGTGTAAACTTAAGTGAAGCAATCTGAGTTTGTGGGTAAAAGAAATATATTGTATCGGCACTGGCTATCTCCCACACAGGCGATTCTGTATATTGGAAAATTTCCAGATGAACGTCCTCCATAGAAACTTCCGAAGGAGTATACTTATTGAAATGGATTAAAGCTGAGCAAACTTGGCTGTCAAATGGGAACCTTTGGGTGTCCATATTAGCCGCGAGTTCGACGTCTCCCGAATGACTGGCAGTAACTATACCATCGCTGGTCACTTCGATCAAGTCCTCCGTAAAGCCTTTGGACATAAACTGTCCTAGTCTGAAAGAACGTGAGTACCAAAAAGTTAGTCAAAAATATTGTAGGTGATTCTGAATTAGCAGGAGTGATTATAAAACTTATAATATTGACATTATCCAGTGTACTTATATGAAGTTGGGCATTTCAAAAGCTGGTTTGGTTGTGATGATCCGAAGACTTAGGATACAGTAAGAGTTAACAAAAACGAATTAATTTTACTTAAAGGTTATTATGTATATGTACAATTTTGATAATTTATTATTTTAAACCCCTACTTGTTTAAGATGAGCAATCGTGGACTCCAAATTTGCGAGCCTCCAAAAACAAGTCGTGATACATTTCCATAAAGACGTGGATTCCATGTTAAAAATTCGTCTTTCCAAGTCTGTTGAAAAAAAAATAATATAATGTAAATAATGTTACATTTTACTTTGATCAATATAATTTATTATAATTGTTTCAGTCATAGTTTTTACTGCTAATTTAATGAAATATTATTTTTTTAAACCTAAAGCTTATTCTGAAATTCTTATCTGTTATTTTTCAGATTTGGAAACAGAAGATCATTGCTTGATTAACTGCATTATTATAAATTATGTCTTTTGGTACTTACACAAATGATTCTGACAGTCATTAGTGTTTTGGACTCTTTTTCAACCTTTAAAGAAAATGAAAAAAATCATTAATTTTAAATATTATCAAAAAAAAAACATTAACAATAAAAACAAACAATAAACAAAAAGCCCATTCGATCCAATGCTTATTTGAATCACTTAATTTGATATGCTTTCTTCAGAATTTTTCTCATTTTCCCTCTTGACAATCAGCAAAACTCTCAAATTTTATTCATATTTATGTTAATAAATAGGTTTCCCAGGGTACCAGTTAATTAGGAAATACTTAATTTATACTTTAAATCCTCATTATGATTCCTTCCTAGTTCCATGGAGCTTTGATTTAAACAAGTTTAAATCTTTGCTTTATTGGAGCCTCTGGTTTGCCAGTACAGTGCCCTACCAACTCAAGGGTAAAGGGTTAACCCCCTAGCCCCAGCTAAAAGGATGCCGTGTATCTGACACTACCACGTTGTCCCCTCCCGATAATAAGATGTCGTCTTCTCTTTTCGAGTGCCGACACCTGTGGGGCGAAGTTCTAGGGACAATTACTGTCACCCGCTACAGAACACCAAATTCCACGTTGGGCGCCAAACGAACAGAGGCAGGTAACTGCCTCTGCTGGGGATTGAACCCGGGGTCTTCGGCTTGCCAGTCCAGTGTTCCATAAATTGAGCTTAGGGGTTAACCCAATAGCGAAAGCTAGTATATGTCTTTATAGAATATTTTCTGTATCTATTCCTGGTACGTATTTTTTCAAATTTGTTCCATAGTGGAATTTGAACCTGCAACTTCAGGATTAACTCCTTACTCTGCGACTCTAGAACACACTCTCTGATCAATGCGCCTAGCGGAACGAATCCCTTAGTTCAATTGTTCAATCTTGAATCTCAGTTGCTTTTCACTACAGTGCTTTTGTACAAAATAAGCACAGGGCATTCGTATTGAAGAAAGTTGAAAATGTTTTGAACAGATATTAAAAAGGCGCACCGGACGGCAAGCAAATTTTGGTAAAAAAAAAAAACTCACTTGGGCGGTGCTTTTTTTCAAATGAGCTTAAAATTATTTAGAATATTTAAACGTAAGTTCATTGTGCAACGTACCACTCCCCTCACAACCATGACTGACCACGTGACATTGACGTGTACAGCGTCAGATGAGTTCAGTACTGGTCGAACTCCGGGGTGATAGGTCGCCAGGAGAGAATTCATCAACGTCACGGCGTAGGAACCACTGCCTACAATGCATATGGATTAATAATGCATAAATTTAAGTCATTCAGAAGGAAGAATCCTTATATTAGTAAGTTATCTACTTATTCATACACACTTTAAAAAAACCCAATTAAGTTCACTGGATTTGTTTGCCGTTATGTTCTATGGGAAATATGTTAATACCAATAAGTTTTGAATATGTATTCTTAAAGCTGAACACGATTCGTAAAAGGAATTTGTCCGCCACATTCGATTATTCATTCGCTATATCTGAGGTCCACTATATAAGCCGCTAGCTGTTCAATGTCATCAGTTATCACAGGTGTAGATAGACACATGCTACACACTAGGTAGCGACCAAAAAAACTCTGTCGTTTATATCTTGATATGTTCTTTTTTCCAATTTTTAACATTTTATTTATTTGCCTAATATTTATTGAATTGTTTTATTTTTTTGTTTTTTATTAAATCAATAATACTTTCTTAGTAAAAGTTTCTTGAATCGCTACCTGAGTGTTTGCTTTTTACGTTAGTAATCAAACACAGTCTTCGATCTTTTCTTTCCAGCAGTTAGAGAAATCATTAGCTACCTAAAGCATATTTGAAATATTGCTTTCAATTAAGTCTCAAAAACATTTTTGTAAACTAATTAATGTTTGCGGATACATCAATGACGACATGGGTGTTCGTATAAAAAGAAAACAGTGATTTAGAAAATTTAAGTGTAAAATAAATAATTATTTAAAACTGGTTTTATACACAGCATTGTCGTAAAATTCAGCGAAAAAAAAGATATAATTTCAGATGGTTGCTGGTAATTGTAATGAATTGATCTGTTTAAGACATTCTTCAGATATTTAATTTAGTCATTCACAATTAACCTCAAATCGGTGGTAATTAAGTTTATTACTCAATAATCCATTAAGTTTTAGCACTAACAGGTGAAGTCATTAATTTACAACAAATAAATTATCACTTACTCATAAAGGTTGTTAAAACTTAGAACTATAAAGTCGCAACATACCTTTAACAGAATTTGAAATTTCTAGCAAAAGGCACATCACAAAAAGGACCTTCATCCTAGGACTCATGCTGGTATGCTGTATAGAGAGAATCGAGGCATCTTTGGGAAAAAAAACCACGCAGCGGAACACGTGAGGTTACCCAATGGTTATGAAACGGGTATTTATTCAATAAAATCAATTCTCACTGATTTGTCAGTTTCATCTAATTGTGTGGTCATTATTTTTAAATAGAACGAAAACACTGTCTCCGTTCTATTTGCCGACTCTCTAGTTATGTTGCGTGGCTTTATTGACATACAATTTAAGTAATCAATAAAGTTACCATTATATAAGATAATTTTGGGGTCAATTAGGTCATTTTTCAAATAAAAATTTGACCTATTGGAAAAAATTTAAAAATTTAAATTATTAAATGAAGTGAACGGAAGGAATTTTTTTCTTAAACTTTCCCCTCTGCCTTAAATTTTCCTTTCGACTTTCTTACCATACACCAGATTCAGGAAAAACAAGATGTGATTGCGAAACATTGTTGCCCCCGAATGGCAACATAGCGAAAATTTAACTTTTCTTAAATGTAAATTAAAAAGGTACATTATAAGTAACAAAAGGTCTTCTAACAGGAAATACAATTGTGAAATATGAAAGCCCTACCTGTACAAAAGCTATGGCCACGATTTAGAGTTACTTCATGGTCAAGGTCAAAGTTGTTGGTTTCTAAAGAAAGTTCTTGTCACAAGGATTACATATGTGAAGTATGAAAGCCCTAGTCTTAACCGTTCAAAAGTAATGGCCAAGGTTAAAGTTTTTGAAAAGTAGATCAAACTCCAAGGTAAAGGTCAAAGGGTAAAAGTTTCTGGTATCCATTGAAAGATCTTGTCACAAGGATTGCATATGTGAAGTATACAAGCCCTAGCCCTAACCCTTTAAAAGCTATGGTCAAGGTATTTTTATCAAAATTGGGTCAAATTCCAAGGTCAAAGGGTCAAAGTCCCAATCAAAGATCTTCTTACAAGTATTGCAAATGTGAAGTATGAAAGCCTTAGTCCTTACCGTTCCAAAGTTATGGCCGAGGTTAAGGTTTTTTTTTGTTAAAGTACATAAATCTCCAATGTTAATGTCAAAAGGTCAAAGTTGCTGGTATCCAATGTAAGTTCTTGTCACAAAGAATAAAAATGTGAAAAAAATATGAAAGTCCTAGAACTAGTATCTACCGTTCTAAAGTTATGGCCAAAGTGAAAGTTTGGAATCTTGTGTAAAAGTGTGTCAAACTCCAAGGTCAAAGGTCAAATTTGATTGTACCCAAAGAAAGGACTTGTCACAAGAAATACACATTTAAAATATGGAATTCATAGCTCCACTAAATCAAAAGTTATGGGCAAGGTTAAAATTTTTGCGGACAAACAAACACACACGGACGGACACGACAAAAACTCTTCGATTACGGGGGTTATAAAATCAAAGGCTTGGACGAATGAGATTTTATTTCATTTAATGTAGGGTTACTTTACCCTGTAATGGGCGTTAATGTAAAAATATGTTGTAAAATAACTTTCATTGTAAATTAAAATCAAAAGTCGTTAGATTTATGGTTTCAGAGCTGAGAATCAAAACTCTTCTGTAAAGGGTTCATATATCAGTGGAGGATCCAGGAAACTTGAGAAGGCTTGGACGAACGAGATTTAATTTCCAGTATGAGGTCGGGGAAAGGGTCCACAGTCAAACCAAAAATAATTATTCATTAAATCTTATTTTATTTATTTTTATATTTTGACACAAAAGGGGGAAGGCTGTACCCCCTCTAAATCCGCCACTGTATATCTAATGACCACTCGAAGAGGCTGCCCTGAATAGAAGATATCGAATTTGACGATAAAAATAGTTGAAGCCATCACATTTATCATGAAGTTATATTGTTCGGTTGTTAGATTGCAATAAACATATTTTTCTGGTAAATATCCAATTATGAAACAGAAATGCCAGCTGTTGTAGTGTCTTTTATTGTTCCCCACTTTTGCGGAAGCCAGGGGACATTAAATCTCATCCGTCTGTCCATCAGTCATAAAAATGAATAAGGAGAGATATGGTTCTCATATTTTACATGTACATTACCTGTGACAAGACCTTTCCAAATATTCTATGACTTTTTACCCCGTGACCTTGACCTTGAAGTTTGACTTACTTTTCAAAAATTTTAACATTACTTTAAATTACTAAAGTTAGACCTTTTGAAAGAGAAAAGATACGGATTTCATATTACCGGTATAATTGTACTTGTAATTGTATTATACATATACAGTGTATATATTATACTTGTGACAAGACATTTCTAAATATACGAGGACTTTTGACCCTGTGGCCTTGATCATGGAGTTTGACCTACTTTCCAAAAATGTTATTTTTCCTTATAACTTTTGATTGAGAAGAGAAGGGGCTTTCATATTCGACATGAGCATTACCTGTGACATGATGTTTCCGAACATGCTATGAGTTTTAACCCCATGACCTTGATCTTTATGTTTGACATAATTTCCAAAATATTTACATTTGTTATTAACTTTTGAATGAGATATAATAGGACGTTCATATTTGACACAATATGCCATAAATAATGACTTCTCATCCACAGTTCTTTGAATTTGCTCGTCTACATGGAGAAGCGAACATAGCCCTTCATCTAAAAAAATTATCACCTTAACACGATGATGTTTTGTTTTATTTTGTTAAAATTGTCTCAGTGCATGGTTCTTGAAAGAAAATGTGAAAAGTTGACAGACCATCGGACGGACGAATGCCGGACAACGGGTATCGGAAAGGCTCAGGTGAGCTAAAAATTGACATATTTAAAGATAATTTGAGTATTAGATGAAGCTACATGTATTTATTACAATCAGACACAGTATACTAAGAGAATCCATCCCCGTGTTCTGAAAATTACCAAATAAAAATGCTGAAAGAAAGTGGCTTACTAGGTAATATTAATGTATTTTAGAATTTCATGATCTTCGAAGCTTATAATTATGTTAAGAAAAAGCGTAAATCGTGAAATTCAAAATATTTATATCCAATGTATTACATGTATTATGCATATTCTGTTTATTTTGTAAATAAAAGCATTTTTATTGAAAATCATCATATGGAGCAGAAAGGCTGAACGTAAAAAGAAGAATAACTCTGTTCTATTTAATCTACAAATTGTAACGATGTATATTGTAAAAAATGATGTTTGATTTTTTTTAATTTACGACCAAAAATTTCATATCCAATTGCACTAATAAATTAAATGCATTTTAAATTGGAATATTGGGATTGAATTTTGTAACTTTTTCCACTACCTAATAATTGAGACTGTTGGATCCACTACAAACTTCTTTTGGATATCATTCTGTCGAAGACCGGCTAGGTGATTTATGTATATGCATAATTTGTTTTACGTGAAGTAAAGTTACCCTCTTCGATTTTTTTTTATTAAACAACCCCCCTTTTCCACTCAACCAAAAATAGGGACTTACATGTAACTGTAACTGCAGCTAGATCTATCTCTGCTTCCATTAGAATAGTATTTCTTTACTTTATGAAAGAAACAAAAATATTATCTTTTAAAAAATAATATTATTATGATTATTTAAATCAATAAGATTTCTCTCGAAAAATTAATCAATAAATTTTCAAATGAAATGCATTGTAAAAAAACGGAGACAAAAATAATATATTTAAAAAAAAAATTAATGGCCGAATTATCTTTCGAATGAGTTAACTAATTATCCCCCACGTGGATTTTGCATCGCGCGATATTTTGATCTGTTGATTGAGGTAAGTATTCCAAAATGAAAATATGCTCCATAAAATCATACAAAGGAAGAAACTGTCTACAAGATTAAAATTATAAGAGGTCTTTCTTCTTAATTTTAGAACCGGAAACATATGACATGACCGTAAATTGTAAATACTGTACATGTATTAGGAGCTGTATCGCTGATCTCTCATAGGCCCAAATGTCTGAAGAAAAAGACATCAAGTAGCTTTTGGTCAACGGGTAAATACTACTATTGAATTAATTGATTTATTAAGTTGATGGCAACATTAGGCATGTGGGTTCAAATTCTTAAAATGGAATATAGGGCCTGTACAAAATACTTAGTTTTTCCATAATGCATTGAAGGAGATACGTAATCAAATTTATATATAAGTTCTAACTAGACTGCAGATGAACATTCCAAATTTTTTTTGCATCGTTGGACTACCCTTGGTTGGAACCATGAATATATAGATGTAATAGAAAAGGAGACAATGTATGGCTAGACCATCAGTCAAACACTCTAGTTAGAATAATCTAACTGTGTCTCGGGACAAGCCCTCACAGGTCCATAGGACATTTATCATTTTAACGATAGAACATTCTATCTAGGGACACTCCTGCATCACAAGTCAGGTGCTCTACTGACTGAGCTACTCAGGCCAATATCCACAGCCGAAACCAGAATTGTCCTCACCCTCAAAGACACAACCCTGTTCCAAGTTCTAATTTGCCCCTGGCAGGACTTGCACATGCAATTCCAGGGTTGCATGGTCAATAACACCAAATCTCTAACAGGAATAGAGAAAATCAGTATGGCTGGACTGTCTGAGAATTAGTCAAGTACTCTACTGCAGCTACCTAATTTCTGCAGCCTAAACTATTACAAATAGCAATAAGTATAGCTTCTGTAATGAAAACAAAGCTACAAGTTGAAAAAAGGATATCTGTTTATTTAGTTTCAACATTATGATGGATTAAAACTTAAATTCTTGAACTACATGTATTTAGAATGATGCTTACAAAAAATGTTTTCCTTCATCTATTTTTTTTTATTTGCCAGTACATGTTTTAAAAACCTGACTCTAATGGGGCCTGAGATGTGAGGTTTTTATTCCTTTAACCCAATGGCCATTATGTAAAATAAGGAAATTAGCATCATCATTATATCACATCATTATATTTATATTAAAGCTTAATGATATTTTTATGATTTTAGTTTGAGAGGTGTATCAACTATTAATCCCTTCCTTCTAGTTTTCATGAGAAAATTATTTTTCAGTAGTTGCTTGGTAAAATACTACAAGAATGAAGACTGCACTCCTATTCTTACAGGTAAGTCCATTAAATGATCTATATTACCTCCCTTCATCTCTCCTGACCCCTCCCCCCTTTTCATTGCCCCCCCCCATCCCCCAACCAAAAAAAAACCAACAACATTTGTTTGAATTTATAGCAGCCATTGGCCTGTAAAAGTATAATTCATTTTCTGAACTGCCTGCTTACCTGTTCTTACCTGTAATTGTTTAGAGTTTTAAACATTAACAGTTGAGAGATGTAAAAGATGATGTATGGTTCCATTAGTCCCTATTGTTTGTATTATGTTTATAGATGGGGGCAGTCAGCATACACCTTTTGTTGTTGAGGACACAGACATTAATCTTGACAGCCCAATCTGTGAAATGAGAAGTTTAAAACATCTTTAATCAGCTGTTTACAAGGTTATCAAATTTACAACAACTTCCTCCTGGTATTCTATTTGATGTTAATGATTTAGGTAGCTAGCCATTGACCCAAAATAGTCAAATTCATGAAGAGGCCAGACTCTTAGATCAACAGGACTGGCGTGGTTTCAATTAATCAATCATATATTGATTTCAAAGTCCTTTACTCTATTGGGGATCATTGTGGGTAGAATTTATCCATTTACCAAATGTGCGAAATTCATAAACCAAGGATTAATGATAAAATAGAAAAAAAAAATATAAAAGTAAATAATATAAAAAAAATTTCATGACACGTCTTAACTCGATGTGTCATCTTGCAGGGGTAGCTCAAAATGGGACGAGGTTTCTTGGTTATGGTAAATGAAATTGCATAATCACAAATTGAAAAAATTTATGAAAAATCTTGTCAGGGTCAAGGGCTCAAAGAGAGATAGGTTGAGGAAATTAAGCCTTGATGTCAAAATGACATTTTTTGAAAGAAAAAAATCATGCCTCTCAACTAAAATTTTTTAATATTGTCAACCACATGAGAATACCTTAAATTAGGCTTATTTGACCAGACAGTGCCTTTTTGAAAAGCATATTTATTCTACTAAGCAACAGATTGAGATTCTCCAAACTAAATGCTAGTAATAAAGAATTATATTTGCACATCTATTCTAATCTTTCTGTTTAATTGAATAAGTGAAACCAAGCATACACATAGTGAAGTGCAAGGGATTAGTATATTTTATGGAATTCAATTTACAGAACTGTAGTGCAATGATAAGAATCATATTAGCTCCTAATATTTTTTAAACTAATCATGGAATGAAAATCACTTTGCAAATAAGCATGTTCTCTGTAACTGTGTTTTACTTTCTTGCCTATTCACTCCCTTTCTCTTAATTAAACTGGGGAAATGTATTCTTGCCATTTAACAGTAAATTTGAATGCTGTCCTCAGCAGTGTTTTAAATTCACAATAAATTTAGCAAGACATACAGGGCTGACAGCAGGTAAAAATTATCAGCCCTGGGGAAAATCTACTAGCTGGAGAAAATAATTGTCTTTTATAAATTTCTTTTTTATATAATGTGAGCGGGGATCAGATCATCAAAACTTCGATCTCGAATCTATTGGCTGACGAATTCAACCTATTTGCTTGTAACAGTACCTGCTACAAATACCATTAGTTGAATTCCAGGGAGCAATTAATCAAATTAATTTTAATTAATGAAAACTTTGAACATTTAGTCCAGTCGGGCGTCAATATGTGCAAATCTGTAAGCCCGCGGCTAAATTTGTGCGTCTCGGGCGGTCCATTGCACGTTATTTCAAACACTTGTCCTGCAGTTATATATCCAAGTTTTACTTTGAAATATATATGGAAAAATATTTAAAAATCTTCTTCTCAAGAACCACTGGGCAAGAGAAGCTGAAACTCATTTGGAAATATCCTTGGGTATATAGTGTAGATGCTAAATTGTCAATATCATGACCCCCGGGGGTAAGGCGGGCCAAAATAGGGAATCCAACTTTTAGATCAATATATAGGAAAAATCTTCTTCCAAAGAACCACTTTGCCTGAAAAGCTGAAAGAAGGATATGGAGATAATTTTAACGAACAGTATTCAATCTCAAAGTCCATAAAACAATACAAAATAAGAGCGGAGCAAACACAGACCTCCGAAACATCAGAGGTGGGATCAGGTGCCATGGAGGAGTGAGCATCCCCTGCTGACTGGTCACACCTGCCGTGTGCTCCTTGTCATGATCAGGAAATAACGGAAAAATCTGTTGTCAATTCAGTGTATAAATAATGGACCAACAATAAGTATGAAAAACATCAGTCAGCATTTGACTCAATGATAAATTGTATTTGCTGACGAGGTCATTGTATCGACCATAGAACTTAGGAAATTATGACTTTAAACGAGACGGCTGATATTCTTGTTTCATCAACTTGCTTGTCAATAATTTACCTCGTTTTAGAAATTGTTCATACGTAGAGCAAGCTCTTGCGTATCGAATCAACTGAGATAAATACACTCTGTATGCAGGTGATGAAGGTATCGTAATTGCTACACATTAAGTAAGAAAAGTTGACAATTGAAAAGTTAAAGTCATCACGTTTATCATATAGCTTGGTTGTTAGATTACCATTAACGTCTTTTTCAAGTAAAATATCCAAGTATGAAACAGATGTGTCAGACTCTGTAGTATCTTTTATCTCAAGCTCACCAGGATATACGGTATTGGCGTAGGAATGGAAATTACCATTGTTAATTGACAATACGTCGTCGATAGATCTAAATGTCAAGTTGAAGGACACAATCATATGGAAGCATCCTTGGGTAGTGTAGATTTTAAATTGTTAAAATCATGACCGGGGGGGGGAGGATGGGGTTACAATTGTTATTACAAGGGGGAATCAAGAACAGCATGGCCATAGTTACTCAGGTAAGTGATGTGGCCCATGGACCTCTTATAAATATCCCCATCCCTTCTATTTCAATATTTAGGGACAATCCTGTCCTTCAGATAAAGAAGGTGATGCATATTAATTATTTTGTATTTATTGGGGAACTTTCATTGTTGTCAATGTCAGGACATCATGACTCAAATTTTTCATGTTTATTTTCTTAAAACTTGAAACATAACCAAGTATGTCAGAGAAGAGGAAATATCATATTTAATCTGGTGGGCTTCATTGACAATTGTTGATTTATTTTGCTGTCAGCATCAACCTAAGAGGTTCATAAACATTTTGATTTATATCTAAGGTTATGATCCAACAAAATTATGAAAAAAATATTCTTTATTGATTAATAATGTAAAGAAAAGTTCATTAATTTCTAACTGAAATTATTAAGAAAAGGATTACTTCATTTTTTTTGTAAAAAGAATATACTTAGGACTTCCGGTACCATATAGTACCTGTTACCTACAGAACCAGCTGTAGCCACAGGAAGATGCCACTAAGATTGAACCCAAAATAGAACCCTGGGTTTGCTTTGGGTTCACTCTCACTGGGTTCATTTTTTGTTTGTTGTTAATGCATCCCTCTTAAGAATTTCTCACTCTTATGGAGATGCCACCACTAGCTGTTTGAAAGCTGCAAGTTTTGTCCTTTAATCAGCACTTGGGGCCGTTGAGTAGCAGCGATTTTTTCCACCCATTGGGAAAGGGTTCGGTACAAGTTCAACTGGGAAAAGTAACATCGAAGAAGAACAATGAGAATTTTCTCTCATTTATGCAAATGCAACATATTTTGTGTTTATTCCAACTTAATTACCTTTTACTGCTTGTTTTAAAGAATATGCAACAAGTACTTATTGTTTTTTATATCACGTCCCATGTTTTCACATTGTCATGTTTTTGATTTGTCAAAATGTACGACACTACGCTGTCTAAACCACTGGTCCCGCCAAATTAAGACCTTCTCTACTTTTGATTTATGCGAAAGTGAAACAATACTAATAGTCAACTTGTACAATGTTTCATTAAACAAGACATATGATGTCGTTGTGATCTGTTGCTTCATAGATGAATTGGGAATTTTTATAGTCACAGAATTGGGAAAAATTAATGTTTTTTGGCATTGGGAATGGTACCATTTATCGGTACCAGTTATATAAGGGAAAAAAAACGCTGAGTAGGGGGGGATCTTTTTTGTGCCAGCAACTACTGTGACACGGGACCTCTGTTTATACGGTCTCACCAGATGGACCGGTCTCCATGCCACGCAGTGGAATGTGAACCTGCAACATAATCAAGGATCAATTCATTAATCTGCAACTCTAGAGCAGACACTCTAAGCACTGTACCACTAGGGCGACATCTGGGTTCATTATTTTAAAATCCAGATCCACTTCAGGAGTCCTCTGCATTTGTCAGTTTTTGGTCCAGGAGAGAGTATCCTGCATTCACTCATGTGTGAAGCATACCCCACTTTATCTAATCAACTGTAACCCCCCACCTCTTGTATAATCAAAACAAATGATAGTCGAAAATGTTAATTGCCCAAACATTGTTTCTTTGCTCAGACTACATTGGTGTGAAATCTATCTAGATTCTAGATATTATAAATAAGATAACTTCCTCAATAAGTGAGATTCCATTACCACTTAAAAGGTTATGATCTTGACAGTCACGAGAAACAAAAATACTTAGGAAGATTTTATGAGTATATCCTCTGAGTAGTACTTGTTATATATGACCTTCAATCTCCCTTTCTCCCCTTAATCCTGCTGGACTTTTATGAGGGCAACAGACAAATAGAATCTACAGCCAGAATTCAGCATTTTTATTGTTTTTTGTTTTTAGTTGATTGATATGTGTGTTTTAAATCTTTTAATCCAAAAGACTAAAGTGCCTTACAGTCAGAGAGTTTATGAAATGGGCGACATTATGAAATCATCCTGTGGATGTTTCTGGTAAAAATGTGTGTCCTAGCTTTGACAAATGAAGGTATATTGTAAAAGTATATTGATACATATGTATAGACTGAAAATAGCACTAATATGTTAATACGTGTACACTTATGAATTTCTTAGTAATAATAAACCCTGAATTATTGTAGAACAAGATGTGTTTGTGAAACAATGATGCCCCGTATGGCAGCTTATTGGGAAGGTTAAAGGTCAAGATTAAAAGAGATTGGTATCTTAAGGAAGGTCTTTTTAGAAGAATACACAGTCATGTGAAATATGAAAGCCTAACTCTTGAAAAGTTATGGCCAAGTCAAGGTCAAAATAATTATACCAGTGGAAAGGTCTTGTCATAATGAATAAAGTTAACATGTGAAGTATGAAAGCCCTAGCAATACCTGTTTATTTAAAGTTATGGCAAAGGTTAGATTTTGGTCTTATTGTCAAAGTGGGTCAAACTCCAAGGTCAAGAGGTCAAATTTGACAGACAGACAGACAGACAGACCAACTTGGTTTGCCCCCCAAATCTTCATTATGGGGCATAACTATATGATATTTTATGCAAAATATGATATGGATTTCATGTAGTCATATGAGATATGTACTCTAAATTATACATTGTATAAATTATACATTGTAGAAATTCAGTGTATGAAATCCATTAAGATTTTTTGTACAATCATTGTCCCATGCCTGAGTGCTTTGTGTTAGAGATGGTATCTTGTAAATGTCTCAGTGAAGTATTATAATTCATATATATGTTATAAAACTTCCCGCTAGGAGATAAAATCGAAACACTTCCTCTCTATCTTATTATATATATTGCTGATTTTGATGGGGACTATATATAGTGGACATAGCTGAAAGTACTGAAGTAAGTTAACATCTCATTCTGCAAAAATTATAGTACATGTACTTGTGTGAAATATAACAGGAGAGGGAGAAACAAGGTGTACTCATTGTTAGATTATAACATTAATTTATAAAAATCTATGGTACATGTTGTAATTGACAGCAGAAAATAGACCCTTTTCCAAATGCTTATATATTTTACTGAAGGTTTGATGTGTAGATTTTGAATTTTTTTATCCATGTACATGTTTTCATATCTAACAATTTATTGATGTATGGAAATTCAAAAAAAAAAAAAAAAAAGAAGAAGATGAATGTAAAATAACATTAACAGGGAAGTACATGTAATAGATTCAATTCAATAAACCTAAATATTTTTAGGACAATGTTTTATAACTCTGTCAGAAGGCATGATATTGCTTGTTTAGGAATTTGTCCCATTTTTAGCTCACCTGAGCTTTTCTGATCAAAATTTGTCTGTTGTCTGTCTTTATTGTTGTTGGCGTTGATGTTGGCGTTGTTGTTGACATGGTGTCATTGTCGTAAACTTTTCACATTTTCATCTTCTGAAGAACCACATTTGCCAAATGCTACCAAACTTGCCACAAAGTATCCTTGGGTGAAGGGAATTCAATTTTGTTCAAATGAAGGGCCAAGTCCTTTTCCAAGGGGAGATAATTATGAATTAATGAAAAAATTAATGGTATCTATTAAAAATCTTCTTCTCAAGAACCAGTGGGCCAGGAAAGATAAAACTCATGTTTCAAGTTTATTCAAATCATGACCCCCTGGGGTAGGGCAGGCTAAAATGGCTGATCAAAGTTTAACATAGGAATACGAGGGTTGTCCCGTAAAATCGTGGACAAAGCATATAAGAAAAAAGATTATAAAAATATCACCAATTATCTTACGTATACAAATGAAATAGGAGTTTTCTTAGAGAAGTCTTTTTTGTTCGATTCCCTTGGGAGTACAAAACATAAAGACAAACTCCTAATGTAATAGCAAAAGATGCTGTCACAGTAGACCGCCGATATGAGATTTTCTATTAGTTGAATGATGGTGAGAATATTGTCCGCAACTTACTAATAAATCTTCAGAAGATCGCATGAGGGTACCAATTGGTTCTTCGACTGTTTATGCAGACTAAAGAATGTGTATCAATGAAATTCCTAAATTTAAGTCGGGCTCATCCAACTTCATTTTCAGCAAAGATAAAACGTGACACTGTTTTAGACACTTTGACATTATAATCCATGCGCCGTGAGGTGATACAATACATGGCATAAAATCTCATTATTTGTTTATTTATGCATATATTTATCTGAAATTTGCTGTGTATATTACTAAAATATGTACTAAATAATAGTGAAAATTTCAGAACGCAGTGATGGTTTTTTTTTTACACTAGACAACTTGTCCACGATTTTACGAGACTACCCTCGCATATAGGAAAAATCTTTAGAAATCGTCTTCTCAAGAACCATTTGGCCAGGAAAGATGAAACTCATATGGAAGCATCCTTAGGTAGTGTAGATTCAAATTTGTTCAAATCATGACCCCCAGGGGTAGGACGGGGCCACAATGAGGAATCACAGTTTTGCAATTAAGAATATAGGAAAAATTTTTCTCCAGAACAGAAAAGTTTTGTTTAGTCAAATTTACATGCAAGCATCTCTAGGTAGTGAAGATTTCTTAAATTTTATGTAAATACCATTTTAATGTCCTAATGGGTTGGGGTGGGCTGTGTGTGTGTGTGTGTGTGGGGGGGGGGGGGTTAGTTGTTGACCTTGTAAAGCTTTCTACCAAGAACTTTTCATACCAACTGTTTTCAAAGAGGTCCGTGTTTTCTACAGGAGACTTTAAGGCCACTTTCTCTTGGTTTAGTGTATACATGTACACATTTAAAAACTACAAATATTCCGGGGGCCCCAGAATCCCCCCC
>PRKT01000080.1:485912-502496 GCA_003671525.1 Saccostrea glomerata
GGGGGGGGGGGTTATAAGTGAGGAGTTACAATGAGAGATCAAGAACTAAGTTGGAAAAATCTTTTAAAATCTTCTTTTTAAATATGGCAAAATTATACATGTATGCTTTATTGACATAGTAAAGTAATAGAAAATTCAAATTCCTCCTCCCTCCTAAAAGTAAACTTTTCAATACTGCAAGAGCTGATTTGTGTTTTTAACTAGCCCATGTGCTCAGGTGAGCGATGTGACCCTTGTGCCTCTTACCTTTGATACAAGGTTTCAAGTAGAGTTAGTAAATGATCAGCAGACTATAATTCTGTTGACCCTCTCTGGAGTCCCTCCCCTTCCACCCCTCCCCCTTTCTGAAATGATATAATACACTTCACCTAAGTTCATCATATTAATTGGGATCGGTATATTCCTTTTCAAAGCTAATTAATTGCTTAAAGATATAATAAAATGTAATATGTCAAAAATGCAGATTATATTTAATTAACAAGCCATATAATATTTCTTGTCATGTGGTAATTTTACTTCTTCATTTTTCCTTAATAAGAGGTAAGATGAATGTATGTGTAAGTGCTTATAATAAAGGTACAAGTCTGAAAAATAAAAATCTCAAGTTACAAAGCCTGGAGCATTCACCTTGAAAGTAGTTACTATTGACCTTTCTGAGGTCAAATCTGAACCAAAAAAAACTTGGCAAGATAAATGGTTTCTATCCAAGCTTTCAAGTAATATAGTAAGTACGGTAAAGAAAGTAAAATGACATACTGGAAAGACTTAATTTGTACATCCTGACTTTTTAGTTTACAATCTTCATACTGGAAAGACTTTGTACGTAGCATCCTGAATTTTTAGATTACTGTAAGTAACGATTCAGAAACTTTTTTTCTATTAACATTTTAAAACTTTTATTAATCAGGTATAGTGTTAAAGTTTTTAATTGCATGTATCTTTATTATGTTCCCCAAACGGAGTTTGGGAACATATTGTTTTTACTCGGTTTCTTATTATTATTATTATTTTTTTTCTTATTTGTTCTCCGGTACTTTTTTGTCCGGAAGTGTTCTCAGAAACTGTTCACCCAACTGACCTAAAACCTTTTTAGGGTAAATGGGTGTGTAGTGTAGGTGTGCGGAACGAAGGTCATTTTGCGCGCATACGCATGCACGTGCGTGCGCGTGCAACACGTGAAATGACTTATATACTTAATATAGCTATAACTTTTACATTTTTTAATGAAATGATTTGAAACTCATTATATAAAGATATATTAATAGTGTAGATAATGTGACACTGTCAAATTAGCACGAACTCACGCGCATGCACGTGCGCTTCGCTCTGATTGGCTAAAACAAAAATCTCAGTATCTTCTCTGTTTTTTGACGAAATGCTTTGAAATTTAAAACATAGTCATGAATTAGGATATCCTACAATATGATATAGAAAAAATTTCATGAAATCACGCGCATGCACGTGTGCTGCAATCTGATTGGCTGATACTTTAAATGACTATATCTCCTTTGTTTTTTGACGAAATGCTTTGAAATTTAAAACATAGTCATTCATTAGGATATGCTACAATGCGATATAGAAAAAAATCATGAAATCACGCGCATGCACGTGTGCTGCAATCTGATTGGCTGAAACTTGAAATGGCTATAACTCCCTTGCTTTTCAACCAAACAGGGTGGGATTCAGAACATAGATAAATATAAGGGACTCCTACAAGAAAGTATGGTCATCATGCACGTGCACGCACGTGCGTGCATTTGGAACGAATGAAATTAGAAATACACTTGAATGAGTGATTTTTAAATCTGTTGGACTGAATGCTTTAATATATAGTATATTGCAGGGAATATGGCACTAAAAGGGAGTTGGGGAGCGTTTGGGGAACATCTGTAACGGTTCCCGTTACAATTAGCACTAGTTATTTTTGAAATGTTTGACATTATAAAATTCAACATTCCCGTGATTTAGACATTGCACTTGAAGACTTGAAATACTGTGTACCTGTTATTGGGCAAAGTCTTTTAAAAAAATCAAACAGGTAGTTAAAGCAAACACTAATTAATTATTGGTTTTTACAATCCTGTGCAATCTGATCATGTGACAAAAAATAAAGATAAAATCTAATGGGAAAAAGGGAGGCCTTCTGATTGTGCACAGGAGCAATTTATATGTAATCTTACTTGTATAATTAATCCTTTATTTAATTGTCACATAATAAAAAAAATACAAATTAAAGAAATACAGACTGGTTATGACAATAAAATGTTAATTAGTGTATGGATGCTATAAGCATTGATTTAAGCTGCTTTTAGAGTTTTACAATGTATACACATTATAATACTTGTGTTTTTACAGTGCCTATAATCTGCTATAGTAACACATTTACAATGTCCATATGACCTAATCCTTGATCCAACTGTTTTAAATAAGAAATCATCGATCAACGATAAAGTGTTTTTCTCTGAGTGTTGAATTCTGTGTTTGATATTGTCACCTTTTAGTGACCTCTTCATTGAATAAATTATTAAATTATCTCCGGTGATAAATCAAATTCATATATTGAATTATCATACATGATAGATAACAAAACATAAAAAAACAAATTATTACAATCAAGTACTCGTTTTGTGAGAGATTAATCACTCTCGGGTTCTCAGTTTTGAAATTATAATACAGCTAGTAGTCAATGTGAAAATATAAAATTAATCTATATATCTGATTTTGTAGGAGGAGTAATTATAGACGCAGAGTAAATATTGACACACTGTCATTCATTACGCAGTGTCAGGTATAGGACAAAAAAGTTCTTTTTAAATTATCAGGTGGTAAAAAATGACCCATTCATTCAGTCCTGTTCCTCAGTGGGTTTTGTATTTCTCCACTGTGTCAGAGAAAGTGGAACTAATGTTTGTTTGGTTTAGAGTTTAACCCAAGGACAAGACACATTCTTGTTTTTAAAATTTCATTGTGATTTTGAAAATCTTGCTGAAGTATTTGCGTCTTGTGATAATCACTAACTAGTATTTCAGGTAAGCAGAGACTGAGAGTAAGTTCTTCTTTTTAGAAAGGTAAAGCTAACTTAACTTTTATTAGAATGAAATAATTATGAAATAATGAATGTTAATGACAATTTCTAATTTACCTTTGATGTGTGATTTAACTGTGAGCTATTTGTGATCTATGTTCAATATTAGATTGATTGTCTGTCATAATCACATGCCTAGATTATAATTCCTAAGTTAAAAGAAATACATTTGTATTGTTTAAAGGAAAACTGTCCCCTCCTCCCATCTGACTGTTTGATATAAGGGCTAGGAACGGAAGAGCTATATGTTGTAATATGATGTCGAATTGTTGAAAAGAACTACGAACTCTAACTCTTGATTCCCGCCTACATTTTGCACCCATTAAATTCAATTTTAATGGCAATTTGGCCATTAAATCTTTGTTTAATACAAAGAACAGTTCTATGGTAATTGATTAATCATTTTAATTCCAGCGCTAGTTAGTAAATTATCATTAATTCCAGCTCTTGAAAAAAGGGGGGTAGACGATATTTTCTAGTGAAATCGAACTTTCAAGAATCACCATATTTTGAAATAGTCTTAAATATGATAAAATGTATCTCATATCTTTTCTTATGTTTTACGCAAATAAATAAAACTTATATGAATTAATAAAATACAATTATTTAGTTGTAAATAGCTTTAAATTTGGTGGAAAATCAGCATTTTTTCGTTTTTTGTCTATAAACATATGTTCCCCCCCGTGAAACACAAAAAGCTTTGGCATAAATTTGTAAAATGACAGTCCATATTACCTGTAAAAAGGAATTTTTGTTTCACGGGGGGGAAAGATGTTTTAAAAATATTTTCCGTTTTCCATTGATTTCTATAGTGAAAAACTCAAGTTTTACCAAAATTATAGAGTTATCTCTCTTTGATATCCCAAATGAGTAACAATTTATTAAAATTCATATAAATATCTATGAAAATCTTGAAAATCATTCGAATATGTTAACTTTTGAAAATTGACTTAGAGGTAGGCGGGAGAACAATACTATCGTTCGTGGTTCTTTGGTGTTATCTTCTATAATTCTTCTTTTTAAGAACTACTGGGTCCAAAAAGTTTGAATTATTATGAAAACTTCTTTATGTAATGTAGATCCAAGTTTGTTCAAATCATGATCCCCAGGGGTAGGTTGGGCCTACGATAGGTGATCAAATTTTTTTTTTTTTTGGGGGGGGGGGTTAAGATGGGCATTGTTGTGGATTGTGGAACAGGGGGCTCTTGTTGACTACTTCTTATTATGACTAATGATTACATGTAGAATGTGTAAATTTCTAAGAGTCCAGGAATTTCAGTTGAGGGGGTGTATAATTAATTCAGAAGCCAGAGGGCAAAAACCTAGTAGGGACAAGGGACAAGTCCTAGTAGAGACACTGGACAAAACCCTAGAAATGACACAAGGCACAGTCCTAGTAGAGACACAGGAAAAAGTCCTAGTAGAGACACAGGACAAAGTCCTAGTAGAGACACAGAACAAAGTCGTAGTAGAGACAATGGGCAAAGTCCTACTTGAGACACAGGAAAAAGTCCTAATAGAGACACAGGACAAAGCCCTAGTAGAGACACAGGACAAAGTCCTAGTAGGGACACAGGACAAAGCCCTAGTAGGGACACAGGACAAAATCCTAGTAAAGACACAGGGCACAATCCTAGTTAAGACACAGGACAAAGTCCTAGTAGGGACTGGGACAAGTCCAAATAGAGACACTGGACAAAGTCCTAGTTGATACACAGGAAAAAGTCCTAGTAGAGACACAGGACAAAGTCCTAGAAAGGACACAGGACAAAGTTCCTAGTAAAGACACAGGGCAGAGTCCTAGAAGGGAAGCAGGACACAGTCCTAATAGGGACACAGGGCAGAGTCCTAGTAAAGACACAGGAAAAAATCCTAGTAGAGACATGGGACAAAGCCCTAGTAGCTACACAGGACAAAGTCCTAGTAAAGACACAGGGCACAGTCCTAGTTAAGACATAGGACAAACTCCTAGTAGGGACATGGAACAAGTCCTAATAGAGACATTGGACAAAGTCCTAGTTGATACACAGGAAAAAGTTTTAGTAGAGACACAGGACAAAGTCCTAGAAGGGACACAGGGCAAAGTCCTAGTTGAGACACAGGAAAAAATCCTAGTAGAGACATGGTACAAAGTTCCTAGTAAAGACACAGGGCACATTCCTAGTAGGCACACAGGACAAAGTCCTAGTAGAGACATGGGACAAAGTCCTAGTAGAGACACAGGATAAAGCTCTAGTAGGGACACAGGACAAAGTCCTAGTAAAGACACAGGGTACAGTCCTAGTAGAGACACAGGACAAAGTCCTAGCAGTGACATAGGGCAAAGTTTTAGTTGAGACACAGGGCACAGTCCTAGTAGGGACAAAGGAAAAAGCCTAGTAGGGACACATGACAAAGTCCTAGTAGGGACACAGGGCAAAGTCCTAGTAGAGACACAGGACAAAGCCCTAGTAGAGACACAGGACAAAGCCCTAGTAGGGACATAGGACAATGCCCTAGTAGGGAAACAGGACAAAGTCCTAGTAGGGACACAGGACAAAGTCCTAGTAGGGACACAGGACAAAGCCCTAGTAGAGACACAGGGCAAAGTCCTAGTAGGGACACAGGACAAAGTCCTACTAGTGACACAGGACAAAGTCCTAGTAGGGACACAGGACAAATACTAGTAGAGACACATGACAAAGTCCTAGTAGTGACACAGGACAAAGTCCTAGTAGAGACACATGACAAAGTCCTAGTAGGGACACAGGACAAAGTCCTAGTAGAGACACATGGAAAAGTCCTAGATGCTACTGAATGTATGTGATTCTTGAGAGTGAAATAAAAGCTTAAAGATACCCCTCAGTTTACAAGAAGATAGTGATATCAATAGTCAAAATTCATGAAAATATTGTCTTGCTTATAATTAACAAAGGACTTAAATACAAAAAAGGTCTTGTGAAAATTTTACTGATCTACAGTAAAAGATATCAGTTCTTCAGAGCTCTAAAATAAGAAACTTTCAGTTTTAATTAAAAGTCTTTATTTTTCCACTGTACTATTATGCTGTCAATGAAAAATGAATTATGTGATCATGCATATTTTATTTTGATTTACTGTTGAGCAAATTTAATGTAGTTTTAATTTCTACAGCAATTGATGGTATAGCTATGATCCTGCACTATTGAAATATCTTGTACAGTACATGTATATTTTATTTATACACATTCATTGTGCTTTATTAGGAAAAGGTTAATTATGGTGTGGTTACTGAGTAACGTCAAATGTTTAACTTTAAACAATTAACATGATTAACACAATATTAAAATTCATGGTAAATAAATCATATATCTCTAATTTATTGTAGAATATGTCATTGTTCTATTTAGATCGAAATAAACAAGGACAAACATTTAGATTCTATTTTAGGGGCAATAATTTTGAAAACAAAACCAGACCTAGGTGCACTGTAGTATAGATTGCTGATTAGAGGTGTACACAGGTATACACAAGACTTTGTCACCTCTATTATTACTGGATCATCAACACTTCCTCTTTGATCTTCAGACAAAGTCTGTCGTCCAAGACAAACAAGGACAAATCAAATTAATTATATCGCTAATAAGTGTCTCGGGACAAGGAGTCTGACATAAATTAATGATTTAAGCTGAGGTTAAGACGAGTCTGTTTTCAAGGTGTAATCTTGTGTAGGACCTTTTGTATGTGGACATGATTTGAAAAGTGGCTGGCTTATCAGCAAACAGGTATAACTTGGAATACTAGAGAAAGAAAGGTTCAAATGCATTTTATATGCGCAATCATTTATAGAGGATTGAAGTGTCAAATGATAAAAAAAGAACTGGGTCGACTTTAAGCTATCATGATCATAGGTTGGAAGGTAAGATTTACGACTCATTGAAAAAATAAAAAACGGCCTTTTATTGCATTTGTGACATTTTCTTTGATTCAAATATTACAATCACATATCCTTTTGTCATCCAGAGATTTAGTAAATTAAATTTTCCTCATAAGGGGGTGGTATAATTAAGAATTAATATTTCAAAAAATTATAGACACTGTTGAATCAATAAAAGTATTTTTTGAGCAACAAAATGAGCATCCGGATCAGTCTAATGGTGTAAGTGTTAAGGTGATCTTGCAGGGGTCAACCTGCAAAGATTAGAAGTATATGTACACTTGAAAGGAACTTTATTTTTGGGTTTGTCTTCCCTTATACATGTATTTTCATTTCCCTCTATCCCTTTTTTTAATTCTGTTTATATAATCCTTTGTCAATGTAGCTGTTGAACCAATTTAAGTTGACCACAATTAAAATGTTGTAAAAAGAAGGGTGCATAAAATTTATTAATAAGAATCAGAAAAATAAAAAAAAATCAAATTTCTGATCTGTTTACAGTCAGGAAAAAAAAGGTTGAAAACATGTATAAAAAAATGAAAGTTTGAAGATTTATATTTGAGGCCTTCAATTAACTGCAAGTCACAGAATGCAAATCAATTAAATAACAGATAAATCTAGAAGACTAGGTCAGAGAAACACCTGGTTACCTAAGCGACAAAAAGTGTCATGCAGGAATGCACACTGTCAAGATTTTGATAGAAAGTTTAACCCATCAGTGAGCTGAACTAATCTGTGCTTTGGTTAACCAAAGCTTTCATCATGTATATTGTATAGTACAGTTAGCTCAGGACATCAATCATAGGTGGTCAGTCTTTGTATGCATCAGGTATTTCCAGTGTCCAGTTGTTAAGTACGTACTAGAGATCATTTCTAAACTGTGGTCATGAAGTTTTCTTTAATAGTCGACTCTTGTATAAATACTCTATATGAAGGAAAGATTCTTGAATGGGTTTAAACAACATATAATCAATCAATCAATCAATAATTGAATGTACATACTGAACTTCAATATCTGCATGATATAGCATGTACTAATAATAATTATCATCACATCGTATATCATGCCCACATTGGAGTTCCTCAATTAAGTCAATTATTGATTGATTGATTGATTGATTGATTGATTGATTGTAATTATGTACATTGTTTCGTCTCATCCAAGAAAGTCTTTGGGAGTTAAAGAAGGCTGCAAAACTCAGATATTATTTGCTCAAAATTAAGAATCGTTTTACAAAAACCATATTGAGTGGAGTACATGTAACGCTGAATATTTACATAGACTTAGTACAAATATGGGACACATTTATCTATCTGTCCTTTAATTGTTTGGGCCATTATAAACTTTTTGTGAATCATAAAGTGCGCTTGTTGGTGAAAAGTTAAATTTTATTAAACATTTCTATTTTTCTATCCAAGTACACCAGGGAAGGGATACAGAGTAAGTCTTATCATCCTAAAAAATCAGATAGAACTTTAAAAAGGGGAACTGTAGCAGATAAAATTTAAATTGTTTTTTGGTTAGATGTCAGTACTGATCAAATGGAAGAGTTATGACCTTGAATAACTTTATATGTAAATGCTCGCACCATGAAAACGATTACAATCTAAGGACGTAAAGTTAAGGATGAAGTGACTGAATGATTTATACACATAAAAAGTTATACATTCATTTTCATCCCGTGTAAACCAAAGCATTTAATGTGGTTTAGGTCAATCATACATTGGTTTGCCCTCTGTACACATTAGTTTAAACAAATGACTAGAACACAGTGATTTACTGATATTACCAATACAGAACGGCAGCAGGCGAGGTGTCAGAAATTCCCCTCTCAGGTGTTTTGTCAAAGTCATAGATTTTTTTCCTTGATTAAACATTGTCAAAAGACAACAGAGAAATGGGGAAGTTGAGTTTAAATATGTCTTATTGACTGGTCTGGAAGTCCCATCAGGAATTAAGGCTGCTGGTACCTTATTTGCTGCGTATATAAAATGGCTTGGGAAAGAAAAGATGCATGTATTCTGAGTTGCCTATTTTATTCTCTTCATATTGATTTAACATAATAATCACTAGAATCTTTAATTGAAAGTTTGTATATTACATTACGCTGACGGAGATCGTAGATTTCCATCATTTAAGTCTGTCATTATGGGATAGAATTGAAGAGAGGGATTTAGTATTGACAGAATATTGTCCTGAAATTGAATTATGTTTGATTTTGTCTCAGCGACATTATACTCATTCTTTTGGATCACCAGTGGGAAATTGTTTTATGTTTTTACTTTTTCAGATGAAGTTAAGGTAGACTGGTGCATAAGGACTCAAGCAGTATTAAGGGCACTCAAAGTTTACAAAAGACACGATGCATTTGAGTAGTCAAGAGTATACCGCTTAATTGAATCATCTTAATGAAGTGGATCTGTAATTAAGAAGAGCTTAATTGATGTCTCAAAAGTGACGTGACCTGATGAGAGGAAGGCTTCTGGGATCAGATTTGTTTGCCTAAAAAAATCTCGTCCTTAATTCCTACAGTCCAATGAACAGTCAGGTTCAAAAATAGACTTCATTTGAAGTAAGACTAGAAAGGTAGAGAGAAATTGACCCATTTTACTATTTGTTGAAAGACGACACTGTATAGTGAAAGGATACACGAGGCTACATGAGCTGTGCTGAACGAAAAACAGAGATACAAGTGTCTCCCGTAGAACTTTAGGAGGAGCGGTTTTTACACGGTGTGATAATCTTTGACCGTCATGCGATCGCCTTATATGGCTTGTTAGAAATTATGCTAAGGATCAGAGTCTGAAACTGATGTGGGAGAGAATAAAAAAACTTGGTGTTTCATTTGTAGGAAGATTAATTCATTTTAGGAATTTATACAACAATTGGATGTAGAAACACTTCTTTGGTCTTTGTTACCTGATATTTAATCAATTTTTCCCTGTTCAGAATCTAATTTGACAATGTGGTGTAAAATTACATCTCGGTTTTTACATTTTTCTGGTGGATTTGTTCAGCAGATGAATTTGGAGTAATACCTCAGCAGCAGTGAATTTTGTATTATTTTTCGTATTTAATTGGATTTACTAATTACTTGTGTCACCTGGCGAGTGGAAGGTTGTGTGTCATGTCGAGTTACTCGAGGTCCGTGGACTCCTGTCCGATGTCGCCACACGAGTTCCTGAGGAGCAAACAACGCTTCAAGATAGATGAGGTAGGGGCAGTTATAATTAGTGCATAATGTTTGACAAACACAGCTTGATAATTAATTTAATTAATTTATTGAGTAATCCATACAATACCCCTCTATCTCATATATATGTCAAATCAATAATTCTATTACTGATAAAAATGAAATGGAAAAATTCCTGCTCATTACCCTGGTAAATAATAAAGGGATAATCGGAAGGTTTGTTGTGACCATTGTCAAGGTTATTTGACAAGTTCAAGGTCACAGGATCAATATTTAAGTTTTTTATCTGGTTATATGTACTCTGGGTATTTTTTATGGTAGAATCTCAATTTCGACAAAGGTAATTGAAGTGCTGCTTATTAATCCTGAAAAGTCATAATCCCAAATGATGAAAATATATATACAGAATGGACCTAGAAAGAATTTTCTCTATGCATACGGGACTTTAAAAAATGTCTATACTGTACAGTCTCTGTACCATGTAATCTCAACCTAGCTAATTAAGAATCTCTCATACAAACTCTATGAAGACACAATCATATGGTTTTCTTCAAAGGAGGTTCTTCAAAAGTAGCTAATAAAAGGGTAGTAATATGATACAGATTCATATAAAGACTATTTAAGATGCAGATCCTTTCATTTTCTTTATGAAACATAGACTTGTGATACAAATTACCCTTCTCTTTGATCCCGTTATATATAAATCTTTATAGAGGCATAATGCTTCATTGTGTGGTGTCACATGACATGACTTAAAAAATAAAATTAAAAAAATTCCAGGAAATCTGTTTTGCAAAAATCTGAATCCACCCCCATACATCTTCACACATTTGTCTTAATTAACGTGTTCAGGTGCTTTGGAATTGGAGATGTTTTAGATAAAGCTATTGATTACTGAATTCCAGTTCATTATTGAAAGAACAAGTAGCTTTATGTCTACTGTTAGGCCCTAGAGACTTCTCTTTGAAGCTTGATCAAATACCTAAATAAACTTTAAATAAGTAAGCAGCACTGCAAAACTTATAAAACCTAGAGTTTGATGTTTTCTAACTGTAATACTGTATAATATCAGTCAGGGACAAGTAAATATCATCTTTATGGAAAGAGTAAAGAAATAAGGTACAGTGTTAAAAAAAATAAGGTAGAGGACATGAAGGTTTTTTTTAAACATCTTGACATGATTATCAAAACAGGAACTACAGGTATACATGTAGTAAAATAATTATTGACCATAAGGAGAAAGTTTGTATTGTCCGAAAAATACAGAAGCTATGATTTTGAACAAATTTCCCCCTTCTTCTTCTTAGTAGCTCACCTGACTCTGTCTGTCTGTCTGTCTGTAAACTTAATTTCAACTTCTTCTCAAAAACCTTGTGACCAATTTATCCAAAATTAGACAAAGCATCGTAGAGTGAAGGGGAGTAATGTAAATTGTTTAAATGAAATAAAAAAAAAAAAAAAAATCTTATTTAAAAACCACTGGGCCAAAAAAGTTGAAACTTATGAGGATTTAGCATCCTGGGGTAGTGAAGATTCTAAAATAATAAAACCACCCCTTGGTAGGGCAGGACCAAAATATGGAATCCAATTTTTAAATTGAAATACACTGTGTATAGAAATTGAAATATAGAAAGAAAAAAATCTTCTTCCTCAAAAACTACATGTAACAAAAATGCTGTAACTTATGTTGAAGCATCCTTGGAAAGTGTAGATTCTAAATTGTTCAAATGAAATCATGACCCCTGGAGGTAGGAAGGGGCCACAATAGGAAATCCAATTTTACATTGAATTTATGCAGAGAAAATATTTTAAAATCTTCTTTTCAAGAACCATGCACTGGTTCAGAAAAGCTGAAACATATACATGGAAGCATCCTGTGATAGTGTACATTCTAATTTGTTCAAATCATGACTCCTGGGGGTAAGCTCTGGCCATACCTTAGGTATAACAAGGGGATACCCAGAGATGTGTGCATATTATGTTCTCTGATTGACTGATGGTATATAGCCACACTTAATTGTATTCTGTGGTAAAATGGAATTCAATACAGCTTCCTGAAGTTAGGAAGCAACATTTAATTGAATTGGATGATCTTGTTTGCCACACTATGGCAGATTTAAGACCAGCTTCACTCATTAAGACATTGTATATACTTCAGCATGTTCAGTGGAAGATAATTTTAAGTCCTTAATGGAACGTAAATTACAGTCCTGGTTTATTTATGATATTGTGTTTATATGTAATATATCAATATGGCAATGAGCCCTCAGATTTTGTCAACTCTTTAAGATTTTGGACAATAAATTCTGTGATTAGTAAAATGATATTGGTTTGGATATTCTAAGCAATTTACCATGATTTACTCATTTTTAATTAAAATTTAGTTTTAATGCTACGTTAATTCTTTTAAAAAATCATTATTTGTACATTATACTTCTCTTTTGTTCCATTCCATGAAGGCCTGGTTGATATTGGCATTCATATAATACATATAATATAGAATCTTTGGTGGTGATGAATATGGTTTGAAATCATACAAATATCAATATTGACTGTCAATGACTATTAGGCTCCATTTCTTTTAGTTTTATTATACAGTGCAGGTAAATGAATAAGGAAGAATTTTTATGAATGAAAACCTCTCACTGTCATATCTGTGCATGTGACTGTCATAGATTATATATATATGGACTGTAAATTTTAATAGACTTATATATCATTAAAACTTTTATTTATCTGTTGGTCTTTAACTTCAATTACCCAGGCAATCATTCATGCATATTTAAATATGTGTAAAGACAGTCGAACTTCTGACTGTCTGGAACACCAATATCTGGAATACCATGGGTATGTTGAAGCAATCCAAAAGTCCCAACCATTTATACCCTCAATATCTCACATCATTGGATAACCCCCCAAAAATTCTCGGTCCCATCAAGTTCATGATAACAAGGATATACTGTATATATATCTGTACCATTACATTTATAATTACAAATGGACATTTTTCTGTTTGTGTGCTAATTTGATGAGTCCATGCAAGAAGAAACTTCAAGGTATTGGAGAATTGCATGCATGGAGACATCCACTGTTAAACAGGTCGAGACCACTAGATTTTCTGACGTCAGAATAAATTTGCATGTAAATGAGCTATCTGTTTACTATACCCATTGATGAATGAGTCGCAATGCATTGTGGGCTACTACAAGTACTCAGCTGTGTTGAAAATAACGGTCAACTTGAATTGTCCCTTGGAAACTTATTTTCAATTCTTTTTTGAGATTTACTGAAGAAATGTATAAAATAATGTATAATCTTTCATTTCTATGCTCACATTTACAAAATTTACTTTATGAAGCCTTACATATCAACTTATAATACATCGGCCTAAACTATTGTTCGAAGAGACGTACTTGTAGGTGCTATCATGTCGATAAAGCATTGATTTTTTTTCACGTGATATACGTGTACATAGTTTTAGACAGCAGTACAAGGTGCGCTTATATTATTTAACCCCTAAATATTATCAAAAAGATTTTAATGTACATCCAAACATCAAAGCGTTTGCACATTATTCGAACTTTTGAAGCAACTATTAATCATATAAAACAACTCCAATATTAAATGTGAGCATGGAGCAATGTCTTGCGAATGTAATCTTTCAATTTCGGACTTAAAAAGTGACAAAGCAGCTCTACGGTTTTACCGGTGACGAAGTGAATATTATGCAGAAACCGACGAAAACCACGTGTCGCCATTGAATCGTAAACACGTAGTAGAGTGTCATGCTTTCGGACTCATTCACTTGATTGGTGAACGGGTGTGACGAAGATATCGCCACGTGTTGAAAATTGCCTTCCATATAAGGTAGTGGTCTCGACCTGTTAAATAATTAATGAATTTAAAAGTAGTAAGGACTAGCAGATGACTTTGACATACCCATAGAGTTTGTGATGTCAGTGTTGGAGGTTCAATTGTATCTTTATAGTGGCCGACCTAGCATTTCAATAAGTTCCTGAAGGTGGTGTTCCCTAATCATGCAGTTCTGCTGAGTGAAGATTTCTGTGACTGTGTAAATTAGGAGGAGGTCTAATCACCTCAGTTCTGTGTGATCTTATATACACTGTATATTAACACTAAAACCATTGTAAGAAGTTGGTTATACAGCAAGAAAAAATGTAGGCATGACTTCTAAACATAGGATTAAATGTTGTTAATTTTTATGCCATTTTAGGATGTCTGTTTAGGGAAGAACTAAATTTATGATCAAGTCTTTTTTCCCAACTGAAAGTTGTGCAGATTTTTAATTGCATCAAATATACAGTAAGGCAACAGCCCACCCCTTTTAGTTTTACATCTCATATTATGTAAAAATAAAGGAAACAAGAAAAATTTTAGCACTCGAAGCCTCCAAATAAGGAAACAGACTTTGCATGGTCCCACAGTAAATTCTATTATAATTACTCAGGGAGCTTTACTTATGTCCATGACATATTGTGCTTTGATAAATGCACATTGAATTTTTAGTTTTTGTTCCTTAGGATGACACATATCATAACTGATATTAAGAGCAACAGGGATGAGCATTTGGGCTTTTGTTAGATTTCACTGGTGTTTATATGTGTTAGACTGCATCAGAGATGATCTTGTATCAGATTGCACCCGTGTTGTGTGGTACATTTCACCTGAGTGTTGTTTGTTAGATTGCACCAGCTGTGCTGTGTCTCTAAAATGAGGTAAATTATTGACAAACAAATTGATGAAACAAGCTCAGCAGTCTCGTTTAAAGTCATCATTTCACAAGCTCTGTAGTCGAAACAATGACATTTTCAACAAATTAATACAATTTATCATTGAGTCAAATGCTGACTGATGTTTTTCATACTAATTGTTATTTACACACTGAATTTACGACGGATGTTCTCGCTGTTATTTCCCCATCATGACAAGGAGCACATGGCAAGTGTGACCAGTTGGCAGGGGATGCTTACTCCTCCGTGGCACCTTATCCTACCTCTGATGTTTTGGAGGTCTGTGCTTGCTCATATTTCATTGTATCAATGTTGTTTGTTAGATTTCACCAGTATAATTTTGCTTGTAAGATTGTAAAAGAGTTGTGTGAAAGATTTCACCAGTATTGTTTGTTGATTGCATTTAGAGGTGAGCATTTTTGCCCATAAGCCTTACTGTAGTAATTTGATGAAGGTTGCCTGGTGCTCTTATCAAGCTGATGAAGGACATAAATTATCATAATAAAAAGGAATTTATAAGATAATTAGATTAGTTAAACTTCTGTATAATGGTAAACATGAAACGATTGTTAATGTATCGTACTTCAAATCTCACCAAAGGGCATTGAACCCAGAACTGCCAAGTTCAGGGTCGGGTGATTCAGTTAAAATATGGTCATTTATGTACTTTATTATGTTTTCTGTATGTGTGTTGAATGATATTATGCAGTAAAATTTAAACACTATTGAATTACATGCTTAGGTGATCAAATTTATTTTTAATTTTGAATTTAAGGCTGTGTTTATGAGTTTGTAAATTAATTCAAAACTCATGAGAATTAAAAAGAATACCGTAATACATAATAAATTAATTTGCTCATATCAGTTTTAATCCCTAAGGAATGAAGATTACGTAAATTCAAATAATACAATGGTGTTTATTGTAATAAGACAAAGCTTTTAATTATTGACAGCTAGTGCACTAGATATCTTAATGTATCTGAAGGTTATCTGATGTTCTGTAGATTTAGAAGAGGAATAATGAGTGTGTGTAGGGAAAAAAGATTATTTGCATCATCATGCTTGTATTACTTTTTTTGTATTTTTTTTTTGGGAGTTGGAATTTTTTTTATACATTCTATGTCCTTGATTTTTGGAATGACATTTCTTTCAAGTCTAAATTTCTGAATCCACACTCTCATCTCTAACTTACTTTGGATACATTTTAACACCATGAAGGTGCCATATAAGACATATTTTACTAATATCTTGCATGTTAAAAATTAATTGATTTCACTTGTATAGCTTGGTCTATAATAGATAAGAAACAAGAATAGTTAATTAAAGATATATGTAAGTATTAAGTGATCATATTTAAAAAAAATTTCAAAATGCAAAAAAGGATTTAAAAAGTTTTTTTAAGTGAAATGTTTCAAACCAAAATACATAGAAATTGTGCACCTTACTGACATCATTATGATGTATATTATAGTCTGGTAGTCTGTATTCCTTATTTAAAGAGTCTCAGAGAGACTATATAGTCCTGGAATAACTTTATATCGGTATGTCTGGAAGATAACATTTGAGCATCACAGTGGAACTCCACCTTCGTGTGTTTAACTTTATATTGCACTAATATATATATTTCCGTTTTGAGCTTAAAAGTTTTTTTCCGGGGGG
>PRKT01000080.1:521838-547607 GCA_003671525.1 Saccostrea glomerata
CCCCCCCCCCCCCCCCCCTGCTACATGTACATGTACAGACACACAAAGAAACACACTAAAACATTTACAGTTGCCAGCATGGCACAGTTGTTAGAGTTTTTGCTTCAAAGCTGACTGATCAATAAGGAATAAAGAGCTAATTCTTATGTTGAGGGTTCAAATCCAACTGATTTGGAGACTAGTCCTTCAGATGAGATGGTATAAACGATGTCCTGTGTCATAGCTGACATGAATAATATCCCTCACTGCTCAGTTATGGCCCCGACTGCTGAGTTTAAGGTCTAAAATTTGCAACCCTCCTTTGGCAAATGATAATGACTCCATATGAGTGAAAAAATCTTGAGAGGAACATTAAACAAACAATAAAACATTACTCAAACTTTAATATTTATCAGTCAACAGATAGGGAGCATTTTTGTGTGTATTGAATGAAATGTATTGATTTTAAATTTTCATAACTGGAAGAGATATCCAAGTGAAAATATTTAGCATTCTTCTAAAAATTCCTACACAGTCTGTTGCTGGGACACAATATTTTATTGATATTTTAAAATGTTTTTAATTCTAAATGTTTTTTTTTCTGATAAGGGGATTCAAGATGTTCCAGGCATTTGAAAACTTTCCTGATTTAATTTAGATGATTGATTAGGTCACATGTTTTGACTGCTTGAATGTAAAATTATTTAGTGACATTAATGTTTAGGGGTTGTTAATACATACTATCCTTTGTGTACCAATTCATGATGATTTATGTATTAACCATTATAAATGAGTATGAAGAATATGTGATAATGCTGAATTTGCTTCAATGCATTTGTTTGCTTCAATGCATTTATTTTTAATAAATATATTCTTTAATATATATTTTTAGTGCTAGTAATGTAACAAAAACTATTTTCAGTGAAAAACTTATCAGTTTTATTCCAAACCTTTCAAATTTCAAGACATGGACATGCAGATATTTGAGGAAAGAAAACAAAGGGGGAATCAAAGATTTAAAAAAAAAATGACTAATGGTTTATTGTTATAAAGACTAGAAATAGATTCTTATGTTGAATTTGAAGGCTGTCTTGTAAAATCATACAAGCTAAATATGTACTACGAAATTGTTATCATTTTGGTGTACACTTACATGTATTACTCAAGCAATATGAGTTGCAATTATGCATTTCACAAACATATTATGTTTTAAAAAATTTAATTTGTTTGATCCCATTTTTTTTTTTTGAAAGTGGATTGGCAAACATTTAAATTGGTGTGGCCTATATTACTAAGGTTCTGTAAAATGCTTCATGAATAAAAAATAGCAACTGAAGAAAAAAAGTTTAATTGCGTTAAATTGAAGATCCTATTTTTGAAGGATTAACTGAAAGGTTATACTTAAGATATTTTAAGTGATATGATTCATGGTAAAATTGCATTGAAATTGCAGGAATCGTATAGAAAAGATTTTAAACGCTGATCGATACGAGATCAGTACGTCATAATTAAAAGTTATGTCTGTAGTGAATAGAAATAAAACTGCTGGGGATATTTGCTCAAGAAGTAATTTTGGACAGGATTCAATACACAAAATGCCTCTTCTTTTTGTATGCTCTCTCTCTCTCCTTGGGGATATATCTTTGGTTTGAGTAAATCTACAAGAAACCCTCCCTTTTGTAAACTTCTGGTCTATACATGCACACAGGCTAAAGTTCCTCAGTGCTGCAAAATAAACTACTGCAAAATCACCGGTCGATGCCCACTGAACTGCAACGCAATTCAGTGTTTGAAAAAAAAAACTAAACTGTGTATTGACAAGCACTAATTCAAGTCTAACTCTCCAGAGGAAGGCGTGAACATTTACCAGAACTTATATTGCGGAGTACCAGGGCAGACGAAGACTCAACTGCCTAATGTGACACTGCAAGAAAAGGATAAGCAATTTTAAAAAAAAATTGATAATATTCTGGACAAATCATTATGTGCACGCAGCTGTATATACTTTAAGGTATTGGAAGGAACCTTTTGTGGGCTTTTAATTTGTTCAATGAGTAGTCAATAAGCAGCATTAGTAGAGCTGCGGAGAAGCTGGGATATTAATTATTGGAAGGCGATTGGTGATTTCTGCCCTCTAGCTCAGCTGATCAAAGACTTGGAGAGCTCGAAAACCCGTGATGATGTGGTAACAGAAATCTACAGAGTCAATATCAGAACTTAATTCTATACATTGAGTGGAGGAACTGTGAGTTTTCTGTGGTTAAAAGTAATTGGAAGTTAATGACAACCTATCTAAGGAATTAGGAATTGCACAACTGCACAGTGCCCTATCATTGTTCATATTGTTCATTATTGAATGAAAGGCATGCACACAGTTGCTTATATTGTAACACATGTGAAGTATTTAACATTGTTTTAAATAGTTTCTGTTGATACAAGTGGATGAATGCATTTAACATTAATTGTGTACAATTTTAAGTGCAGCGTAACGGAAAAGGTACGTAACTTCTTATAGGAGAAGTAAAATTGTGCCGAACGGAAGTGACTACTTAGAGTACTTCATCTTGGAAATACTCCATACAAGATAGAGGGCTCCATGACAGAGAATTTGTAAACAATGTTATGTAATGCTTCTGTCATTTAATTGGAGAAATTAATGAACCATAATTGATTCAGGCTGCGTGGATTACCAGAATCTCTATTTGAAATTTGCTTTAAGGATGGATGGTGTATTTTGCATTGGAGCTAATGAATCGCTAGTTATTTCATTTTTCTAATGGACTAGTTACCTATCGTTGTCATTGATTGGTGGCGGTTTCTATCTGACATTGTGTGACTACTGGGGACAGGGTATATATATTTGATTACATGTGTATACTTCAAGGTGTAAAGGATCCGCAGATAAAACCCTGCATCAAGTGGAAGATACTTAGATAGCAGTAGTGGTCAAATAAGATCTAACTTGTACACTGTACAAATTTGATAATACCAGATCAGATAATCCCATCCTATTTGCTGAATTGACACACTGTTTAAGACCTGTCCGGTTTGATCCTGCCTGTAAACTTAAAACCCACTGTTTACGGAGCATTTAATTAGTTGGGCATTAAAGTATTAACTTGTCCTTCGAAATGAATTAATAATAGATTTGTGTGTTGGAATATTACAGTCTTTTATTTATCCGGCCATTCAGACCCTAGACGAGAACTGAAAACAAACTGAGAGGTGATTTAAAACTGTGCGCGTTTGACATTTTGTGTTGTAAATATGAAACCTGAATGCATCTTCAAAGAAAATTTGATTTGAAATCTAGGTCAAGAAAGCCCTTTATTTGAGTGCAGTAAAATTTACTTGTATAGATCTCCGAGATATTCCGGGCCAAGAAGAGAGCAACAGGTTAGTGGATTGACGCAATATTCTTTGACGATTGTGTGTACCGGGGGATTTTTCCCGACCCTCTATACATCTGGAGTATACACTGCAATCTCATATTTAAACGTGAAGATAATTTTGGTTGAGAGGAAAGGAAAGTTTGTTTGGAGCAGCAATAACCCCTATACAGGATGTATATCGCATATGTGTGATAATAATTGGGGGAAGCAGATATTTTTATCTTCCACGTGTGGATTATATAAGATCTTTGCACACAATGAAGAAGTTTTTCGGAAAGGACAACAAAACCCGTCCTGGCGGACGTCGGATGTCCCTGCAGGTGATCCCGGATAACCATGAGGTCCTCAGCTTTAAGGATGATGACATGGACGAGACTGCAGTGATCAAGATGATCAACAAACAGAGGAAGCGGAGGGGCTCTCTCCCGGGCCCCCCTTCTCACGTCGCTAAGGTAGGTCTTACTGTGTCACCTGTACATCGGTCAGTCTTTCTTGTCCTTCTGACCTGACACCATGGGATTCACCCTTACAGTGTCTTCAGTGGTCAGTCTCTCCTCCTGACTGGCCATTGGCATTTAATATAAGAGATGTGAACATGTACTCCCTGGTTCCCCTTCTCAAATATGGTTAAAGTGGTGGTGAGGTCTTGCATAAATGTCATTTGTACCATGGTCAGTCTTACTTGTTCCTCTGACCATTGGCACTGTAAGGGACGTGATCATGCTCCCCCAGCCACCCTTGTAATGTAATTAAGGTAGGTCTTGCAGAGTCATTAGTACACTGGTCAGTCTCCGTTGCCACTTGACCTGAATGTGTTCCCAGTTCCCCCATACAGTGTCAGTAGTACAGTGGTCAGTTTCTCTGGCTGACGTCCTCTGAACCATTAAAGGACATTTTTCTGCCTCCTGTACATTGTAATTGTTCCTGTGTTGGTATTGACCCATCTTGCTTGTTTTCTATCCTTCAGTCTCAGAAAGTGTGACCCGATGGAAAGATTTTTTTAATAATATTCTTAATTTTCTTTAGTTTACATCAAGTATATGTAAATGAAGGTACAATGTACTGGGATATGAAGTGAATAGATGATTTACACCAGTGTATATCCATACCTTTCTCCTCCTTCATTTGTATTGCAATTGACCTTGAAGTGAAGATGAAGAGAGTAAAACCACTCAGTCTCTCTTTAGTTCAGATGTAGAGGCTTAAGTACAGAGCAACAGAATCCAAGTTTTAAAAAAGTGTGTTCTTCATAAAGAAATTGGCAATACATGTACTAGTATCTCCTGATAGTTAAGTTTCTCTGGGGAGGTCCAGAGTTTTATTGGAAGCAGCACACATGTAGGTATCTAAAATTGATGTTATTAAAACAGTCAATCAAATCACTAGTGGCAGAGGGGAAATGAAAATGTTGTTTGAAAAGCCTGGAGCCTTTTTTACAGCTCATTTGGAGTTGGAAGTTTACCATATAGACTTTGTGAAGTTTAAACCAACCTCCATTTACACCCAGGTAGGCCCTGGATTGTGGGCCTGGTTAGCTCAGTGGTTAGAGTACCCTGACCTGGGTCCTGGGTTCAATTCCCAGTCCAGCCATACTTTTTCCCCTTTCCAATTACATTGTGAACAAGTATATTGTTTCAGAAACCTATTAAAGCTTAATTATGTGATGGAAGAAAGTAATAAACAAATAGCCAGAGTGCTGATTGACAGTAATGGGGCCACTAGATACCCATAAACCAAACTAAAAACAAGTGACTATACACTAAGATGGTCTCTATGATTGGACTTTATTATCTCGGTGTTGTACAGAGTTTTTAGTGATTATCTTAATTTCTCCACACACAATGCCGAATGGACAGTGTTAACTTGATATGTTTCCCAGGACAGACATAGTGTATTCAGAATATAACCTGGACCGAAGTTTGGTACATACTGTAATTTGCTACTGAATCCTTTGTATTTTGTAATGGTCAGTTATAATGTCCTGTTAAAAGGATATGAATTTACTGGTAACTTGACCATTTAAAATGACCAAATTGAGTGTCCTCATTTATGATGAGTACACTCATCATAAATGAGTATATTGTATATACTGAATGTGTTCCCAGTTCCCACATTGTTGAGTATAATTCCAGTACTCAATTATCTCAACATTAATTGAGATAATGTTATCTCAATTAAGATAACATTATAAGATTACATTTTAAATGTTCATTAGTTTTAAGAGCTCTGTATAATGACTTCATTTTTTGGGCTCGTTTTTTTCCAAGTAGGAATTGCAACTTTCTCGCTAGCCTAGATTATTAAACAGAACCTAAAAGCCATCTCAGTTTAAGAAAGATGTCATTAATCCTTGTAACCCGGACTTCAGACCTTGCAAAAAACTATTCATATACACCATGTACACCATGTAAAACCAAAAGGCTCTGGGCCATGGAGGATCTAGTATAGATTTTTTACTGAGTACAATAAGGCTTGATATATAAAGCAACATGAGACTATACTCAGTATAGAATTCAAAGAGGGTATTCTAAGAAGAAATCAAGGCAATTCAACTTTCCCTGATTTAATTAACTGGCTGGCAGGATCCTTGTATGGGTCAAAGCCCTCATTGATTCAATCATGTCATTTATAGTGGAACTGGACCTTACTCTTAGGAATATTGGATGAGATAACAAAGTTAATTTGTCACTCATGGATAACAAAACGATGTCCACCTTATATTGATGAAGTCCTTTTTTGTGAGCCTGTTGCATTTAAATTTTGTGAAGAAGTCCCTGACATTAACTTATTTTAAGCTTATTACATTTATATATTACATCATTTGAAGGTTTAAATACATAATTTGGAGTATTCAAATTTAGCACAATCAGTGCATATATGGAGTTGTTGGGGTAATCATGAAATAATGCTACACATGTCTGTGCCGTATATTATCTTTATAAAAGAGTTCTTGAGTTATTCATGGATTAGCACATCATTTAGCCATTTGGCTCCAAATATGAAGCCCACTTTTTTAAAGTAAATTTGCATACAGTATATTAAACCATAGATCAGTATTGTTGGATTTTGGAAATTAAAACATGTTCTATTGCTATTGCTTATAGTTATTTATAGCATTATTTTTAGGATATTGGATTTGTAACAAGTTGAAAGATCAACTGGATCATTACATTTTATGCAGACAAAAAGTTTTATTGACTGAATCCAACAAGATAATATAAGCAATCAAATCTTGAAATAAAGTTAGGAAAATTGCAGCTGCATTCAAGGATATAGCTCGCAAAATGTGACATTTACAAAATTTATTCTTTGACTGACCATAACTGATAAATGCAAAAAAAACTTCTATATGAGCATATCAAGTTCATGCATCCATATATATTCTTTAGCCTTAGTTTTCAATTGAATAGTATGACAAAGTTATTAAGCTTTTTAATTTATCAGTGTGTGCACAAAGTCAGTGGAAAACCTGAAAAAAGGGTCAAAGTACGTTTACAAAGGGGGAAAAGCAGAACAAATACTTAACAAAAATCCCCACATTATTGTTTGGATAATAATTAAAGAGCATGCATATATTCAAATGTGCAAATGTAAATCTTTTGGTGGTTGGCTCTTGCAGGAATTGGTATTAGCTAGCATTCAATGATTATGTACATTTATGATTTGATACATGAATTTTGCCTGTGATATTGAATTGATAAATAAAAACATTAAATGCACAGTGCTTTTAATGGTTAGTTCTTTTATTGAAACTTTCAACAGATTAGCTGCAGTGTTCATACAACAAACAAGTACATCAGTTTCTTTGAAATTCCCCAGTACAAAAATGTAATTCTTGTTTCGATTTGATATTTTTCTGTTATACAAGATGAAATGATAGCACCAAAACAGAGCTTTATGTGCTTGTGATGTAATTTCATCGTATTCAACGAATATTCAATAAATTGAATGATTAGCATTCAATGCTTATCAAATTAAGGAAGTTGATAATTATTTTAAAAAACCAAAGGAATGCTGGGTACTTCAGGATTGATATGAAATTAATGAATTCTTTGTGTCGGGTAAGCCTTCTATAGATTTATTGTTGGCAGATTGAATCCCTGTAATTATGTTTTCTGTACCAATGATTCTATTCTAACTGGAATTATATGTGAATTGAACTGTCGGATGACATACCTGGGCAGATTTCCGTATGTTTAATGTGTCAGTATTGATAATATACACGCTTATTTAAGGAAGAAAAAATCATTTGTTTACTGGTTGCTACATGTTTTTTGCGACTTGACGGGGAATCCATTGTTTTGGACCCGTACCAAGCTAAGAATGTGTTTACCCTGAGATTTGACAAGATCACAGATATTTACTGATATTCATAGCCGCTTCATTGTGTTATTGCTAAAAATATGATTTAATGTGGACTGGAAATTCTTTAAAATTGGATATTCATTCAAAGGATCCTCTACTGTACAATAATATTGGGATGTACAATAATATTGTATTGACAAGTTCTTCCTGCATGGACTAGTGTTATTGTTTATGTCCGAGTATGTATGTTTGTCTGTGAAGGATTGTGTTTATTATTCAGGTTATCTGATTCTAGCTGTGCTGATTCTATAGATAATTAAGTGGAGGTTCCATTCTTGGAACATAAATGTTAACATTTAGAGCTCTTGTATATTTTTTGTGTGAAACTTTCTCAAGTATTAGGAGGGTTAAGTTGTCTCAAATGAGATTCCAAAATCTTAACAGTCTTGTGGTTCTCAATATTTTTCTGTTATACCTATCAGAAGAAGAGTTCTGTTTTCTCTCTGGAGTGTGATATGGATTCTTTATCTTTATCGATATTTTCATCCAAGCAGGTTTAATATACCTTCCTGAAGATTGATGGCTTTGTAGGAGTTTGATTGACAGTTGCTTCACATCCAGAAGCCATGCAGAAATTCCAGATATCATAGAAACCTAAATCAGGATGGTATTTTATTTTAGATGGGGAAAAATTGAAGTTGAAATCTCATAGTATATTTCAAAAAATGAACAGTTATTGAGTTAGTCGGGTATGAAATTTTATAATGGTAAATCTGATGGAACTTCATCTTATATTTGTATTGGTATAAGCTCTGGGGACTTTTGTTTCAATGTTCAAGAGTACCTGGTATATGTAGTTGCTTTTCTGTGAGTACCTTTTACTTTCCACATTGGATTATAGTACAGGGCATGTACATTTAAAAATCATGATGTACTGGGTTTCTGGTCTTTGATATCAACTAAATTTTTGTTTTGCAAATGGCTAGTTTAGTTACAATATATCTACATTCTTTAATTTTTGGGAGAATTGACTATTGGGAAAATAAACACATCAATTGGAAAAAAGTTTCATTAATTTTTGAATTGGAAATCCCTTTGAATGAGGGAGTTAAAGACAGTCGAGCCCTGCTTGACCAAGGGACTTAAATTACCTAAATTAGCTTATATTGTTTCATTTTTTCTACACTGTCAAAGGTTTTGGAGTGACCAAATCAGTGCCTGGTGCCCTCTCCCAGAAGTGCATAGAATTAGTCTTCTTAATATATGGTTCACCCCCAAACATGTTTGTTTATAAGTACTAGACTAAGTATTATCGTATTAGTGTGTTTTGGTTAACAAGTATATAAATAGACTGTCTCAGTGGCAGGCCAGTGAACTAACCTGCTGGCTCTTTCAATAGGTTTTGGTCTTGGGTTATGGATCAAGCAGTTTTCAATAAAGAGAAAACAGCTAGGGATTAAGAGTCAACACTTTTCTCCGGATATTTTGATCAACAAGGTTTACAAATGTGTCTTTTGGCAGTCCAAGTTTGTGTTAGAGAACATGTATGTTTTCTGTTATCATTATATTCTTGAACTTTTGGATCTGAAGTGTTTTTACACTGGATTTTAAAGGAATAAAAAACAAATAGTCATTTTGAATGTGAAAAGTTGTGGAAATTAGGCAGGATAATCTAAACTTTGGATAGGGCTGGATGTTGGAATTATTAAAGGATTTTGATCATTGTGGAAACTTTGACAGTTGATTGCTGTCTTACATATTCTTTGATCATTGTTGGAAGTTCATTGGTGAATGTATTTGTTTCTTTCTCTGATAAATAGATTGTTATTCACAAGTAGTTCAAAGGTACTAATACCAGGTAAATAGCCACCATATGGGAAATGATCTTTTGGTCAGTGTTTAGTACAGGAAAAGTTATTAAATCCAAGCATCAAAGTCACTGAGAGTTTTTTGAGTTTGTTCATTGTTTAATAATGCTGAGTTCATTCATTCTTTGTTCATTTCAGTGAACTGTTTTATGGACAATACAGCTGGATATTGGATTTTTTTGTTTTGTAGTGTGGTTTAGAGTAGGATTTTGTTTCAACACCATTGAGGAGGCATTAGCTTCTAGATTAGGTACATATTAACTTCCAGTGCCAGCAATAATTTGTGCGTAAACTTGATGTATAGATTTTTTTTGAGACAGATTTAAAGGAATCTGTATCCTCATTATCTTCGGTCTGATTAGTCTTTACTTGATTCATGCAGTCTCTTTTTATGATGCTTTTTTCTGGCTCCTTATATTAATTAGAGCTTGTTAATAATTGGTACAGCATGTGTTCTGTAGAAAGGTTAAAGCTTAGTTTTATGTATGAACACACGTTACAAATTTCAACTCTTTGAATGGAATAAGTTGGATGAGTCAAAGTATCATCTAATTTGTAATATATTGTTCTCAGTTGTTAGCTTATACAAAGAAGGAACAGGTTATATAAGACAAAAAATGGCAATGTCTAATAAAAAATGCAGATTGGTATGGCATTAGATTTGCTTGAATTCCAGGGGTGAATTATATAAGAGAAATTCTTACAAATATCTCACATCGAGTAATACAACATGTAATAGATAATTCATAAAGTTCTGCAGATGCTTTAAATTGTATGGATCATTAGGGAATATGTTACAGCATTCCAGGAACGGGGTAGAATTGGAAGTGGTGTTTGTAGGCTTTGATAATTGACAGTTTACATGGATTAGGCTGACAAGAACACGAGAATCCTGTACAGGCTTTCTACCACTCCGTAGCCGAATCATCCCCCTTCTTGTTTTTCGGTTGCACATCAATTAGTTCACCTTTGAATTGTGGCTGGTTTTCCTTCTGAAGCTCAGTCTCTCACCTAAACATCTGTAAGCCAGGAGTTAAGGAAGCTCAGGCATATCATAGAATTTGTACCATTTTGTTTCTGATATATTGGAATATTGTGTTTGAGGAAGACCTTAGCATGTTCTGCACTTTGTTAAGTTGTGATCGATCTACAGGTGTAAAATGATATAGGGGATGTAATCAGGAGATTGACCTATAGTGGATTACGATATTTGTTTGTGCTGTGTCACTGTGTAATAGATAAAGTCTTAAATAGTACAGATTAGTACAGTGTGTGGGATAGGATTACGTGTTATTGAAGTTCAAGTGTATTTATTAGGAGTACATAACTTTAGTAGAGGTTGTTTTTGATCAATATTCAAAATTTTTATGCAATGTGATAAAAGTTTTTTTTTTTTTTTCTTAAAGTACTAAAATTTTATTTCATTTATGAAGTGTTCGTAAAATACTACAAATATCCGGTATTCATATCCTCTTGAAGCATGTTATTATAAATGGCTTTAACTGAATAACTGAAATTGTAGGAAGTTGCCTATTTTTGAACAAGAATACTTTGCAGTTGGTGGTTCACAGTTTGAACTAGTTCTGTGGTTCATAAATGTTTGAACTCTCATACTCTGGAGGACGACACTACTAGTTCATTCATTTGAACAGAAGTACATGTACTTATATGTAAGAGGACAAGGCGGATAACTGTTTTATGTGAAAAACATCAAACGGAGGTACTGTGTAACCTTTAATTATGGCAGATAACACCTCATAAAACCGTGGTGTCAGTTCACTGAAGGGGATGATACATCTATAAATGAGTGCTATCAGTGAAGTTTGGTATTGATCTCTTGTAGGTGTTTTGCATATAATTTTTTTGGCTATCTGCATACCTCTTGTTGTTGAAATTTTGGCTTTCAATCTGCTGGGATTCAAAAAAATTCTTATTGTTACAAAGAGAAACAGGAATATGTGTTTATTGGGTATATCTTGTTTTGGAAAAGTGACACAAGTGAAAAGTAGCTAGGATGAACTGCATGGTTATAATTATAGGAATTATAGGATTATACCCGTACATGCAGTTGGGATTTTATTGTTTGTCTGGGGTGTATGTGTTTTCCATGATATTCTAAGGTCTGGATATGCTTTTGGAATTCAAACCAAGGAAGCATTAGAAAATTCATTTGATTTGATGGCAGTTTCTTATATGGGTGTTATATTGCCTTGTTTAGATTAAGGTTGGATTAATTTAGGAATACAAAAATATTGATCTAGTTTAGATTTTATGTCAATTTCATATTTGGATGTTTTTCTGTGTTAAGATAGATTAGGGTAGAATTGTATTAGAAGTATATAAAATATTTTTATGTGTGATTTATGATGTTTACTCTGATGAGAGTATTTGAACATCATAAGACCTCCCCAGTCTTAAAGAGGTTTTACTGTTGACAGCACGTAAAATATTTTATATATTGCTCGTAAAAGATGCCATTTTATGAATTTCTTTTTTATCACGTCTTGTACAGGACTCATTTTCATGTCAGATAAGGATTAAGTCAGATACCTTCACTGATGTTTTAATACGCTTTTGAAAAGGTATTGAATATTCCAGTTCTGGGGGTATATTTGTCAAGATCAGCATAGAATGGGAGAAATTTTTCTTTTCTAGAACTTGTAGAATTATAAGAATTCAGTGACAAAATCTTTTTTCTCCAAGATATCTCACAGGACATGAGAGTTGTAGTGTGTAGTGTAAAATTTATTTTCAGGAACTGTCAAGTACATGATTGACAGAGTCACTGGAGACCGCAGTAATCCAATTCCAGGAAATTGAATTCTTGTCCCCCTGAATTGGACTAAAGCTTTGACAAACCATTTAACTGTGTATTATCATGATTGATTGTTATGATTGCTTCATAGAAAAGGGGAAAAATATCTTCTGCATCCATAGTCTTATGATTCCATCTAAGGCATCCACTGTCTTATGATTCTGTATTAATTAACTGCCAGTAGAAACTGCATGTGCGTGTCTTCAGGGTGGATTCTGTCGCAATTTATTGAGGGATTTATCTTAAGCCAGCTGAAACAAATTTTCATGACAAAGCACATTAAAGTGAGTAAGGAATTTTTTGAAGCAAAGTTCTATTTTGTGAGGCTGTAAACATATCTGTTTTGCTGGAATATCGCTGTAGTTCAGAAAAATGAATTTTCTGAAGCCGCCCGAACATCGCCCACGACGAAGGTCTCTACAGGCCATCCCTGACGAAAAGGAAGTGAAGGAATTTTACGACGAGGACAATGCGGAAATGGCCCTCCTCAAAATGTTACAACAAAACAGCCGAAGGAGGGTCTCCCTACCTAATCCTCAGGTAAAGGCATAAAACTCCCTCTTTCTTACACTCAGGTAAAATTTTGCAACTCCCATTATGTAGCACCTGAAATTATTCCAGGGGAAGGACTGGAAAGCCAACATGCAGGGGCAGAATAGTTGTGAAAGGGGGGCACTGTGGTTAAATTTTCCTGGATTGTGGAAATACAAAATTTTATTTTTACATAAACCCAATAAATTAAAATTCTATAACAAAGTACATATCACAATGGATAAATGAAGAACCATAGATAATGTACTGTTTTCTCATGAATTTTTTTTTGTCAGTTGGAGAAACAAGAACAGTGATTTTTTTGTAGAAAGTGTAATTTTATGGGTTTTGAGAGGAAGTGTTCAAGTATTTCCTGAATTTTATTTAATTCAGATTTGCTAAATTACAATCTGGAATCTTAATTCCAAAATTCTGCAGTACAGTCAAACCTCACTATCTCAAACTTAATGGGACCCAGAAAAAAAACTGAGAGATAGAAATCAGGGGTAAAAGACTTAAAGAATGAGTAGTAGGACTTTAAAATCATGAGTAGTAGGTCTTTAAAATTGTTTTAACAGTGTTTTTGACATATCTATGCAGGTATTCAAGATTTCAGAGTTCCAGATACCCAAGTTCAACTGTATCTCTAAATGTGATAAGAATGTTATTATAGACATGAAGCATAACTGAAATTGTGGAGAGAGAGTCAATAGCACTATAATTCCAGATAATGGAATAGCATTGTTGAATTTCCCCTGCATTAATTGTACATTTGGCTCAAAATTGACAAATATGTTTTTATGCAAAGCAATCTCTTAAGTGCATGTAAGTGATCTTGCAATGTGCATAAATAAAGGAAGACTTGAGGTGACTGGCACATAACATTAAGGGGTATGTTATACTGTGTTGGCAATGTGTTCTGAGAGCATCAAACATTAATAGGATTTAATTTATCTTCTTGGATAGAGAACAAAAGAAGCTATTATACAGTGCAGATTTAGATGCCAATTTGATGTTACTTAATCATTTTCCAAAGTTCAATACAAAAGATATATCAAGTCTTGCTTGAACATAAACAGCTTTGGCTTGGTCTAATAATTGTGGCCCATCAAAGGACAAATAATGTACAGCAGTGTTTTTAGATGTAGAACTGTTTATAGCAGTCTCGATCTATCTGTGATTGCAAATTGTCTGATTTAAAGTTTAATTTTATATGGTAAAACTCCTTCACGCCTTCACTTATACATCAATGAAAATTGGAAACACTTCGTTTCATTATTTTCTCTGAAGAACAAAAGTACTGAAATTTTCTAATTAGACAAAAGCTATGGCAGTTTAAAGAAGCAATCATTTGTTATAGAACCATGCTTCACTTTCACAGTCAAATTAGAAAGACAATTTAAAAATTAAAAACACACTATTATGTTTACAAGACAAATTTGAATTGGCAGAGAGGGTTTGCGGTCTTTTGAAACTTGATGTTTAAAATAGGGTATAAATTAAACCTCTGATTCTTAAGATGGGTAAAACTGTAATAATTCCTTGCTCTCTGCTGGTAACCTAACAGTGTACATGTGCAATAAAACTCAGTAGTGAACTCTCTTAAAGTTGTTCAAAATTGTAAATACAGCCAAATCTTGTTATCCCAAACCTCATGGGACTAAATAAAAAACTTCAAGATGTTACAAAGATTTGAGATATATCAAGGTTTTAATACTTGAAGAGTAAAGGGTTCCAACTTTTAAATCCTAAATCACTTTCACTATCCTAGGTAGATTGGAGATATTGTACTAAATTGTCTTAATAGCTCTGTTTATGCAGGTGAAAATTCAAAATAGCTAGTACATTGATCAGACTACAGTCATGGCCCATGGGCCTCAAGTTTCCTCACTGTTTATTTTCTTCATGCCTGTAACAATTACCCTTGTAGTTTGTTGAAGTTGAAAATTTTAAGTTTTAAAACCCTTGTTACTTTATGGTCCATTTCTATAAAGGGTGAAAAAATATCAATTTAAAATAGTAATTAATTTATCAATTGTGAAATGGCTGATGCTATGTAAATATTCATGTGGTCTGCTTTATTTTAAAGGTACAGTGAAAACTGTATAATCCTAAACCTGTGTAATCTGTCACACTGTGAATTTGGACATTAAATTTCACTCCCATTTTACTATTTTCCATGTTTCTGTACACTGTCTAGTTAGACACCCTTTTTATTCTGACACAAAATTTGTCTCCCATTGTATTTCAGATTAGACATGTTTCACTGTATATAATATAAATTAATATATTGTTATATATTACACTTCAGTAAAGGATGTCTTTTTTTTCTTTTGTAGGTAAGTTTCCCAGGGTTATATGACAATGAATGACTGTCTGACTAGTTTACAGAATATTTATAGGTAAGATTTCCACACACCTATAGCGTTTGTGTGAGTGGGTGATAATTCATTAGGCTTATAGAGGAGGCAGCTTCATTCACCTGCCAAAAATAATCCCAGCCTAAATGTTAATTCCAGACATCAAGATGCAAAGAGATAAAAAAGTCAAATTAAAAGGTCATTAATGATATTAATGACTTGTGATCTAAAACCTGAGGTTTATAAAAAAAATTCATGATAAATTTTGGGGAGCAGTTATAATCATTTCATGTATTTGGTCAGCATTCTAACCACTGAATCATGAGATATCAGGCTCATCTCATCATCATCAAGGAGAGCTATACCTGTACATATATATTGCCTGCTAGCATCCTTCCCATCTCAGTTATAATGAAGAATGTTGACAACTGTAGAGGTACCAGGGAGAGCTATACTTGTACATATTGCCTGCTACATGTAGCATCCTTCCCTTCTCAGTTTAATGAAGAATGTAATGACAACTTGTAGCGAAGCCAGACTTGGCAAGATCTCAAAAAGTCCTTCAACTAGAATGACTCAGACATGTTAACATTTATATGGTACCTATGGTATGAGGGTAGATGAGGGTTTTATACCAGACAGAAAGCAGTTAGTTTTATAGGACCATTCTTTGACAAATATGCTTCAAAAAAAGGTTCTATATTGATGAGGCATTTTAAAAATAGTGGAGAAATTTAGAAGAATTTTTTCACCTCTTTTCAACAAATCAAGTGTGTTTGATCATTTCAATCTAGTATTGATCTACAAGGTCAAGTAAGGTCACTAAAATGTAAAAAAAGTCGAAATACACAAAATGCAAAAGAGGGAATTAATGCATTAAAATACATGTGTATGTTGTATAGTATTTGTTTCTTTTTGTGTGTGTATTTACATTGTGATGTCTTTTTAAAAAACAAATAGTGTCTTTTTAATACGACCTTTTGTAGGAAATTAAATGGCACTATATATATAGAAACTGTTCTCAATATGTACATATCAAAGAATATGTTGGCACAGTGTCTTTGGCAAACAGAATATAACCATGAAACCTTTATTGTCAATGTGTGATCGTAAGTCTACACAGCACCTTTGATCAAGATAAACAAGGCAATTCTTATCATTGAGAATCTTGTTTAATCATGCAGTATGAAGTTGTGTAATTGGATATACTCTTGCCAGTTTTAAAATTCACAAAGGTTAAATATTGCAAACTATTCTATTTTGCACTCTATACATGAAGAAAGCTGAAGTAGTGATCTCCCTTTGATCTGATTATTTCTGCCTCAAGCTTGGAAGAGTTGTCTCCCTAGAGTTAGCGTTAGTCTGTGTTTGGTCTCTGAACTGAAGTAAATCTAGGGGTCAAGGTTCTTCAGAATATTGGCCTCAGCTATAATCTGCATTTACTTGTGTTCACCTTGAAGAAATAAATGGAGCAGAGCAAAAGGCAAACTGCCAAAGATTAATAAACTGCAACTGAATTTTTTTTTTTGGCAAGTCAGCAATTTAATTAATATTATCAATCAATTTCTTTTTATATGTCATCAGTGACAGAAGTGTAAAAAAAGGAAAAGTAGGGGAGGCAGAGTCTTCTTTAACATGAATGCCTTTAGCGGTTCGTGAATAGTGAATATCAGATAAAGTACATGTACTATTCTTACATCATCCATCACAGATAAAAATAAAACAACATCCCATGGCATGCACACTGCATGGCTTTTGTCATGACGACCAGGACTTTGAAGCTGGTAGATGCTGTAATTGACTGAGGTTAGATTATTTTAATTTATACCATTGACTCATATCTATACTGGGCTTAGTGGTGGATACTGTTTGTTGTAAATAGAGAGGTTCCTTCTCTGTGTCAAAATTTGAGATAAGGTAAGAAGGAAAATAAAATTAGAGGCTGATCAATGCTGTTAATTAGTTTTTTTTGTCTTTTTCTAATGAGATGCAGTGAGGTTATTAAATTGTAATTTTGGTAATCAACTGTCCATTTTCTGTAGTGTGTTTTGGAATATTTTATCTGTACAAGTTAAATTGAAAAGACTGAAAGAGGTAATTGGATCCCAAGAGGGAAATTTTAAGGAAAATTTGCCAAATATTTTGTATCTGAAACCTCATATATATGAATATTTTTTACTTAAAAAAAACAGTTCATTTAAATATTGTCATTTGAAATGGCATTGCAGAACAATTTACATTTAGCAGAACAATTTAGGTTTACATTATGGAAGACAGTACAATTTTAAGAACTATATTGACAAAATTAGTATATAGGTTTATTTCTTAATCAGTGCACCTACAGTTGCCATACAAATTGTGTATATGCTGTTGTTTGGAAAAACTGGAATTTAAACAAGTTTTATTTTGTATGAAAGTTTATATTTTACTTTAATTTGTCATGCTTTAAAAAGGAGGCAATAATGTTAACAAAGGAGGCATGAAAAAAATTCTTGTATTGATAAAATAGATATACTAGGCTGATGTTATCAGTAGTTTGATAAAAACAAATCGGGATAGGGAAGTTCAACATCCAGTTATTAGAGCTAGATTATTGACACAAAAAATAAATCTTCACTTCGTTATTGCTTCACACATTATAAAATCCCTGATAAAACAGACCTGAACTGCAGAAATATTGGAAATGCAACAGATGTTGTCATTCAGATGTGTGGATAGTTCCACCTCTAGCCAGGCTCTTCTGGTAGTAAACACTCAGTTAAAGCCCCCTATAGACTTCAAGATTTGATAAAGAAAGAAAAAACTTGTCCTTGGCATGCAGAATCTGAGGGCTTATATTATGAATAACATATTGGTCCATATTCTAACCATAAGGATATTGGCTGAAGAGGTGTATCCTTGTTTTGTGCATTTATGCAATTACTTTAATTCTGTTCTAATTGAGGCATTTATTCACCATGTATTTGATTTTCTTCTAAAATTCTTCTTGTTGTCACCTGAAAACATGCAAAACCTGTATTGAACCTGTAAAACCTGTGCAAAACCTGTATTGAACCTGTAAAACCTGTGCAGAACCTGTATTGAACCTGTAACACCTGTGCAAAACCTGTATTGAACCTGTAACACCTGTGCAAAACCTGTATTGAACCTATAACACCTGTGCAAAACCTGTATTGAACCTGTAACACCTGTGCAAAATCTGTATTGAACCTGAAAACTTTCAGAAACACATGATCAACCTATGGGGAGGACAGAAGTTGCCAAAATTGTACAGATTTCTTAGTTTGTCATTTACTTCTTTGATGTGCTTTATATTTTACCTATGCTTTGGCAAGTTTCTGCAGAAAAAATATGTCTGCACTGCAGAAACTGTATAGGCAAATCATCAAACAATAATTAATAGGTTAATTTGATTTACTGAAGCTTTCTTGGCTCTCTCAGCAGTAGAAAGAACCCCAAAGCAAGAAAGTTTGTAAAGAAAACAAAATAATAATGCTATTGTTTTGATATATCAGTCGGGATGTTGATGTTATAAGATAAATTGTTATGTAATTTGCTCTCTTCCCTGTTTTACTGTAAGAAGAGTTTAGAATAATATGTATATTAAATCACTCTAAGCACTCATGGTCTACATTTTTTTTTTTTTTTATTGCAGCATGACAATAAAAAATGTTTATAAATCTTAATAGTAAATTAGCCACTGGCTGCTGAGTGAGTTATACACACATCTTTATTGATGCCAATTTGTTTTTACAATCAACTTAACTTCTTTTATGGAAATTAACTTGAAGATTTTCCAAACATTTTATACAGATATTCAGAATATTTTGTGCAGATTTCCTGATTATTTGTGCAGATTTCTGGAATATTTTGTGCAGAAACTATGTTAACACAGTGCTAATTAGAAGCTGACAGCTAGAAGTTATGAAGTTATGATTCTTATTGTGATAGCTTCTATTGTTGTTCTTGGGCTGAGAGAGACAGCCATCAATATATAAACCACCTTCATCCATTTCCGTCATTATGTTTTGGGGATAAAAACCAATGTAGCCTATAAGGAACATGATTTTATCAATAAAATCTTTAGTGAAAGGGAAGGAAAAACTTACGCCAATTTTTCTCAGGTGGATTGAACTGTATGTAAACAGTAAACTTTTGCGTAATAATCGAGATATAAGGATCGGGGTTAGCATGTCTGCTCCTGCCATTGGTTCCTGGACAACACAGGATTCTGTTCTGGGCTTTGTCTTGCCGTAACTGTAGTTGTCTTTTCCTATGGTCCCTCTCTGCAGGCTTTATATTGATCACCAGGAACTTTTGTTAATTTTATCTCACATCTTTGGAGAAGATGGTCTAGGAAAAATATTTTTGTTAAACTTCTGGATGGTTGTTTAAGTGCAATGGCTAAGGTGAGTTTACGTTAGTGAAATAATTGATTTAATGATTTTTTTTCTAAAATTTAACAATTTAAAGAATCTCGACAAACAACTGGGCCTTTTTCTTTTGTGAACTTTACTTATTTCACAGAAATGAATATCTCCTAAACTATAAAGTCTGTGTCAGTGTTTCTTTTAGCATCAATATTGTTTTAGATAACAGGGATGAGTTTCTTAAAGTGTTCTTAATTAAGCTGCTTATATATAATCTTTTTTTTACTTGTAAGATTCTGTAAATCTACTGATTTTAGCAATATAATCTTACTTATATACTCTTCCATTTATTTTTTCCTTGACAAATTTTTATTCATACTTTTAGATATAAATGTTCAAACCTAATTCTTGCAAATGATTAGCCTTAGGTATGCTACTTTTATGATTACACTAATGAGGTAATTGATTAGGGAGAGGGCTGGGGTATGCATAATTTACAATAGTTAGACTGGTTAATTTAAAGTACATGTAATTTAAATTGTCTTGGATGGGGTGGGTTTCTACAGAATATTTAATATAATTGAAGATGATAAAACAATGTACTTGTAAAATTTTTAAAGTTAGGTACAGCCTCACAGTTGATTAGTGCACTTATTTGTTGACAAACTTCCAAAGATGTAATTTAGTAGGTTGTTAACTTAGTGGGATCCATGTCAACACTGCCTCAGGTAACAAGATTTTCTGTCCAATTGGTCCAATTTAGAGTAACTGCCCACTGTCTGGTATTGTGATACGCTATGACATTGTCCACATACTTAGAGTAACTGCCCACTGTCAGTTATTGAGATGGGCTATGACATTGTCCTGTTGAAAGTACCTGCCCACTGTCTGGTATTTTGATGGGCTACGACATTGTCCTGTTGAAAGTTACTGCATAGTGTCTGGTATTGTGATGGGCTATGACATTGTCCTGTTGAAAGTTACTGCATAGTGTCTGGTATTGTGATGGGCTATGACATTGTCCTGTTGAAAGTTACTGCTTACTGTCTGGTATTGTGATGGGCTATGACATTATGTCCTGTTGAAAGTTACTGCCCACTGTCTGGTATTGTGATAGGCTATGACTTGTCCTGTTGAAAGTACCTGCCCACTGTCTGGTATTGTGATGGGCTATGACATTGTCCTGTTGAAAGTTACTGCATACTGTCTGGTATTGTGATGGGCTATGACATTGTCCTGTTGAAAGTAACTGCCCACTGTCTGGTATTGTGATGGGCTATGACATTGTCCTGTTGAAAGTTACTGCCCACTGTCTGGTATTGTGATGGGCTATGACATTGTCCTGTTGAAAGTTACTGCATACTTCTGGTATTGAGATCATCTTTGGTATACATTATGTCCTGCTGAGATGATATCTGTTTGTGTCTCTCATTATATTCAGGGTTTTCTTACCAATCATCATAATTTCCTATCCAAACTGTGTTTTCTACTTTAAGCCTACATGTTTTTACATGGGTTCATTTGTTGTTCAGGCCCAAAGTTGCATCAAACTTAGACTCTAAAGTCCAATTTTCAATCATTTAAAATAGACAAGGAAAAATCTACATTTTGGTGCAATTTGAAATAATTTCATTTTGCTCCATTTGACTTCTACAACAGTTCAGCACAAGATATTAAAGAGTTTTGACTTAAGCTTAAAGATCTTGCATGATTCTGGGGCCTGATTGTCTCATGTTTTTGGTGGGAGATTTTCTCAAGGGATTGTTGAGGTCGAGTTGTACTATAGTTTTCTAGTATTTCATGATTATGTGTAATTAACTTGGTTCATCAGATACAGATCTTCTGGGAGTTTGTTTTAATTTTCGGTGCAAGTTCCATTTTTAATGAAACTTTCAGAACCACCGCCAGAATCAATATCAATAATATAACAATTGCTTTCTTCTGAGAACTGAATGAATTGGAGTAGCTTGCCCCATCATTCAGACAACAGGCATTAAATAGGCATAGATTGATGCTGGTTATTAGATTGCTGATAATGAAAATGCAAAGGACCATTTGAGGATCTAAACCTGCTGAAATTCAGACCAGCACTCTACCACTGAGCTCTATTTGGCCACAGAAACCTAATGTTTGACCACTGGCCTACTTTTTGACATTTTTGCACTGATTACCTGGAAGCCAATGACCCAATAAAAGACAAAATGGCTACTTTAACTTCCTTGTTAAGATAATATTAATTCCTTGCTGCATTTGATGTTTTTATTGGTTAGTTGTGTTTGTTTTTAAAATCATTATGGAAGATGATCATTCAATATTCTTTTGAGTGCTGAGTCATCTGTCAATGTAGATATTAAAAAATAATCTTTATGAATCAAAGTTACTTTCAGAATTCATTATTCATTGGCATTAAAGATATTAAAAACCTCAAGTGCAAATTAAATAGAGTTTCAATTCCCCAAAACCAAATTTTATTAAAACACATGCCCGATTATATACCAAAGAACTTTTTTTTAATCTGAAAAGGACTTTTTTTTTTTAAACTTTTTTTTTTATCTCTGGATATTTGGATTTTAACTATTTCTAAACTATAGAGTTTACTGATAAGTACGAAAATGTCAATGAGAAAATTTTGCACTGTATAGGTGAGTGGACATGAACTCGTGTCTGTGTACCTTTAATATTGTCACAAGTAAGCTGATTCTGGACATCCACTGTCCACTAACTTATCTGTAAAGTTTACAAAGCGAGGGTCAATAGCAGGAATTCCTCAATAGTTCACCGGCCTGTTTAAATAAACCACTAACTCTTACTAAATAGCCTCGCCTACTGACCTTCATAAACTGCTGGACATTACTGGTGGTGCGTCTTCATTTGGAGATCAATCCAGATCAGGATTGTTAACAAAGTAATTATCTCACTGACCAGCTGACTGTTAAGGTAATATTGCTTGTGAGTTTATTTTTGTGAGGTGTTTCTTTAAAGGACAATCAATGCCAATTCTTTGAGAAACGGCAGTCACTCACTGTTTGACAAACTTTGATTACGATTAGTTGTGGTGACAGGCAGTTTTTTATTGACACATTTCGTAGAGGTTGACAATGGGTTTTTTTCTTCTCCCTATGAGAAGACTTTGTAGAGAAGGAAATCAAACATTGAACAGAAGGCCAACAGTTGAAGTGCAGCTAAGTCAACAGTTATTGTGGAAGATGAAACAGAACGTTAAACAGAACGTTACTTAGATTTCTATAGGGAATTGCGTATCTTTTGTCAATCAATTTCTAAGAAGTTTGTGGTATTCGAGAGGGTTTATTTTGGTCACAGAAGCTGTATATGGTTGGTCTAACGAGAGAAAACTTACAGATGACAGTAAATTTTTTTAGGGGCTGGTCAATTGATCCACAACATTTTTTGTGAGTTTTTGCAGAAAACACTACAATTACGAGAGACAGAAGATTTATGATGTTTACGTTGAAATACAGAAATTACTCTGGATCACGAAAATGGTTCAATCACTCGCTATTTTCTCAATCTAGTAAAGTTTTTAGGAGAATTATATAATGTCTATGCAGAAAAAATGAAATAGGAAACCTATCAGGTTGTCAAATATGAATGCGTAGATCTGTTGTAAATAAGTGATAATCGAAATTTGTACATGTATGATGTTCACTCTTGCTCCTCCTAAGCACCTGACCCCATAAACCTTTGATGATTTTAGAGGCCGGATGTCTGCTCTGCTTCCATTTTGTCTTATGTTTCATTAATAAACTTTTGAGGTTGATGACTGTACATATATCTTGAGCCCTACCTGGACCAAACTAAAAATGCAAGGATGCATCCTCGTAAGCCAGGGTTCTGAGTCAAGGACCCCCAGCTTGCCAGGATGGCAAGGATGATGCATCTATATTGATAATAATGTTTTCATTTATGCTTAGGTTGCAACATTCTGACCAATGCTATTTGGAAGAGGGCCAAAGTTTTGACATACAGAACACTGTTTTGAACTTAAAATTTTCTTTTTCCCTGTATATCTAAGAGTTTCAATAATTGAACAACCTTCATGTGATTTTTTTTCAATGTCTGTTAATGCTCTCATACCTCCTCTGAATTAGATATTTTATAGGAATGCCAGCTACTATTTCTATATATATGAATGGCCACTTCAAAAGTGTAAAATAGAGTATAGGTTCATTTCCAAGAAACTGAAAGTTTTTTTTACTTTAATTGGTTTGATAAAATTGCATGAATGAATTTTCCAATTTAGGAAGCGGCACAGCTTAATTAATCCATAGTGTTTGTTTTGTGATACAAATTTTTGCTGATCCATGTATTCCTGTTATTGATTTCAGTTTCTTTTCAAGTATTCTTAAGCCTACAAACTTTCAGTGAGAATAAAAAAAACATATTTTTTAACTTGCTCAAGTTACTTTGTTTTTTTTTTTTAGTTCAAGGCCAGAACAAATTTGAAATGTTACAGAAATCAATTTTTCAAGGTTCAAAAGGCAACTGATGTTTTGTTATCACCTGGATTAACAAAGCTTAAATTTCTCTGTAGTAATTTAGATCAAGTTTTTTTAATTTCACTGAGATATATAAGATGCATGTCAGACCTTTGTTTATTTGATGTTGAAGATAAATGAGAAGATAATTATTTTTTCTTCTGAGAGGAGAGTTGTTATAATTATGGTCCAACTTGATGATAGTATATCTCATTGTGTTTAAGTCTATAGTAGGCCTGGCTTTTATAATTTTAATTAAACATTAAGTAAGGTTAGGATTTAATATTATAATATATCATCATAATAATGAAATAACAAAACTGCTGAAGTATCAGACTCTAGCTAGCCTGATCGAGACATGGAATTAAAGCAATACATGTACATGTATTACAGTACTTCAGGGAATCCGACCCTCAGCCAGGAAGGACAACTCTTTAATTTATAATTTAATTCAAAAAGTCTTTAAATGAAGTTTGAAAATTAAATCTTTTCATGCAACAATTTTCATTATATGCCTCTCAATGTGCTCAAGGTTCTTCGAACTTCTCAGAAATGTCTAATTAAAAGTAGAAATTTTTATCTCGAAAAAGCATTTTTAGATACCAATGTTTATTAACATGATATGAAATTAGAAGTGATTTATGGAGCTTTGCAAAGAACCTTGAAGCACATTGAGAGGCATATAATGAAATTTGTTGCATAAAAATATTTAATTTTCAAGCTAAATTTAAAGACTTTTTGAATTAAATTATAAATTAAAGAGTTGTTCTTCCTGGCTGAGGCTCGGAGTCCCTTAAGATTGAGACATCTTTCTTCTCCCTTTGTAAAGATCTTGAAAATTTAAGATACATGGATCGAGACACGTACACAACTTCTTTTTATAGAGTGACAATAAAATTAGGAAAAATCTTATGAAAATTGATATGAAAGCTGTCCTTTGAGTTTCTCTTTATTAAAATATACAAGATCAGATACATCCTGATCTTGTGAAGAAGGTAAAAAAAGTAAATTAATGATAAATATTTATAAAAAAGATAAATTTACCCCCTCCCCCTTTTTCCCCTCATTAATCCATCAGCATTGGTCCTTTAAATTGTTTTTACCTCAACTTGACTGAAGTCAGACAAAATTTTGAAAAATATTGACAGATTAAACTGGAATCAGTATGGTTTTGAACTTTGTGGTGAAATCATGAAAGAGGGCATTGTAGAGTAAGAAAAACAAATACTCTTTAGTCCCTGAAGTAAACATGTTTACCAGGTCGATATGATTCACTGACAAATTGGCATCACCCTTGCATTAGGAGAAATAAAATTCTGCATATTGAATTCCATGTAATTGCATACTGAATACTGTGGAGAGTTAAGAAATAATCATGATTTATCAAGTATTAATTCTGACCACTAGCTGCCATTGTATAAACAATGTGTAACCCAGCTTTAGTTGTTTACCAGACCAGTAGAAGCAACAAGTCCTAGCCATTTTTTCTACAACCAGAGTATCACAGCGTAAACAAGTGATGCCATGAATAACATGTTGATATAATGTGATGATGTCACTATATACTAATAATAGAGTGGTTTACATGACATATAACATATATGTGACCTTCATAAAGATTATCTCTCTAAACAGTCCAATGCAACCTAGTTA
>PRKT01000080.1:548330-578457 GCA_003671525.1 Saccostrea glomerata
ATTAAATTAATTAAATTTTCCCATTTGCTATGATATTTTTATTTAAAGATGTTTCCTCAATATATATATTAATGTTTTTAATTTAAAGGTTTTTGAATTAATGAAGTCTTTGAGCTATGAGCATACATGTCAAGTAAAATTCTACAATTTATAACCAAAAAAAATGTGAGACTAGTGCTTCAAATGTCAACTCTAAACAGTTGAAATCGTCAATGCAGATACAAATGGAACCTTTGTACCTATAGAGCCTTTGCATGGTCACATATATTAACACATGTACAACTGTATTATGGAGGTTATTCCAATTAATTCCTAATTATGAGGATTGCTGTTCTTTGTAAAACTATTCTGGTTAGGGCATTAGGAAATGAGATAGATTTTACAGGTTCAGTCCTGAAATAAATTCAAAGGTTAGACAAACTAGCTACAATCTATAAATTTAACTAATGTCAATAGATCTCTTTTGTGAAATACTCAGCATTCCTCAAATATCAATTTTCTGAATATTTGATGATCATGTTATTATGCTCCTGAATTGTACAATTACGCTTGCCTTGGTTAAACTGTGATGTGTCTGCTAGGGTTGGCTGCCAGCTTCCTAGAATTCTTCTGTATTATAGACAGTCAGGGTACATGTTCTTATCAAATAATTACATGTCAAGTATTGTTCAAGTTTACACCAGTATATAAATGTTTGTATCTTGTTATCAGCATAGACAGTCCCCATTTAATTGGCCACCTAAGTGCTTCATCAGATTCAATTGGTGCCTGTTGATTGTCAGGGCAGAGAGAGAGAGAGAAAACTCGGTTGTTAATGGACCCCAAAAACAGGCAGTGAATGTGTAAATGGAAAAGTAATGTCCTTTGGGGGGAGAAATAAATTGAGTTAAACGAGAAGAAACATCTGAATGTTTGGAGGAGCGGACTTCTCCTTTTGTGTACCTCAGGGCATCAGATCTTGGGACGATAGGAATATTGAGTAGCAGTAAATGTCACAAATGAAGAGGAAGTCTGTCTCCTGAGGGACCCTGTAGATAAACGTACAGGAAGGTCAGGCGTTAGAATTTACAGGCTTCTGATGGACCCAGTGCCAGTTTATTTGATAACTGTATTATCTGTACAGCCCATACATTGATGTGGATCTACATACTTTAATATAGTCAAAGATGTGATATATCAGAGCTTAATTGAGCTTATTACGTCTTTCATACAAAATAGTTTTAAGGTAAATAAACTTGTTTATTTGAAAAGCTGTCTGTTAACTATCAAACACTAGGATACTAAATCGTGTGTACTTATAAACAGATGTAGTCATTTATTTTGGTATCCTGAATCTCTGTTATTTTTTTATCTGAAGTTCCTCAAGCTTACGTCACCTTTGCTCTATAATTATAACCACCTTTCTGATGGAGGGTGAAGTAGATCTGAGTTGCTGTATCCCTATTTATTTGTCATACTCAGTCTTATCCTATATATCTCCTACATTTTAGATGAGAGGTCAAGGCTAAAAATTCTGGCATCGTTGAACTTTTGTGTCAGATGGATATACTTAGTATACAAAATGCATCAAATTCCCTCCTCCCTGCCCCCTCCCTCCCTTAAATCCCCCCATATGTCATAGGCCTCACCAACTATTTTAATTAGATCCTCTTCGCATCTCCATATGAGTGGAAAATTCTCGAGAGGGACGTTAAACAATATACAATCAATCAATCAATTAAACTCCTTTTCTATTTAAAGCAGTAGCTGCAGATATAGCATGGCTAAATATGTTATGTAGACCTCAGCTTTCTATCCCAGGGTCCTCAGGAGCCCATAAGGGTGTGGTTCTTTTAGGTTATAACTATATGCTTGGAATTAGTTCTGAAAATGTGAATTTGTTGATCGAGGAACAGTTCATCAAATATTTTGGCTAATTTTGCAGTAAGGTTCTAGATCCTGCATTAGCATGATTAGTAAGCTACATGAAATTCATGATGAATAGTCTCTTGATCTTTAAGCCATATAATTCCCATCAAACTTGCATTGTTGATGACTCTAAAGATGCAAACTATCAATCAATCAGACTCTATTCATGTCCTTTTAAAAAAGACCAGTATTACATAATCTGACTTTGAATCTGCACTGCATAGGGCAAGTGGGTCGATCTGTATTAAGACAAAGATTTAATTAAAAGAAAAAGGTTTTTCTTGATTAAAAATTGTAGTTACGAGGTAGCTAAATGTAGTTTGCAATTTGATCATTCCAAACAGGAGTTTTCAGTGTATAAATTACTGTAACAACATTTTTAAGAATTAAAGAGAATCCAAAAGCTCTCCCTGATACACACTTTTAATCCTCCACAAGTTTTCATAATCTGAGGACAACTTGTTTGATAGAAGCTCAGATTTTTTGCAAGACAAATATCTTTAGGCCCTTCAGTTATGTCAACACGGTTTTCCAGTTAAGATTCATTCAAACCTGTTTCCTTTTCAAGTAATAGGTGCATTCAAAAACTGCTGATAAATGTTTATACTTAATTCTCCATTCATATATCCCAGGATCTCATTAAGGAGAAATATAAGATTTTAATGCATCTATGTATGTAATGTGTGTCAGGTTTTAGTGTCTGCGTCTGTTTAAGTGTACATCATTTCCTTGTTTCTATGACTTACATCAGGGTCCTCACCCCACAAACAGACAGGAAGACTGATAAATTTCAAATGGAAGTCACATTAAAGCCTCTTTTAAGACATGGTAGGGGAACTTCATTTTTAACTGCTCTTTAAGATGGATGGATAACAGGCTCGTTTATGTGTTTTGCTGTTATGTCAATGAACTGCTGAATGGTGTAAGATTCTATCTAATTTGTCAGTTATATATGTGTAGTTTTATTTCTTCCTTTTCACAATTTTCTGTTTTCAGGAAATGGTTTCTTGAATTTATTTTCAAATTTTATGGAGAAATCCTCTGTTTTTAGCAGTTGAATGTTCAGATTCATCACTCTTAAACTTGATTGTAGTAGATGCGTGTAGAATTCTGACAGAGCTAACGGTCTGCTGTCACACAAATTAGATATAGACCAGATTATTGCAACCTGAATCACAGATTATCAATCTTTGCTACTGTTGTTTTCAAATGCTTCAATATTCCAGTTTCTACAATATTCCAGTCAGCTCGTTAGATTAGCATGGCCCCAAGATCATGAAGCAAAAATAAATCAAACAATTAAGTCTTGAAATTTCAACCAGCTGTGAAATGTTTATTGTGACTGAACTGGAACTCTTAATTGCAGGCAAGAAAAGTATGGTTTTGCAATATGTTTGAATTATGGCATTTTATCTAGAACTGTTTGACTTCTAAATTATTTTAGCATAATTGGTAAACAGATTTTTGACTTATATTAGCTTAAGATGTTTGGTGATCCCTGGGCCTAATGGTTGAGAGGTGAACATGTTAATGTATTGTGGTGTTGACACTTTTCATTAGGGTGACAAAGTACAAAAGAAAACACACTACAAATCTTGTCAGGGTTCACAAAGTCTTCACAGTTACACATAGACTTAAAAACCTTGATGAATTGTTGTAAACAAATTAAGCTTAAGTTCTGTTTAAAAAAAAAACCTCTGATGAATTGTTCACAGCAAAGTTCAGGTGATATTTTGTTTCTCAATGGAAGTACATGTATTTATATAGCTGTCCCATATGCAACATTATGAAATGTGTCACACTTGACCAAACATCATGTTCCTGAATATATAGTAGCTGAATTCCTCTTTCATCTACACTATTTAAAGTTTTTGTGTCTATAATTACCCAACAGCCTTGTTGCAACCCTGAGTCAATAAAGGATCAACATGATTGATTGTTATAATACTGAAAATTCCCTTAGGGTGCCTCCGCTGGACATTAGTAAATAGAGGGCCCCTATTGATCATTTGCTGTTTGGGGGAAGGTGAAGGTCGCCTTTTATCTGCCAGTGTTGAAGCACTAACACATGTGCCTCAGTCTAGGGTACATGAATGAACAGTGGAAAGTTTAAAAAATCTGTGTTCACTGAAACTTGTGCTTTTGTGGGAACCTCTTTAAATTGCAAATTCACTTTTGGGGATTAAAGCTTTGTAAATTTGACAGGTAAGTTGTAGTGTGGTGTAATAGTGAATGAGAATTTGTAACGGAGTTCAGAATTAGGGATGAATTTAGGAGAAAACTGAAAGTAGGGGAATGTATCGAAAATCTGAATGATGAAAGCTAGAACAAAAGCAAGTCTGTCACAGGGTAGCTGTATATTGATCTTAAACTGTGTAAATAGCTATAAAGGGTCAATAAACAGGCCAATAAAATGATAAGTGGATCTTTGGCTAAGGGATACTGTAGATTGTGAAAAATTGTATAAAAAAATGTGTGTCATATAATGCAAGCTACTGGCTGACCCACTTTTGAAAAGAAGTGTTGATCATTGGTCTATTTATAAAAAAAAAAAAGAAAGAAGGGATAATCAAAGTGTATAAGTTTTTAACACTTAAGGATAAGAAGATCAAACTTTTCTGGTCACTGTGAAGTACTAGATTAGGGATATATGTTTACGTTTAGATCGGTTAACTGCAGAATGGTAAACCAGGTACCCGAGAACTGATTTAAATGCTCGGGAAAGCATATATTGTGTGTCACTGCCCAAAATACTTCAAATTCTTTCTTAGTACAGTCAAAAATTATATGGAGATATTTCAATGCACAATACATATATGTCTTGCACAATCATTGTTTATAAACAGGTATTCCAAAACCATTGCGGTGCACTCCATTGACATGACAATATGACAATATCCAATGATATAATATGACACATGTGAATGCATATCTATTATTTTGTAAGCTTTAGAAAGGGTATTATTATTGATCCTGAAATTTAATATCTATGTTGTACAGAATTGGCACGTAATGTAGAAACAATGAAAAAATGTCAAAGGAACTGAATAATTGATTTAAATGTAGTACATCATATTGTCAAGAGATGATGAGAGTGAGAATTCTGCAACTCTAAGGCAGCTGTTACATTCAGTTGCCATGCATCAGAAGTCAGAACACCCCATCCCACTTTGTTCAATACTTGTTTTGTATGTCATGTGTGCACAGCATGCACTCAAAAGCTTCAATGGTGTCAATCTGAGTGCAAGTCAGTGTGCTGTTCATGTGATGCAGCTATGGCATTAATCCTGAAATATAATTTAGAGTATGGCGCACAGAGGTTCTATTTAGTTCATGAAGTACAGGCAAATTTAGATGATTTTCTTTATTGAATATAAATTAATGTGGTACATTAGGAAATATGAAAGGTTAAATTACAGATCACACCGAGTTCTCTCCCTTTCCTGTGTCACTGCTACATACAGTTCTAAATATACCATTAATTAGTGCCAAAGACTTTGATCCCCTGTATCCTAGCTAGGATTAACTGATGGAGGAACAGATGGGGATATATAATGCCTGATGGTTAGATTCTCTGGACAGGCTTAGAATGGCAGGAAATCATTGGGGGACAGTAAATGTAACAGGGACCTGGCTATTATCTGCTAATCATCTGTCACTTAATTAGGAACCACTCTGGCTGACCTGCATATAAGCATAATAAGGCAAGAAAATCAGGTCGGAGAATCGCCTGTCTTCTCTTCTGAAACAGATTTGCCTGTAATTTTTCAGCAGGATTTTTCTGAAATAGTATTTTATACAATGAAGAAGTATTTGTCTATGAGTAACAAATTGATGAGAATTCAAAGTTATTTTGAGAGAAAGGGTTATTTAAAAGGAACATTACAATCATTGCATGAGCATATAAAAACACACTATATATGTTAAATGTGTCATATTTTTTGTAAAAAAGAAATATGGAGAAAACAGTCAGTAATTATAAGTTCAAGAGTCCATTGTAACAATATGAATTGGGAGGTAAGCAATAAGTCAAACCTCTAAGATTAACATCAGTGTTGGGATCAGGCACCCAAAGGGAATAAGCATCCCTTTTGACTTAAAACAATTTTTTAAGATATTTTTTCCTGTATACATGTTGTGGTGGTGGTGGGATGGGGGATCAGTATGACTCTCTGTACGATTGGGGATACACAGGCCCTACCTTAGTTTCCACAAGCTGTGTCTTAACATTTTAGAAAATGATTCATCTTAAGGATAGTTTACAGGGTTAGTAGTAACATCTGATCAACATTTCATGCATCAGTGACTGTGTGAATCTAATTACAATCTCAATAGCAGTGGTATCAAAGTCACACGCTTAGCATAGAAGCTTAACTGATGTATCCTACATATGCAGCATCTGACACTAATTTTTATGCCCAAGTGCTTATTCTTGTCAAGATGGGGGATTGGTTTGAAGTTTTGGTTCATATAGTTTTGGACAACTTTTTTTCAGCACTTGAATAGTTGCTTGAAGAAAAAAAAAATGTTGCACATTCTGTAAACTTTAGACTGTATATCTGACAAGAAATTCCATAAAATAAGAACTGAAAAAAAAAAAAAAATTAGAAAAAAAAAATCACTGTATGAAAAGAATGTTAACATTTCCTTTTAAGCCTGCATGTGGACTCACTTTTAATGACTACAGATGGGTCTGTGAAGTTAATTAAAATCCAAATAAAGATGGTTGGGGATCAAGGACTAAAATCAATTTAAGGTCATACACAATGTAGTTTGAACTTTATTGGGCTCAGGAGTTGAACAGTTCCACTAAATGAACGACCCATGTGCAATACTTTTAATGTCTATATATGGATTTGTACACCTCTTCTAAAACAATTTTTGATAAAAAAAAAAATCTGGAATTTATGTTTTGTAATTTTGTGTATTTTTCTTTGAATAATGCAAAAATTTTCACAATTTGATATCTTTTCAAAACCCCTGGTAACACATGCTGATTTTTTGTCTTAGAACATGTAATGGTATTGTAAGTTTAAATTTAGAATATCTTGAATTATTAACAGTAGGTGAGGTATGTTGCGTATGTCCTTAACATGACATTGCTGTTGTGGCTATTAAAACAAGGTCATGTCCCTGTAGTTGTATTACTGAAATGTGGGGAAATTGAGTTTAATGGAAGGAGAGGGCCATGCATACAAAGAAAACCCCACACAATTCTGATCAACATAAGTATGTGTCATTTGAGTATATTTTACATTTACAGAAAGTAAACTGGTAATCTAAGGTTTCAGATTTATATTTGTGATGATCAAGATACACAAATACAGCACATGAACAGTTTCAATGTCCTACCACTGAAATTCAATATTAGCATTTTACAAAAGCTAACACAATCATGAATTCACTGCAGAAATATATAGGTTTTTGAAAACATAAAGACCAGATTGTGACTATTGATCTGAATGTGTCATTGAAAATTGAGAAATGCTTTTAACTAAAAGTTTCCCATTACCAGGGGATTAAACTTGAGTGCTAGAGACAAAAGGGGCTTTAAAACATTAGCTTAAACCACAGCTTTCTCCAAAACAGGCATATTTGTGGCTTCCAAGATAAAGTTTGGACCAAAAAAACATTTCTGCAGCTATACAGTTTGTTACATACAAATCCAGTGTGATGACCTCGGTAATGATGAGGTTGATGGAAGAAATCTGTTTGTTTACATCATTCAGTGAATCATCAGTACCAATAGAACAAAGTAGACTCTCTAAAACCCATTTCCTCTGTATCAGTGTAGGAGATACTACCTCTAACTGGGGGTAGGGCTGTCTAGATTAAAGAATTAACACACCTCATTTACAATTTCAAAAAGTGAGATCTCATTTATATAATTTGTTTCTCTTGCTGCAAAGCTAAGATAATGATAGTTATATAGGGTCAGGATGGGTGTTAAATGTTAAATTGGCTCCTGAAAGTGGCAACACCTTAGATTTTATTTGAGTTTAACAGTTTTGTCATTGTGTATTGTCCCTCAGTTAATTTACATAACAGTTAGTAACATGATGCTAGCTATTTATAAATTGATTTAACTTCCTCCTTAGATATAAGATTACATTCAATAATTTCAATCGATTTTAGGCTGAATTATCCTCGACAATTTAACATATAAATATATCAATATGTACTCAAAGATACCTAGCTGTCATTATATATTGCCAATGACTTATATATGAAAATGAATTTTCACCTTGTTTGCTTGTAAATTGTCATGCAGTCAAACCATGGACTAATTATACCACTTATCAGTTCAAGAGTCATAATTGCAAACAAAAAGTCAAAAGTTAAACTGACAGTTTTATATGTGGTAATTTTAGACTGATTACATAAAAAATTACTGATTATATTATATATGCTAAAACTTTTTCTTTTTTCTTTCAGGTAAGTTTCAACTTGACAGTTTGTTACTTTAAAATCATACAAGAGAAAATAGGAGAAAAAAAACCCAATGTATTGCATGGTCAGTGTGGAGATATGGTGTACATGGTGTAGGTGTTTCCTGGAATAAGGGGAAAATAGCTTAGTGTTTGTTTCTAAGCCTGTGATTTTTGGGATCTACTTTATATAGAATTCATTTGATACCATCCTGAAGAGGAGGAGTTGATTCATTACGTCTCAAAAGGAAGATAAATATTTAATAAAAAAGGATATTTCTGTTAAGCTTCTAATTTCCGCTTTAACCAATGTGAACCAACCAACAATCAAAGGTATCTGGTATTTTTATGTTTTTATATTACACTTTTTTTAATGAGAGAAGAGGCATATGGGTATATAATCACCCACATTGATGGAATATTGTATGATGTAGATGAATTAAAGTATACTCTTTAAGAATTAACCCTTTGTGTGCGGGAACCCAATATATTGGGTCTGACGTCACAAACGCTACCGTGCGGGAACCCAATATATTGGGTCTGAGTCTGGAATTAGCGCTTCGTCACATAAAACGTAGTATAAAACGTATAAATGACTTATGAATTATTCAGAATCTATCAATATGTATTATAAAAGTACAATACATTGAAAAATGGGAAATAAAGACGTGAAAATATGCGAATTATTTGTGAAATGATGATTTAAAGTAAAGATGTTTGGCATTTGTTACGATGAAAGTCAGTTCGCTATTTTTGGAAACAGGGAAAAAACGCGCATGCTATAAATATCTTCTAACTTGCTCTAATATAAAGGAAAATAAAGAAATAAATCCAAAATAGTTAAATATCAATAATTCTAATAAATTTGTGTTGTATACATAAAGTTACTTAGAAATTGTCGATATTTTGGCAGAAAAACTCTGGTTAACTTGACTTGACCTTAACCTTGGGAAGTTCTTCCTGTTAAAACGAAAGTAGGGTGCACATGCTACTGAACTTCAGTCTGAAGCATATCGAGAGCTTATATCTTCGGCAAAGTTTTATATTTTGGACATTCGGTGGTTATTATTTGTTTATTTAGTGTTTTGTAAGTAGACATACATTACATCGTCTAAATGATAACAATAATGCACGAGATTGAACCTGGCAAGCCACAGACGTTTTTATTTTCCTCAGTGGCTGTGCACGTTGTTTACTTACGTAATCAAGCTTTGTATTGAAACAAAGGTTTTCAAAAAATAATTTGAAGCATCTTGTTTATTAAAAGCATTTTTTTAAACAATATATAAAGAAATAAATAAGTAAACAATTTTTTTAATCTAAAGACCCATTTAAAAATGTTGAAAGATAAAAAAAGGTTCCACCTGATAAAAGTAATAAATGTGGAGGACATTGAACACTGTAGAAAATTTTCCAATGAGTAATTGCATTAATAAGTAAGTGCAAAAGAGATATATAGAGAACATATATTCATCAACATATTTTTGTGATCAAGCAAAATTAATTCATGATACAGGTATTCGAAATATACACAATATGAATTTTATAACTGACAATCATGGAGTCAATTAAGTGGCCCTAATTACACCTAAAATTTCTGGTATAAAGCTGCTTGATGTTCCATCTTTTTCGGAAAACTTTCAAATATTTTTTTTTTTATAACAGTATAAAATTTTTAGCACAATTAAAAATAAACTTGATATTTTCTATACAGTGTCTTCAAATGTAAGCTATTTCTCCACACTAAAACTGAAGTTTACTTTAAAAAATCCAAATAGTACTGAGAAGAAAAAAAAACATTAACGTATCTGAAAAGATGCATTTGATCATGTGCATATACATGTACATGAAAATTGTTAAAAGTGATGAAAAAATTTTGAAGTGCTGATTTTCACTGAAATGACTGTCATTTGTGTAAACTTTGGTACTTCTGTAAGTAATAAAAATACCATTTTTTTCCTTGATGAGGATTATATAGACTCTCAATGAATTTAAAACCAAAATATATTCTGAAATCTTTGGAATCTTTGAGTCACATTTGTTCAAGGCATTTACATACTCTAGTTTGCATGGACCTAATTAGTAAGTGGAAAACAATTGTTACGGTATCAGAAATTTTTTTCTAAACCAAGTTTAAGAACATGAGACATTTTCTTTTTCTTTTAAAAAGACTTTTGCCGGATAAAGCATGTGGATTAAATTGCACATTTCCCCCACTTTTTTTTCAGTTTTATAAAACCAAAAACAGTGAGACTGCCCAAACCTATACATGCACACACAAAATTATCAAATTCACTGGTTAAATAAATGGTAACTCTACGGTTTAAAATTAAGATGAATTGTCTTTTTTGTAGGCATAAGAAAGAAACCAGAATGAGTAATTTGTAAATTGTATGGACTTTCATGTACATCTGTTCAATAAATTACAATAAAGCCTGGGTAATAGGAATTGTACTTCTCAATCTCAAAAGTACACACTGTACATGGTTTTTTTTTACCTATTAATATGTAATGTCCTCTTGTTTACAAATTTATAAGGCCCAAGAAGCTTCTACATTCCATCCCTTCTAGATATGTAAGATAGGTACATTTGATATAAGAGATAATCATATTTGCATGAATGACTACAGTAAAAAAGCTAAGATTTACTGTGAGAATTTTTTTTTATGATGGGCAAGAAAATTTTTTTCAAAGATGCAAATTCCTATATAATTAATAATTAACAAAGATTACATTTTGGTCTCCAAAGATAAGTTTATTTTTAAATATGAAAATGTGAATAGTTACTAAGAATACAAAAAAATCCCATTGTGGAAATAAAATATATTTCATCATTAGGAATAATATTTTATGTTGAAGTAAAAATTCAGGCACATTCAAACTTGTGTAACGGGAAAGGAGAAAATGTGTGGCAGGGTTTGAAATTAACAGTCCCCCACTCGTAATTTGCGCCTTGTGGGCGACTTAAAATTACGTTCAAGTAGCCTACATGGCGATTGAAAAGTTACGATAATAATTTTTTTTTCAATTTTGTCTGAATGTTCCGTATATTTCTCTTGAAAAATTTTGTAATAAGCCAAGTGCTTTATATTTACAAGTGTGTGGTTGGACCAGGAATTGAACCCAGGATCCCTGCTTCACTAGTCAGATGCTCTACCGAATGAGCTACGCCAGTCTTCACCAAATCTTTTTCTCAGTACATGCCCTTCGGACATTTGTAACCTCTAATTATACTAGCCCGAAAAAATATTTACATGCCCCGAATTTTATAAAGTAATTTTATTCTTATTTGCCCTTTCACGCCAAGGAGATGATACAAAACCAATTTTTATCAATCTATTGTCTTGCCTTTAATATTGTTTTTCATTCCTAGAATGAACTGTCTCTAAAATTTTCTTTTGTGCTTGAAGCTGTTTAGATGAAAAATCAAAGACTTCTAAGTATATTTAATGTTATTGGTAAATATTATTTAGTTTGATAATACGGAGGCCCATGCCTCAGAATTTACATGCCATTCGGGCTTGTATGTGTGCCTTTTCCACATGCTCGCTTCCAATTTTACCAGGTCCCTGGCTTCAGGCTCCCAGGATTTGGTGAAGACTGTACCCAGGTTGATACTCATGCACAACCATTACATATCTTATTAGCCCCTCACAGGACTTTCACTTGAAAATCCAGAGGGGTCAATAGCACTAAATCTGTAACAAGGAAGGAGAAAATGCTCGGCTGGACCATGAATCAAAGAAGGGACCCCTGGTCAGATGTTTCTACTGACTGAGCTTACTCAGCCTATATCCATGACCCATACCATTACACTTGCATAACCTTAAAGTATTTCATAATATATTGATTGATATTACAGTATATATCTGTCAACCATCAACTAAAATCAATTGAAAAAAATGAAAACTGTTATTCACCAGTGACCACATTGAACAAAGTAATTTTTGAAAACATTATAAATAACTGTTAAAGGTGCTTAAATTTCTAAAATTTAAAATTCTAGTTTTCCTGCTGGCAATTATTGTTGCCAGCTACGAATAAAACTTCTAAAATAACTGCCACATTTCTTACAGAGTGAGAAGTATACTGTGGGAGGAAAGTTGATGAATATGTTAACTTTACAAATAACATGGAGAAATGCATTTTCTTCCATAAAAGCAAAATAAAAAAAGATTTGAGAATTACTAGAGTATATATAGGGCTGTTAGATACCAGTCATTAGAAAATAAGACCTCTAAAACTTAGTGTAAATGTTATTTTTTTTTTTAATCTAACATATTGACTGCTTTAATTTGAAAATGAATACTAGTAACAGCCATTAGTTCATTGTTGTTCCAATTTGCTCCAAGATTTCCCAACCTTGAAAACTGCATATTCTTTGAGGATCATACTTTCTTATATGATTGCCAATATTTCCTAATATAATCACTGGTTTTATATTTACAGGCTAATTGAATCTTCATTTTATACTCTTTTTAGTTAAAATCTGAAAAAAATCCACTAACTTAAATCAAAATTCACTTAAACCTACATGAATATATCCCTTACTCATATAAGTATACAATGACTTTTCACAACATACATGTAACGGTATATATAACATTGACTTTATCATTGAACTATTATATAATTTTTTTTTTTTTTTTTTTTACATAATATTTAATCTAAAATTGAATTTTTAAAGCAATTGGTTTATTTTTATTCATCAAAGTGCAATATTTTCTCTGAAAAATATATTTAAAAACCTAAATAGTCATTTAAAAAATTTTTTTTTGAAAATTTGGTTTCCATGGCAACATAAAATATTAGATTTTTAAAAAAAAATATTACAAAATAAAAAGCACAATATTTGCTATATATTTGCCAAATTTCAAGCAAATTGGTTGTCAACAATTTTAGATATTTGTATTTTAGTACACCATTGTGATAATTTTGTTGATATTACAAAACAACTCAGTCCTGAGGTTACAGCGCGCGTAAAACAAGTCAGCACACAAAGGGTTAAAATGATTGCAATTTTTTCCCTCTTTGATTGGATGAACATGAACTGTTTAGGGTTTTGTGTAATCTGATAGACAGGAAGTATATATTCAATTCATAGGATATTTTATAAATGAAATTGTTTCATGTACATTTTGGCAACATGCAGAGCCCTATGTCCTTGAGTTGACTTTGACTTCATAAGATGTTTATTTTAAACTCAAAATTAACAAGAAGCTCCCAATTATATATTAACATTTTTTAAGTTTATACATGTTATAAGATTATACCAGGATTATACATGTTATAAGATTCTACATGTTATAAGATTATGCAGGTTATAAGATTATCATACACTTCAGTATTGTAGATCAGGCAGATACAGATTAAAGCTGAACACGACTCGTAAATAGGCTTACGCCATTTTCGATATCATTTTCTACGATACATCAACACTAGGGTATACTCGTCGCATTCGTTACACCTGACTGCTTTATTGTCATGGGTATCGATGTGGAATGGCGACCAGTGTTCGTGCTGGTTTTCTTGCTTTACCATTGTTTACATTTTATTGCAGTTACGTTTTCTTTGTTGTTTGTATACTGCACTGACCTGTACAACTATAATTGTAAATTTATTTTGTATCTTACTTTCCTGCATTAGGCGAAGTATCAAGTAATTATTATCGCTACCGAGTCCTGTATATCATACGTCCATCTACATCGGTGTCGACTGATTACACTGAACAGTGACTAAGTTCAGCCCTATTTATAGGGGTCTACAGAGTAGCGAGAATCGAGAGCCAATGATGGACACAATCCTCTTACAAATCGTGTTCAGCTTTAAGCTATCATGTTTATAGATTTCATTGATCAGATTTAGGATAAGTTAATCATGTTAATCTTTAATGAAGATCTGATGAGATAGCAGCTATATATAGGCTTCATTCCATTGCATTACTTGTTTTCCCTTAAGCTTCAAAGACATAATCCCAAGATGAACTTCATTTGGTTATTATGATATTCCCTTTTATTTAATTATTTTGACATTATTAGACTATAAGATTAAGTGGAATCTTCTATGTATTCACTGTTCAGTTAATTTTTCATACAACCATCACAATTTTTGTTTATCCATCAATTTTATGTGTAATATATTGTCAAATATTTTTTTTTTTAATTTTGTTCTCTTAGGGAATGAAAAGGAACTCAAACTTGCAATTTTTAACTGCATGTCCATGAATCACTGGGATCATATTGCTGAGGGTTTTTTCTATACAAATCTTTACATAACAGTCAACTTTTCTTTGTGAGTTGGCATATAATGTACCCCAAAATATATTTACATGGACATACAATGGTCACATGGACATGTATTATAAGTAGCCTTCTTTCAGAATAACCTACTACACAACCAGATCCCAGTAGATAATTAGTCCATTAACAAATCAGTAGTATTTATCTATAGAACAGTGTATAAATAGTGTCCTCTTGATCCTGTTAAGTCTCCCCCTACTCTATACATGTGGACTTCTTTACAGAGGTTCATTGTAGCCTGAGGGTATCTGCTTGACCTGGTTCAGGCGTTGAGCTGGTGTCCATTCTTAACAATGGTGACCCCATGGCATGATGTATTAATTATGTATTAGCCATTAGACCACTTTCTCTATCAATCATCTACATTTTGGGGGGTGTTATTTACACCAGTGCTGGTATTTTCAGCTCTGACAATGTCTGTAAGCTAAGTTTGTCAAGATAGATGCCGGTACATGGGTTTATATTAGGACTTTGGCTGTTGTAGACAGTCATTAATTATGACATCCTCTCTCTTGTTTGACCCTGCATTAATTACGACAGAGGACACTTTTTAATGGACAGACTATAATGTGAAGGTCACCTTTTACCATGGTTGCCTACTTGACTCTATAATCGTCCGTGTTTTATGTGTGTTGACTTGCACTTTTTGTTTGGTTGGTTTTTATAAAGAGGAAGGATAATTGAGAAGGAAAATAATCAGCCAGGTAAGGAAATTAAAACAGTCCAATATAGATAAAGCTTACTGGTAAATTCAGTTAAAGCAGGAGAATTTCTTGGGAGTACAGTCTATATCTTGCCAACATGAGGTTGATTAAGTGTAAAGCAACAGGTTTGTGTAGCTTTTTTGCAGTTTCTTCATGGCTGTTATATTAGTTCAATGTTGAATTAGTGTGTAACATTTGGGTAAAATCTTTTCTGTGTTTGATGTTTGCCTGAGACAGATTGGTTAGCTTTATTTCTGTCCAAGGGGCATTATATGCAGACATGTATTTTATTGAGAACTTTTAGGGTTCACCTGTTGGTTAATGAACTCCCTGAGTCTTCAAAAAGTGAAACCATTTTTAATGATTTCAGACACATAATTCTGGGAAGGGGATTTTTGCAACAAAAACCAGTAACTGCAAGGTGAGGGCATATTGAGATCCAGAATAATACTACACAGCTGGGGTGGCACAGAGTGGGTTATACTGTGTGTTAGCTTAGTTCATCACTTCACTTTTAATCATTCACAAACACATGTACATGCAGTTGCATTCCCTCTCTTACTCAGACATATTTTTCTTAAGCTTGCCTTGAAAGTAAACCATTTTTCTGAAGCTTGCCTTGAAAGTAAACTATTTTTCTGAAGCTTGCCTTGAAAGTAAACGTTACTGTCATATGTAGGATAAACAATTGCTCCAAAATTTAATGTGTTTTATTCCATAATTCTTTTTTTTTTTTTTTTTAATATATAATAATATACATGTAAATCATCTTCCCTAAGTTTGGAGTTGCTTTAGGCACACCCTGTGGAGGAAATGAAATGTTTGGATAATTCTTTGTTCACACAGAAATCCTGAGTCAGCTGCTCTTGAACTGTGATGCCTTTGGCAGGCTAATTGATTCAGTAGATAACCAACTAAATTCCCTACTGTGTTCCTTGTTCAAATGTTTGCAGGGAAAACAGATTTCAGTGCAGTGCAAGAAAGATAACTCTTACGCTTTCATCCGTTCTAAAGTAGCTTGGCAATAAGTAATATGTTTGAATAGAGAGGTTTAAAGAAGTTACATGATTAAATAAAGTTTTATCATATATCTAGAATAAATATTTTATCAAAATGAAAAGATAATAGCAGGTGAATTGTGGGTAATTCCTTGAGTCGGGGTTATCTGATTTCGCGCTCCATCCTGTGACTTGTTCCCTCTGCTCTGGCGGCTTCTGTTGTATGATAAACATGTGCTTTCAAAAGCTGTTGGATGGTGGAAAAAAAAAACTCAGATGCATTAAAACAGAGTTCATTAAACCTCACCGAAATCCCCAGACAATGAAAATAAACACGTGGAAAGAAGAATTCATGTTCGAAACTTAAAACACCCACCAACAGAGTTAGAAAATAGGAATACTTCATACAAGATATATTTTTGGAATACACCGGTTGGAAAAATTCCTCAGTGGCAGTGGAATGGAAAAACTCTTGGAACCTTAATTTTCTACACGATAAAGCCATTGGAATTGGAACAGTCTTTGATGATCTCATTTACATAGGAGGATTTGTGTTCTAGCTAATAATAAATATACTTATGACAAGTATGTTAAAGTTAGATGGAGCAAAAGATCAAATTCAAGGAAAATCAATAGACTCTAGAGCTGGAAATAATGCAGTTTAGTTGTTTCTTGATCCTGGGACTTCCATAATTTCTTCTGTTACAACTTGTGTTTGGATTATACGAAATTGGTGGACTTTTGTGAATAGCGTATGTTAGTATAGCTATAACCAGTTGATTGCTTGAGAAACAAAATCAATCATTATGCTGCAAATGTATTTTTTGTGAAGAAAATGTATCTTTATTCTGGAATTGCTTTAGAAACGGTTTGTTTCTGGGATCCTGGACATTTCCTGCAAATGTGATTTACAGAACATTTTGAACAGGAATAATGGTGTATTGATTATTTATCTGAATTGATGAAGGAAGGAAATAATTCTCTAATTGCTAAATATAAACTATTTCTAGTTCTATTCCTGATAATATGACCTGTTTCTAGTAATGAATGAGGGCTTATTTTAAATAACTTTTGCCTTGCAGCAGCTAGAATTCGGAAGTTCTTGGAGAAGTTCTGACCCAAATTTTCTCAGAGGACGTGTTTTAGGAGAATTGTCCACATTTTTGATAACGATATATAAATCAGTCCTATTGCTGTCCTCATAGGGAGAAATCTACGGGAGAATTTATGTACCCTGAATAATTACGAAGCCTTTGGGAAGTTAAATGACCGGAATATTTTTGTTGAGTCATTTTAACCCTAGGATCAGTGACCAAAAAGAATCGAGGGTTGTAAGATCTTCTGATTGGAGGGGAAAAGGTGTTCCATGACCTGCCAGAAAATAAAAAGAGGGAAAATTTACACAGCGTGGAAGATACGATTGTTATGGTAGCAGGATAAAGTGAGATGTTATCAGGGAATTTTTAATGTGTTCGGTGGTTAGATTGACCCTGAGTGACAAAGTATATTAGGAGAAACTGACTGAAAACTAGAAATCTTGCTAACCTCTAGGAATTATAATGGTCGTACTTTGTGATTTTTTATATTCATTATTAACTGCTTGGCTCATCACCTAATTGGCAAAGATATAGAAGTACATAAAAAGTGTTTAGGATCTGGAGTAATTAGCATTGTTAAGAAGGTTGTAGGAGGCAAGGAGCCTGCAGAATGGATTGAATTAAAATCTTTCCTGAGACTTGTGACTTTAATTAGTGAGCTTAATTAACGGTGAAGACATGTCCAGTTTATATGTGCAGTGTCTGAAATCTCGCGTTGAAAAAGCTTGGAAGGAGGAAATGAGAAACCATGAAAAAACCGTCTGTCCCCCTGTACATGTGCAGGTAATCTATAACAGATTGAGTAGAAGCTTATAGCAATTATATTGTATTAATGGTGTTTATAGATGGTTCAAGTGTTAGCTAAGTGAAGAAGAAATTTACATATATGTGCTGATTTTTTAAAGAACTTGGAACATTTTGTTATATGATTGCCTGTAAGTAGGTCAAATCAAAGTACCAGTAGTAGAAGAGAATCAGACACATTGTAAATAAGTCTGTATACTCTGCTGAAGAAGTCATCATTTTGGCATGTCAATGTTGTCTTGTCTGTCTGAAGCTAGTCGGTGTATTTCAAAAATATAAAGAACTTTGAACAGTTTTGCTTTTACTTTTGCCTATAAGTAGGTCAGATCAGAGTAAGAGAAGAGTTTCAGACTCAGTGTAAACAGTGTGTTCTGCTTCAGAAGTCCTCACTGTTACATGTCATTCTGCCACGACTGTCTTGTCTGCCTGCCAGGTCTTCATGTGTTTCCTCTCCTACTAGAGGTGTAGAGACGTGCCTGATATGTGGAGAATTCCCTGTCGTGTTCACATTATCCAGGATAGATTGTCTCTCCTATTTGTTACATATGTTGCAATGACGACAGCTATTGAGTACATTGTACTGTAAGAAGCTGGTATTAACTAGGTTAATGATCAACATGGTACAACATGACTATATGTAATATATATCCTATATTTACTAGGTTTATTGACTGAGAAAAATTGTGAGTAGTGTTCACAAGAAATATTAGGGCATGTTTTCCTTTAGTTTCTTATAGAATTTTTATTTTGAAAGTTATTCATCTATCAGGTTCTCTTAATCTCAGATATGTTTCATCTAAAACATTCTGAAAATTGGAAACGTATTATTTATGTGTGTAGGAGAAATAATGAAACACATACAATTTGTTTTTGCATATTTATAGTGCCTATAAGAATGAAAATCAATGTTTAATTTTCTTTAAAATTGACAAATTATGAATCAATACAAAAAAAAATCATTAAAATATATGATAGGAAAATATTGAATATTAACATTTTTTACACTTGAGTTTTAAATATTAATAGTTCTCTTTGAAACTCAGTTTTTATACATTTATCTATGTCAATAAATACCAAATGTTTTATGGTTTCCCTTTTCTGATATGCAAATATTTCATTTTAAATTATTCCCAAATTATGACTTAAAGGATGTTTTTTCTTAAAACAATATTTTAAAACATAAAATAATTGCTCTAAAATGATTTAATTTCAATGGCATTTTTCAATTAAAATAAAATTTTTATACACTTTGCTCCCTAAGGAATGTATAGTACTGCTTGTCCAGAGTTCATAACTTATCAAAGATGAGTTCCCACTTCAGAGGCTTTTCTTATCCCTGACAGACAGACAGACAGAGTCTGACAAAGACTGTTTCCTCTGCAGCAGAGATTAATTTTCCTCTGTCTTCTTCCTTTGTTTTTTTTCATAGGTGTGTAGGAAACTATTTTCAGGACATGTGGTATTAAATGAGATAGATAAAGTAAAAAAAAATATAAAAAACAAAGAAAAAGACTTGAAGGTGATGATACAAGATGTTGCAGATTTAGTGAAAGCATGACAGACTGTTGACAATACAAGGTCATTGGCCAGATTTAAGGTGCTTGACCTACACCTTAGTCACTGATACAGATTCTGTTGGATTTAATCCAATTTACCCATTATCACAGAAGCAATCAATAAGAAACAGTCTTGACAGCTTAGGATAATGTTCTGTGATGCAATATGCCATGTTCCCTGACCTCAGATGACCTCTCCTGATTTTCAGCCAATCAGGGAAGTGAATTTTGACCTGTGCACAGGAGAACAAAATATAGACCATAAATACTAGGGGGAAAGCAAGTATTTTTCACAGTTGTGGGTCAGAGTTTTTGATATCAAGGATTTTGGAGGACATTTGTTGTTTTGTTTGTTCATGATGTTGTTAAGGCAGCTGTTTACAAAATGTGTAGAGTTTCAGTCAGAGAGGGGTAGGACAGAGAAAAAGGTCAATGGAAACTCGAAAAAGTCCAAGAAGACCAAGTCCAGGGCTCAGGGTCAGGAAAAGAAAGTAAGCTAGATCTCAGAGACAGTAATAAGTAGGAAGTAGAATTTGATTGGAATTTTTTTTTAACAACCATTATTTGTTTACGACTGATGTTTTCTTCGATGTCTTTGGATATGGGTAGAAATATAAAAGTCGGTTATTCAAAAAAATTAGAAATTTGAAGGAAGTACTTTACAATATGTGATCATTTATAACCTAGTACTCATGGCAAATGCCACTAATCTTTAAGACTGAGGCCAGTAGAGTGCTTGTTCAACACAGTCTAAGATTGTGGATTCAAAACCCTGCCAGGCTGCCATGTTTATAAATCCAAGTCCATTAAAAAAAGTAACCAAATTCCTTGTCAGGTGCTTGGCCCATTGAAGAAAATGATGAGTCTTGGAAGTTACCTCAAAAACTGAGGTTTAGTCTTATGGTACAGTAAAACTTATCTAAACAGAACACCACTCGTTTTAGAGAAATTAAAAGAGAACGGATAGGACAACTTTTGAAACAAATATACTGAAAGGGTCTTCCGTTCAAGTATCATATTGGAAGAGATTCTGGAATACACAACCTATGGTTTAGACAAGTTTTACTGTATTATAATATTCAATTGAATTATAAGCTAGGGAGGGATGTCGGACAGGAAAATTCATGTTTCTGGATTGATCCAACTTTTTGCAAAATAACTGCATTTTCCTGCATAAGATTTCAGGGGTCAAATTTCAATTCAGTTCCAGACCTCAACCAGACTTATACATGTACCCAGTATATGCATCATATCTATCATGGTGGATGCAGGATTTGTGATTAGAAAGGGGGGGATATTACTTCATTGAGGCAGGGGGTCTGGGGGCCGCCTCCTTGGTTTTCTTGTAAAATTGGGCACAAATATAGTGGTATTGGTTAGTTATAAACACCATATATTTTTTAATAATTATAAGCAAAATTTTCTGTTGATGTTTATATTTTCCCAGTTATTTTGCCTTGAGTATATAGGGTTCAGATTTCACTGAGAAAACAGCTGTAAAAAAAAAAAATAATCATACATTTTATTTGTAAATTCTCTGAAAGGTATATGAATATAAACTGTATTTTCAGTTTGAACTGTTATCATGGTTATGTTAAATTGTTCAGAATTGTTTAATATATGATGAAATTTCAAAAAAATAATTCTTAGTTATATGCCAGGAGCATTCTGGAAAAGAAAAAGCATTATTGTCACTTCCAAACAAACTGTGAGCTTTCCACAAATGGCTTAAGATTGACATTAAGTTGAGATTTATGATCAGTTGAAATATTTGTTTCTGCAAGTCCATTAATATATAGACATATATATCTTCCCAGTGTAATGTTTTATGAAATTTTGGTCCCAAAAACAAAAAATGAAATGAAATCTATTAATTAAAATTGCTGAAAATTATATTTGTACTTGAAAAAATCTTAACTGTTTGAAATTTTTTCAGAGAAAATATAAATGATACCCATGAACATGTTTAGATACATGTTATATTTCATCAGGGTCAGATGTGGTGTTTCATTATGATAAAATGTTTTGTTTCAAGTAAAAACAATCATTTTTTTAACAAGTGAAACAAAATATATAAAGCTAATTATTCAGTTAAAAAATTCTCTCTGCTGTTAACATATGGTTTAATAAAGACAATTTTTAATTTTCCTTTAGACTAAAATTTTATGTTTTCACGTGAGTGAGAGGACAGTAAAAAGAAAAAAAGAATTGTGTAAACAAAGTTGAAGTGTAAATGTATGATGAGTAATGAGTAGTATATCAATAAGATTAGTTTTGCGCAGTGAAACCTGTGACTTTTGCTACCTAGGTCGTGCGTCATTATTTACCTGGATCGAGTCTTCAGTGCTCCGAGGGGTCACGAATCGTCACAAAATGACAGATCAAATCAATATAACACTCCTCTGCATGTTAAGTCATTAATAGCCATAAATATGCTTTGTAAACAAACATGGTATTGTAGAAGACGAGATATGTAAAGGTCATGATATTAGTCCAAGAGATGTTTGCATTACATATTTCATTGAGAGATTACCCGGTAAAAGGAAGTTAACATTTTTGTATCATATGAAAACTGGAATTTTCACTTTACTAGTTGTCCTTTTTTAGCTCACCTCAACGAAGTTGGGGGAGCTTATGTGATCCCCTCGGCGTCGGCGTCCCGAGTTAAGGTTAAGTTTTTTGGAGCAGTTTTCTTTTAAAGTACTTCTATGTCCTATATTGATTAGACATGCATGGAAGATGTTTTTAGTGTGTTTCATTGTACCAGTCAAAGTTTCAGATGCTGCAATTTCATCAAAGGAATGACCAGGTTAATGTTTTTGGAGCAGGTTAACATTTTTGGTATATTTTTTGGTGTAGGTCTCATTTCTGAGTAACTGTAAGCCCTATGTTAACCAAACTTGCACGGATGGTAGATCTTAGGATGCACACTACCAGGCTTGCTTCAGATGCTGAATTCGACCTACATTTTCCGGTTGAGTGAACAGGTTAAAGTTTTTGATACAGGTTTCATTTCCAAGTTACTATGAGCCCTATAATGACCAAACTTACATGGATGGTACATCTAAGGATGCATACTACCAGATTTGCTTCGGATGCTGAATCTGACCTACATTTTCGGGTTGTGTGAACAGGTTAAAGTTTTTGGTGTAGGTCTCATTTCCGAGTAACTATGAGCCCTATGTTAACCAAATTTGCATGGATGGTACATCATAGAATGAACACTACCAGGCTTGCTTCGGATGCTGAATCTGACCTACATTTTCCAGTTGAGTGAACAGGTTAAAGTTTTTGATGCAGGTTTCATTTCCAAGGTACTATAAGCCCTATATTGACTTAACTTGCATGGATGATACATCTTATTACCAGACTTACTTCAGATGCTGAATCTGACCTACATTTTCCTGACGAGAGAACACGTTAAGTTTTTTTTATACAGGTTTCATTTCCAAGTCACTTTGTCAAGCAAACATGCATGGATGATACATCTTAGGATGCACACTTAAATGGACTTGCTTCAGATGCTGAATTTGACATACTTTTCCAGATAATGAACCTAGTAAAAGTTATGGGTGCAGGTCTATAACCAAGAAACTATAAGGCTTATATAAAACAAACTTGCACAAATGATGCATCAAGGGATGAAAACTCTCAAAATTGCTTCAGATGCTTGATTTTAATTACGTTTTCATGATGAAGAGCTAGTTTGAAGTTTTTATTTAGGTCTATTCCAAAGTATCAAATCAAAATTGCATAAATTTTGCATTTTTTGGATGTACACTTTTTGTTGGTTAATTGTGTGACTTTGCCTTACTTAAAGACAACATTCGTTGAGGTGAGCTCTGTAATCTCTGATTACCTATGTTTAAACATTAATGATTTCTTTGTCCACTCACATATGGTCTGCCCAAGCCAAGTTTATGTTCCAAACACAATAAAATTGAGATTCTCTTTCTGAAACTTATTTTTTTTTTCTGCCGAAATTACCAAAAAATTTACATGGGCAAGTTGAAAAGTATCTTAATTAATTGCATTAAAATAGCATTGCTAGTACCTTTTTATTGATCGAACCTCAATATTTTCCCCCTATTTCTCAATATAAGTTCAAATAACTTATATCAAGTAAATATTTGTATTAAATGTTTCTGGCATATAGTTTTTTATCATTCACTGCTTAGCATACAATAAATATAAAATAAAATAAAGTAGCATTAACTTTTCATTTTGAACTAACAGGATCTTGGAAACTTTGCCATGCCTCTCCTGGAGCAGGGTGTCAATGATGCTACAAACCACGGTGATCTTCCCGAGGGCGAGTATCGACCCCGTGCAGGGTCCACAGGGTTCAGGGGGCTCTTCAAAAACAAACAACGCAAACAGTCAGGGGACGATGACATGAAACACTCCCAATCCACATCAGCCAAAGTCAAAAGTTTTTTTGCGGAAACATTCAGACCTCGGTCAAAATCTGACCTCTCGGGGGTGAAAAAGCCGGGAAAACGACATAGTGCCAAAATGGATCAGTCCATGGACGAGAGCCATCTACGAGATTCTATATCACCTGGTAAAACGGAACAGTTCAGTCCCCCGGGTGGGGGACTACCCCCCGGGATATCTAATCACAAGGGTCAAGATCAGGTGTCCCCTATGGGACAGTTGTTAGGGGGACAGTTGGGTGATAACAATAAACACCGTCATTCCTCAGGGCAGGCTGAATTCATGGATAGATTCAGGACAAGATCAAATTCAGATTCCAGGGCAAGACCCCCAAAATGGAAACTGACCCAACAGGTAATGGGTATATAACATGATCAAGTTTATAACATACTAAATGATATTATGCCTTGTTCACACGGAGAGTTTAATTCAAATTAAACATAAGTTACTGCGAATTAAATTTGAACAGCTTTCACATGGAGAATTTAATGCAAATTAGTTTAATTCGAATTAATTTACTGCACATTATATTACTTCGCACTAGCTCCATGTGAACCCCAATCAAAGCTTATTTGAATTAAATTTTGACGCATCCATAAGGCCCGAATTAAGTCACGGGCCATAAGTCAGTAGTTAGATTTAGGCATCTGTGCTATTTTTGGTTGAAAAATAAAGGAAAATTATGTTAATCACTAAATTGTATACAATCACTTTGATCTTTTTGTCAGATGGATCTGCTAGGCACACATGACGTGAATTACAAGTGATGTCATAATAGCCTTACTGAATAGCTGTATCGTAGGAATAAAATTTTAATTCACAATAGTTTACTTCACTTTAGCTGTCGTGTGAATGCAATTTAATTAGCATTATTTTACTTTGCATTAATTAACTGCGAATTAAATTAGCTCTGCATGTGAACAGGGCATTAGTTATCAACTGCAATGTTCAACAATAAATTGTATAACGTTATAAATGTTATATACTCCTGTTATGATGAAAATTGAATATTCATTGGTTGGTTATTATTTACCGATAGCATATTATTCTTTCAGAGAAGTGTAAGCCCACCTCACAGTCCTTCAAATGGTAAGTCGAATGATACCTGTACATGTAGGTGTTAAAGCGAAAGTAGGAAATTCCCTCAATCTAAAAATAAATCTTAGCCATCAGCAGTCGCTGATGCATTATGGGTTCAGGAAGTTTAGAGTCAGTACATGCGACCTCTCCATTGGAAAATGTCATGTCTGGAGCGGGAGTTTGACTAGCTGTTATATATTCAGTATTTTGTGAGTGAGATTGTGTAAACTTGCATCCTGGGCTCTGAGATTTCGTCCTCTAGAAGGAGAGAGGGCATGGAAGCGAAGACGAGTCGGCGCCGATCCTCGGGAAGCAGTGGCTGTCCCGCGTCGTCAGGTACTTGGTTAGGGCCTCCATTTTATATTGATCGGTTATCCTAATGATTCATGATGACAGTCATATAAACATTATTGGTGGTCTAATTATGTTTATTGTGCTTTTTCTGCGTAGAAAATGTTTCCAGTAACGTATGAGTGCATGATTCTAAAAACGAAGGTGACCGCTGGGGGTTTGACAGTGTGTAGACTATTTGTCAGTAGGTGTCATAAATTATGTGTGTAATGTATGAATCTGCAATTTATTCACTGAATATTCCTTTAAATTTATTGCGTTGTTGCTATTATTAAACGGTTGCTATAAACTTTCGTTTTTATCATGTGATAAAATGTAAAATTACATGGTATTTATTGCCCTGGCATACAAACCAAATTCAAAATCTGCTGCTATATCTGATTATTAATTCGATCTAAAGTGTTGTTTAGTGTTCAGTAGCACAGCTTTGGATCATAATTTTATGGAATATTATGAAGAAATTCAGACATGCCGAAATTTTTAAATCAGGTACAGTTTCACAAAATATTTTTAATCATGAGATGGCTTCCTACTTGAATTTTGTGCCATTAATTAAATTATATCGATAAACTTTGACTTTTTAATTCTATAATTAGATTTAAAATTGTGACTACTGTATAAAGTCATTCATATTATAATATGATAAAAACAGCCTTTATCTAAAGAAGTATATTTAATATCATATCATCTTTTGATAAGATAAAAGTTTGAAATGATGATTTGAACATTTTGACAATTTGATACCATATGTACAGATTATACATCTTTTATAGACTAGAGGAAAAATTTCATTCATTCCATATATTACAATCCACTGCTCGTCTGTTGTACATGTTGTCCAGAAGGACCATTGGATATGAATGGGAAGTACTATTAATATTAGGTTAAAAAAATAATATTAAAATGAAGGAAAAGCTAATGAAGTTTTAATATTCACTTTAAAACAAATGGTTTGAATAAAATGATATTGATATTTTTGAGACTATAAATCTGAAAAGGGGGGAAAATCTTTTATGGTTTCCATGAACAACTTGCCCTCCAAGTCCAATGTCAGTGCCTGCAATGCAGCATTATATTTTATTTAGACCTCTAGAGCAGCTGATCTTGGTATTTGATGAAGGAATTTGTTACAAACTTTACATTGTGTAGAGTGAGAAATTGGTTTATAAGTTATTATCATTGCAGTCTTGTTTGGTGTGATGCCCACACCTTCTGACAAAAGATAATCACATCACATTGGTAACTGTAAAATCAAGAATTTATCATTGCTTTTTATCATTTCCATGTGAGGAAAAGGTAATGACAAGAGCAAGACTGTGTGTGTATTGAAAGGGAGCGATATATTAGCTCTTTGAAAAAAAGTATGTCGTTATTCATTTTTGTACAAAGAATGAAAAATAAAACAGAGACTCTTGTATGACATAAAGAATTATAAATTTGGTTAACTTCTGCAAGATTTTCAGTTTGAATTTATAATACTGTAGAAGTACTTTTTTCCGCGTGGTATTAATTAACGCTATGTACGCGGTCACAAATAATCCGCGGAAATTTGTCCAAGCGTATTAATATAAATGTAAGGCATATAGTGATAGTCAAGAAAATCCGCGTAATTTTCTACCCGCGGAATAAACAGAAATTGAGATTCCGCGGAATTATGACCTCGCGGAAAAAAGTACGTCTACAGTATCTCTATGCGATCTATCAAGATTATAGTTATCCGAAGATAGAGTTTTTATCATATAATTTTTCAAAAGTGTTACCTGTCCTTTGATATTGATCGATGTTTGAATTTAAAAAAAAAAGTTCAAATCCATGGTAAATTAATGGGGAATTGTCTGTAACTATGCAGTTCCTTCTGGTTTGAAATGATATATTTAACGTTTTATGAAGTAGGTTACCTAAACTCAAATTGAGGAAGCTAGCTTGTAGCATATTTGATTATTCATCATGTCAGACAGTCCTATTTAGTTGTCATGTTGGATAGGTGTCCTTAAAATATGCCATATGGGAAGCAAATATGGTTGATTTTACTCATAAATTAGTGCGAATTTAACCTCAGTGGAATAAAACACTGTTTAGCTTTAGTTTATAAATGTTACTTAGAGTGACTTTTTCCTTCCGTTGATTCAAACAATGATAACTGGGAATACTGCTATGAAAAAATTCATGAATGATATTTGTACAATGAGTTTCATTATATTGGGAAGGGGGGAGAGGGAATGGAGGGATACTGATGGCATGTAGAAAGGAGTGTTGAGTTGTATATAGATATACAAACTGTGATGATCACACAACCAATATGTGTCTGCCAAGGTCTTTCAAATGTTACAAGGACTTCTGGTCTGACATAACTATAGTTTACCAGACTGAACATCATTTTTCCAGCACAGAGAATCAAGAAAGTTTTTTTTTTATTCTTCATTAATTCAAGAATAAGGAGCTTATTTAATTGAAATTCATAATTTTATTACAGTGTCATAACCATGTATTATGCTGACATTTCAATTTTCCTAGAAATTTGGAGACAATGGCCATCAAGGTCAAGAAAAAAATTCATATCATGAAGAACTGTGATGATGCAGTTGTGCTATAAAAATTTTAAAATACTGTTTGAAAAACAAATACAGTAAAAAAAAAAATTGCTGAATTGGTCCAGTACATGGTACAATATTTAGATTCATGTAAAGAACTTTACTTAATCAATCTACACCCTCATAGCCTTATAGTTTATCAAGTACTTTAATTAATTGATGCACGTAAAAATTGAAATCACACCTGTGTCACGTGCCTTTCCTACCTTTTTATTAAACCTGCAGCTCAGTTTCTGCACAACGTTCATGTCAATAGGACACATCTTGGTCAATTTGTTGGTGGCATAAATTTTTACTTAAATACAATGCCTTCAGTGAAATTCAATCATAATTTGGATACCATTTGTTGTGATACAGAACAAGAAGTAAAATATAAAGTCTACATTGATATTGGACATTTGACTTGGTTGATAAAAGTATAACAACCATTTGAAAGAGCCAATACTTTTACCAGATTTGTTCGACTGTCCATAGAACAAGCAATAATTGTCTAGTGGAGAAAACAAAATGCACCATACCAATCAGTTTATAATTGCGCATGCAAAACACTTTTTTTCCTGATCACTTTAAGCAGAGAAAGTAGAAAATCTGTCACCGTTAATGGTCCTGGCCAAAAAATCGATGGGGGAAAGTTCATGTGAGGTCTAACGCAATAGCTTAAAACGTTACAAAGCATGTCAGTGACACTCCTTTATTTTATTTCTAAGAAGTCCATTCAGCACGTACAGAAGCATGAATCAATGGCTTATTTACTTTACCTGAGAAACTATTGCCGATACTTTCATCCTGCTGCTCTTTGAATTCATTTGTCCGCAACCTGTGAAAGTTTTCCATTTTTCTTTGAGATAGAAGTGTCTTTATTCTGTACAGGAAGAAGGGAGTTGTGATCAGGGACTAATTTATGCTGATTGGACCGCTTGATTAATTAGCGTGACCTGCTTTTTTATTGTACACTCTCTCCTTTATATTTATGATGACATTGTCATGTCTCCGTGTCTATTTTGAGGTTGTTTTTCTTTCCTCGGAGATGAAAGCTGAGACGGAATCTTGTAAATCAGAAGACGTACACTTAACACAGTGATTATCTGTGGCTATTGGGGAAATTTAAGCCAAGGAGAGGTGTTAATTGAGGGGAAGTGAGTGTTTTACATGATGACTTTGTGACAGGAGCATTGCCGTGGGGCACGGTCGCTCATGGTGAACCTTTTAGTGAAGTCTTGTTTTGTCCTTCTTGAAAAAAAAGGTCATGTATTCCAAATTAATGGTTCGGATGCACCGTAAACTTAAACTGGGAGGTAAGATCTTTGTCAAATGTTCTGTTGTGTTTATTTTTCGTATTACACATATTGTTGTTGTTTTCCTTTGTTGTGAAATGAACAGGATAGACAACTCTGTATAGCTTATTTTATTTCAAAGACCCACAACTCTGATCAGCAGAGACTAGCCTTGCAAAAAAAAAGAATTTAACTAATCATTCCCCCCCCCACCACCACACCATCACCCCATCCTTGTGCAGGGAGGGTGGGGTCAGTAAGAATTATTGTAAATGCAGGTGTAAAGTCTCTTCATTATTTGTGGATTATAGGTCTACTACATGTAAATCTTCTTGTGTATGTGTGAATCCAAATTCATGTACTTGGACTATAAGTCTTTGCTGGTCATGGTCACTCAAATTTATATCATATGTCCAAAAATACAGTAGAATTATGTTTCTCTACAGATTTCTCTTTTTCGCATCCAACAATGTAGTGTTAGTCCATTTATTCTTCCACCAATATGGAAATATTATGGATCATGTCTAGGTGTTTGTCTTAGTATGTCTATAAACATTCTCTAATTTTTTATATGAATTTTTTTTTTTGGGGGAGGGGGGG